>OU343220.1:123006515-123081267 GCA_910596185.1 Chrysanthemum makinoi
CCCCATGTTATTTTGATTCGTGTCCTATCACTATGGGTCGTTTAGGATGTTTTGACTTATTTTAAAAAGGGTTTTGTGTTAGGATTTGGAAAATCCGGTAGTTAAAGTGTCGGTCACCTCAAGTATATGTAATCGTTAGAAAGCTCGTAGACGTAGTTATTTAATGTTAAGTAGTATTTAGTTAAGTAACACCGTGGAGGACGAGACGGGTCTTTACCCGTATGCCGATCCACGTGGCCGTTAGGGTGGCGTTTTATTGTAAGACTATAAATACTCTCTACCTCCCAAGGTAGAGAGTTGGAGCTCATAATAAGATTTTTCTTTCTCTCACTAAAGTTCCCAAACCTCTAACTTTCTCTCTCTAAAACTCATCTATATTATCACGCCTACTTTGTTATTATTATGATGTGTATGTAAATTCCAATATGTTACAAATGGTATCAAGAGCCATGGTTAGATCATCTCTTACACATCTTTGGATTTCTAGTGGTTTTTAGATGGTTTTTGAGTTTGAAAAAGTTTAGTGGTTTTTGCATCATTTGGTTCACTTCTTGTGTTAAAGTTTGAATTTTGGGTGTACTTTTGTGTTTAGGATCATTATATGTGCTTGGGTTTTGATTTGGTAAGCTTGAATCATTGTGGTTGAGCTTGTTTTGGATTGAAAAGTGTGTTTTTAAAGTTTTTCTTGGTAGCGACTTGGGTCTCGGAGTAAATTTCTTGCTAGCGACTTGCTTGATAAAAGTATTGTAGCGAGTTGTAGTGTGTTTTGGTAGCGACTTGGTCGTAGCGACTTGCCTCTTGAGACAAGCCAACAAACAGTACACTTAGTGGATTCTCCACTACGGTAGCGACTTGGTAAGGTAGCGACTTGCTTTCAATTTTGATAGCGACTTGTTCTTTAAGTTTCTTAGCGACTTGGTGTTAGCGATTTGGTCCTTAGCGAGTTGCTATTTAGCGACTTGACATCTTAGCGACTTGGTGTATAGCGACTTCTGTTTTAAATTTGTAGCGATTTGGAAACTTAGCAACTTGTCTTAGCAACTTAGGTGCTTAGCGACTTGGTTCAAGGATTCTTAGCGACTTGGTTGACTTTTGTGTGTATTACGGTTTTCTCTTGATTTAGTAAAATCCCGTGAAAGAATCTATTTCCCGGTTTAATCATTGAGTTATAAAATCCGTGTAATCTTTAAACATGTCTACCAATGTACCTACAATCATCTCCATTGTTTAGAGGATGTTCAAGCAACAGGTTCAGATACTCGTCCACCCATGCTTGACAGAACTGACTACGACTCTTGGGCTCAAAGAATCAGTTATTTGTCTTGGAAAGGAAAATTGGGTCAACATTCTCAAATCGATTGATGAAGGACCTTATCAGATTGAGACTACAAGAGACTTAATTGATACATTGCGGATGGAACAATGATCTACGGGATAGACAGACCAAAGACATATGATGAGCTTAATGATAAGGAGAAAAAGAGATTCGATGTTGATATCAGGGCTTCTAACATCATACTTCAAGGTCTTCCAAAAGATATCTACAAGCTTATCAATCACAACACGAAGCTAAGGAAGTGTGGGATAATGTCAAGATGCTTCTTTCGGTTCTGAATTAACTATGGAAAACGGAGAATCACAACTCTATGATGAATTTGAGCACTTCAAGATGAAACCAGATGAGAGTGTCTATGAGTATTACGTGAGATTCCACAAGCTTGTTAATGACATGAGGAACATCAGAATGACTATGCCAAACATTGGTGAAACTCAAAGTTTGTGAACAACATGAATCCCGAATGGCATAAGTTTGTCACCTCGGTGAAGCTAACCAAAGGATTGAAGAATACAAACTATGAGCAACTCTATGCCTTCCTTCTTCGGAATGAGAGACATGCTATGTTTGAAAAAAGGATTCTTGATCAGTTCAAAACAAACCAGGGAGAGACAAGCTCATCAAATGATTCAACGGCCTTCTACTCAAACATTGGAATTACCACCAAAGCATCTCAAGTTATACCCATGGGTAATGGTAATCACAAACTCATTCCCAATCCTATGTTCAAACAAGCTGATGCACACGTGGGAAACTTCATTAATCAACTGGCTCTCATGATTTTGTCAAACATGAACTCTCTCCACACACCAACAACAATCTCGAGCGCATCCAATCCACACAATCAAGCCCTTTGTCGAGAGATGGGAAAGTTATGGTGCAACCAGTTCAAGAAAGGCAGTATGAACAAGGAAGAGGTGGAGTTGGTAGAGGATATGTGGCAAATCAAAATAGGGGAAGGAATGGAAATCAGGGACAAGCAAAGCCTATCAAGTGTTACAACTGTGGAGGTGAGGGACATATTGCAAGGAAACTGCACATCGCCAAAATGCCCTCAGAATGCGAATACTTCAGGGGATAAGATGTTGCTTGTTCAAGCTCGGGATAATGGTGCAGCTTTGGATGAAGAAGAGTTGTTGTTTCTTGCTGAAGGAAATGCCAAGACATATGATGCAGATGTGGAAGAGCAGGCAATTCAGGAGATAGGCAACAATCATCAGAATGCCTTTCAAGTTGCTGATTGTGATGCATATGACTCTGAAGTTGATGATGAACCTACTGCACAAACAATTTTCATGGCTAGCATTTCTCCAATGGTCCTTCCTAAAGTCTCTTCATCACCACAAGCTGGTCCATCCAAAGACAAAATCATTTCGAGGTATTAAAACTATACGATGATCTTGATTGCAAAAGATGCATGACAAAGTACAATCAACTGAAACAATTGAGTCGGATATTGAAAATATGGGTAATATCAATGTTGTCCCATATGATCAATATGTGAAACAAAGTGAAAGTGAGATTGTACCAAGTGATGTATCTTATGCATCAATGATGACTATGTTTTTGATGAATACCTTGCATGTGCCCTGATGATTACATTATCTCTGAACTTAATGCCTATAAAGAACGTGTTGCCATTTATGAACAACGTGCTAAGTTTGAGTTAACTACTCGTGGCGAGGGAGATGGATGACCAAATCGTACAATTATTAGAAAAAGTAACTTTATAGAAGAAGTCTTAAAACAAGAGTTAAACTCCTTACAAGAAAAGCTTTCTAAAAGTGCTAAGCAAAAACAAGAACTTCAAGAAAATGTTAAAATGCTTAAGCAAGAATTCAATGCTAAGGAATCAAAACTTTTGAATGATTTTTCCAATCTAAAAACTTTGAAAAACAAGCTTGAAAATAAGTTATACGTACAAGGGAATACCATTCAGACTGCTCACTTGATCACTAAGCATAGAGTTTTAAGCGATAAGCATAGCATTCCTCTTGTTGAGGAACTAAATCCAGAGGTCATTAAAAGGCTAAAGCGCTAATAAGGTGATCTGTGATGGAAATGAGATTCTTAAACCTAGACAGAAACCTAGTTGCGTTGAGTGCATTGAGGAAGATAGAAAATTAGATGATGCATCTAGGGAGAAAATGAATAAGAAGCTAGAAGATCCTGAATGTAAAAAGAATAACATAACGATCAAACCCCATGATTACAAGAAGGAAAAATGGATTTCCTTAAACAAGTTTAAGCCTCAAAGCGTTGTTAACACTGAACAAGTGTTCGGAAAAGGACTTAGATAAGCTAAGAGCAGAGAATCTTGTTGTTACAAACCCTCCCCTTAGGAAAATGCTGCGGACTGTGTATCCTCCAAATACACCAATGCATTTAGTTCCTAGAACTATTGCCACTAAGAGCAAGACCTTAATCAGTCAATATGTTATTTTTCAACTATTTGTCGATTTTGAGAAAACTTGTAAGAAAAGGATCACACCACTGGGATAACTGAAGGGGAAAGGGGTTTTGAGCAAACAAAAGAATGTTATTTAACTGAGGTCATGCCTTTCTTTAAACAACTAAAAGATCATTTTGAGAGTCTTAAAAGGGTATTGATTCATTATTAAAGGAATGGAATAGGAATTTGATGCAATGATAGTTGAGGTTAGTGACTATGAGCGAGCATTAAAATATAATGAGATTGAGAGGAAGAACTTGCATACCTTGAATGAGAATCTTATTTCGGAATGTATTGCTCAAGATGTGTTTTACCTTTGCTACAAATTGTTCTATTAATGCTTCTCAATTTCATGAATTATATGTTGCTCTGAAAGTCTCCCATGATCGTGTCATTGAGCTTGAAAATATTAATTGAAACTTAATGAGAAAATTGATCAGGATGATCGCGATAATTTGGTAAAGCATCTTTCTAAACTAGAAGTTGAACATTTTGATTTACAACTAAAATATCAACATCTTAAAGAAAATGTCAAAACCTCAAATATCAAGACATCCTCGGATGTTCTAGAGTTTGATGCGTTTTTGAAATAAACAAGCGTGATGAACAGATTCGAGCTCATTGTAACACGATCAAAAAGTTGAAAGCCCAAATCTCTCAATTAAAGGGTGAAATGAACAATGTGATTGGATCCCAAATGCCTCCTCCTTTAGATTCTCAGGACTCTCAAACTTTTCATCTTCAAAACTTAGTTAATGCCTTACAAAAGGAAAATGAGAGTTTTCTAGAAGAAAATGAAAAGGTAAAGCGACACTTTAAAGAGTTATATGATTCAATGAAAGTCACTCGTGACCAAAACAACAAAAAATAACGTCTTTACAAAGAAATTGAGAATCGAGAAGTTAGGAAAATGGGAAACTGCCACTTGTGTTTAATAAGAATGTTGCATCAAAGTCATCCTCGACAAATACACTGGACTGTCGTAAATACATTCCTCCTCATCTTAGGAATAATGACCTGCGTTTCATGACTATTGTGCTCACCTTAAGGATAGTCTAGAATGTCTCCGTGAGATTGTTGAAGAGGATTTCATTAATAAACCTCTTGATAGAGAAATTAGGTTTGCTTGCCTCCGGGCCAAACGATCTCAAGAGCTGCTAGAATGTGTAATTGCAACATGTCCTAAATCCTTAGGTGCAAAAGGCAAAGCCGTGATGCCTTGTTCTATGCCTAGTGCCAAGCATACAAACCATTCTAGGCCCAGTTTCAAGAAAGTGAACACCAATGTGCCTTCTAGTAGTACAGACCCTTGCACATCTAGTTCAGGAATGCAAAAGTAGATCAACCAACTAATGTTCCCATAATTCCCTCTACAGGAGTAATCGGTGACATTAAAGCAAGCGGGTCAAAGCCTCCGGCAATACCAAGCAAGATAGGACCTCGCAAGCTAAGAATGTGCATTGGAAGAGAGTAGAAGACCAACCTAGGAACTTTAAGTTTGAGTTGAATAAAAAGAATCGTGTTGATTCTAGTATTAGCCATAGGCGTCTTGTAATTAATTCATTCATACTTTTGCAAACCATGTAATGATGTCTCGTGTGAATTTTGCTAATCATGATTATGGTGTGAATGCTTTGTCTAATGTTGTCAAATGCCTAGTTAAAATTGTTAATGCTAAAAATCATGCAAAGAAGGCTAAAAGGCAAAGACGAAAGAAAGTTAGGAAACAGTGGAAACCCATAGGAAGAACATTTAAAAGGATAGGTTATCAATGGATACCTTTTGGCCATAAGAATAATCAGTTTTGCCCTCAATCTGCTAAGACTATGCCTACTAGAAAATGGATGCCTACTGGTAGAACTATTCCTTTAAGAAGTGAACATACTTTGAATAGGTCAAATACTGGACACCAGCACGCATCTATTTCCTAATGATTCCACTGCTTCTACTTATGATATGGATGTTTCTATTTCTGATGTGGGTGTTCCAATCACTGTTACTAACAAAGTGGAACCCATTCTTGCATGGGGATCCCAATTATCGATTATCCATTCTTGTGCGTGTTCAACTGCGGATCGTTCAAATCATTATGTGGTACTTGGACTCAGGCTCTTCCAAGCATATGACTGGAGACCGGTCGCGGCTCATGAACTTCGTGAGTAAATTCATCGGACTGTTAGATTCGGGAACGACCATTTTGGAGCAATTATGGGTTATGGTGATTATGTAGTTGGCAAAAGTGTAATCTCGAGGGTATATTATGTGGAAGGTCTTGGTCATAATTTGTTCTCTGTTGGTCCATTATGTGATTCCGATCTAGAGGTGGCCTTTAGAAAACATACTTGCTTCGTTAGAGAACTTGATGGTGTGGAATTATTAAGAGGTACTCATGGTTCTAACCTATACACCATCTTTATCGAAGATATGATGAAGTCTTCTCCAATCTACTTGCTGTCAAAGGCTTCTAAAACAAAGTCATGGTTATGGCATCGTCGTCTCAATCACTTGAACTTCGGCACCATTAATAACCTTTCCAGAAAGGATCTTGTTAGAGGCTTACCCAGATTAAAATATGAAAAAGATCATCTTTGTTCAGCCTGCCAATTGGGTAAAAGCATGAAATATGCCCACAAACCAAAACCCACAAATTCAATAATGGAAGTTCTTCATACCCTTCATATGGATCTGTGCGGACCAATGAGAGTGCAAGCGATAAATGGGAAGAAATACATTCTAGTAGTTGTTGATGACTACTCTCGATTTACTTGGGTAAAGTTTTTGAGGACAAAGGATGAAACTCAGGATGTCATTATCAAACTAATCAAAGCAGAGGTTCGACTCAACAATAAAGTCAAATTGTTCGAGCGAGACAATGGCACGAGTTTGTTAACAAAGACTTAATTCAGTTTTATGAAAGTGTTGGAATCAGGCATCAAAGAAGTGTTCCACGAACTCCTCAACGAGCGGTGTAGTTGAAAGAAGTCGAACTCTTGTGGAAGCCGCAAGAACAATGCTAATTTATTCAAAGGTTCCAATGTTTCTATAGGTTGAAGCCATTGCCACTGCTTGCTACACCCAAAATCCTTCCCTTATACACACCTCTCATGGAAAAACTCCATATGAACTTTTTCATAAACGAAAACCTGATCTCTCCTACCTTTGTGTGTTTGGTGCTTTGTGCTATCCAACGAATGACGATCAAGACTTAGGTAAATTAAGAGCAAAGGCAGATATTGGAGTTTTGTTGGTTATGCACCAAACAAGAAGGGTTACCGAATCTACAACAAGAGAACCGAAATATCATGGAAACAATTCACGTTACGTTCGATGAGCTGACCGGTCAAATGGCTCTGGACAATCCAGTTCGGACCCACTTCAAAAGCAGTCCCATTGGTTCATCTCTTGTACCAAACTTTCCAGCAACTCCATATGTACCTCCATCTGAAGATGATTTAAAGAAATTGTTTGATCCAATGTTTGATGAACACTATGAACCAAGTTTTGATGAAATGTCAATTCCATCAACAGAGGCTGCTCCTATCCCTGTGAATGAAGTCAACCCTTTAGTCTCAATATCATTAAGTCAAGAAGCTGCTGGATCACTCTGTCTCATCAACAAATCATCAATCATTGAATGTACATCATGGAATTGTTTCTGGTATCAATGATGAAGTTAATCCCTTTGCTACTCCCGAAGATGCTCCATTTGAAAATATATTTGCTCTGAATCATCATCGAACCATCTTCATCGAGATATCGACTCTGCTACTTCGGTTCCACAACAACAACCACATGAACACCTTAGAAAATGGACACATGATCACCCATTGGACAACATCATTGGAAACCCTCTCGCGATATCCACACGGAAACAACTTGCAACTGATGCCTTGTGGTGCTTCTTCAACTCTGTACTCTCTAAGGTTGAACCAAAAGACATTAAAACCGCCATGAATGAAGACTGCTGGTTCAATGCCTTGCAAGAAGAAATTCATGAGTTTGATTGACTTGATGTATGGGAATTAGTACCTGCTCCAGATAGTGCTATGATCATTGCTCTAAAATGGATCTTCAAAGTGAAACTTGATGAGCATGGTGATGTCTTAAAGAACAAGGCTCGATTGGTCACAAAAGGATACCATCAAGAGGAGGGTATTGACTTTGAAGAATAATTTGCTCCAGTTGCTCGTATTGAAGCAATCAGAATCTTCTTGGCTAATGCCGCTAGCAAGAATATGGTTGTGTATCAGATGGATGTTAAAACCGCCTTTCTTAATGGAGATTTAAAAGAGGTGGTTTACGTTAATCACCAGAGGGTTTTGTGAATCCAGAGCATCCTACTCATGTCTATGGCTTGAAAAAGGCCCTTTACGGTTTGAAAGCAAGCTCCAGAGCATGGTATGATACGCTATCAAAGTTTCTTCTATCTTACGGATTCAGACAAAGGAGCGATTGATCCGACATTGTTCACCGGAAGTCGGGAAAACATTTAATTCATGTTCAAATTTATGTTGATGATATTATCTTTGCCTCGACCGACCCCAATGAATGTGATCGTTTTTCAAATGAAATGGGTTCCAAATTTCAAATGTCAATGATGGGACAAATGTCATTTTCTTGGGATTACAAATTTCACAAAGTCCGGAGGCATTTTTATAAATCAATCTAAATATGCAAATGAGATTTTAAAGAAATTTGGATTTGTATCATGTGACACCGTTGACACTCCCATGATTGAACGTACTAAGCTGGATGAGGACAACTCAGGGATCATGGTAGATCAAACGAAATATCGAGGTATGATTAGATCCCTGATGTACCTCACAGACTAGCAGAACCGACATCTTGTTATTTGTGTGCATGTGTGCTAGATATCAGGCTAAGCCTACTAAAAAGCACCTTGAAGCGGTTAAGCGGGTCTTTCGGTATCTCCAAGGAACCATCAATATGGGACTATGGTACCCGAAGGACACCGTATGTCACTAACGCCTATGCACTGATCTTGATCATGCAGGGATGTCAAGATACACGTCGAAGTACGTCAGGAGGTGTTCAGTTTTTGGGTGATAAGCTTGTGAGTTGGTCTTCAAAGAAGCAAATGAGTACTTCTATTTCCTCTACAGAGGCTGAATACATAGCCATGTCATCTTGTTGTGCTCAAATCCTTTGGATGAGATCCCAATTATCGGACTATGGCTTTGAATTCAACAAAATCCCTACTCTTTGTGATAATAAAAGTACCATTGCTCTCTCATGCAACAACGTTCAACACTCAAGAGCAAAGCACATTGACATCCGACATCATTTCATCAGGGAGCAAGTGGAAAAGCGGTGTGGTGGAACTCTATTTTGTGAAGTCGAATACAATTTAGCGGACATCTTCACCAAAGCTCTTCCGAGAGAACGTTTTGAGTTTATTCTTCCTCGACTTGGCTTGAAAAGCCTTCAACCGAAACACTCAAAGCGTCTTCAGGGGAGGAAGGCGAGGAGTAAAGGTCTTTCATTCATCTATATTTTGTATATATTTATTCGAAAAGCAAAATACAAAATTATAAAACCAACTAAAAGCAAATAGAAAAATATAAAACTTTCAAAAATCCATAAAAATCGAAAATCTTGAAAAATCTCAAAAATATTGTCCTTTCTGTCTTTTCTTTCTTGATTCGATATATATCTACGGTCTTTTTGCTGTCAGTCAAAGAGTGACACGGGACTTTAGATGTTGTTCGAATGTTAAAAAAAATCAAAAAATATTTTTGGGAGAAAGTAAAACAATGGTTTATTGTCATTTCAGGCAGTAACCGCTTTTCAAAGAAAGAACAGAGCCATACTTTATCTCATGTTTCAAACCTAATGCTCTGATTCTAAAAACAAATGTTTGTCATTAACAAGACAAATGTTTAATTTCAAATATTTTTCCTTCTAATGATTCCTCTGAAAAATATTTGCAATCTTATTAAAACTCAATTGTTTTGAAAACACTTCGGACTCTATTTTTGAAAATCAAAAGAACTTATCAAGTGTCAAAATCTCAATTCATCAATCAACAACTTTCGTCATTGATTGAGGGGGAGAATGATTTTTCAATTAAATCAAAAAGTGCTATTTTCAAACAATTTGCACTTGAATGAGTAAGGTCTACTCTAAATGTTTTACAAAATGTTACACAATTGCTTCCGGACCTTGGTTATTATTATGTTTTCAAAAGATAATTATGCATGTTTAATCAATGGATTTTAAAGTCTCAAAATCCAATCCTTATCAGTTAAAACGCTTTCATAATCAAGTCACAATTCTCCTTAAAAGCTTTCAAAATCACTTTAAATCTACAGAGATCGCAAATCTCAAATGATTTGATAATTGTGATCGGGGAGAATTTGTGATTTAAATTGGATTTAAACTGATAATTCGATAAATGTTTTCATAAGTGTTTAGCATGTTTTCCTCCCGCAAGTGACAAACGATTTCAAATTTTCCATGCACATGTTGAGGGGAGCATCTATTTTAAACCTCAAATTATTGAAACGTGATTGAATTGTCTCTAAGTGCAGGTTCCTTCTAATATGTGCAAAACTCTTTCAAATTTCGAGGCACATATTGAGGGGGAGCAAACTTTTGAAAACCTCATCCTTCCTCAAAATGTTTTATCTACTCAAATTGATTGGGAAGTGATGATGATCATTTTAGAAAATGTTAATCAAAAGATTGGACCTTTCATTCTTAATCTAACGATTTCAAAGATCTCTTGCCTCCATGTGCTAAACAAATTCTATTTTTATGCATATGTTGAGGGGGATCATTTCTAAAATATCAAAACAATTAAGATACAAAATGCTTTGATTCTATATCACAAGTATCTTGATTGATTTTCAAATGGTTTTCAATTGGTTTCAAGGCGGAAAAACTACACCAAAAGACCGACCAACTCTACTTTATGCATGGTGATATAAGGATGATAAGGTTAGATTAAGGTCCCATGATCCGCCAGAACCGGAGGGATCTACCCAGGGACAATCCACTAGATAGTGTAGAAGTCCTTAGGTATGATGAAAAAAGGAGAAAAATGAGATATGGGAAGAGTGCGGTGAGACGAGCTAGTAATCTTGGAATAAACCCAAAAAAGGTTCTAGTAATGAAGTCTCGGTAAGCACTGAAGGGGTTGAAGAATGAAAAAGAATTTAATGAGAAAAGGGTGAAAACAAATAGCCCTCCAATTATTCAACCTTAGGGCATAAACCGGGTTCAATTCATATACTACTGGTGGTTACCAAGGTAACATCGGTATTGAAGACAAGACGTCATGGACCCAGTGACGCCCTGCACTTCAACTTTCCAAACCACTCAAGTTCCTCTTAAAAGGACTTGTTTCATTCTCATGGGGAACCGACATAATCTATCGACTTTCTCTTAGAGATTGTTGATATTGAAGAAGGAGACCCTCTCCCTAGTCTCCGCATAGGAACCAAATGTGCACAATTGAGTCTAGAGCCACGAGATCATCAATATATCTCATTAGGACACTTTCAATGAAGACTCTCTGTTTCACACAATGTGGAAAGAGAGATTATATCTTATGAGTCCTACGCATTATCCTTGTGGTATTGCCAGAACATCTGAGTGATATGCATACATATTCACAATGAATATGGAAAGCCTTCTGGAGCCAACATCAAACAAGCTCTTGGTAGGTGGCATGTGAGATCTATCCAATAGATCAACCATGTGACAAGTGAACAGAAACAATGGGGCGATTCAATCTTTTGAATCAATCCTGGTTCAGGTTATGGATTGACGGAAACCTTTGAAAAACCGGTCGTTGTGCTTAAAAACTCTTTTCTTTAGCACATCGACCGTGTACTTATTTCTCAAAATAAAAGGTGTTTATGATTGATAATTGATTTTCATTAAAACCTTCGTTGTATTGCAAAAACAAATTCTATTGAGCAATACACGATTGTTTTTCAAATCTCTTTTCATCAATCATGAATCTCATTTCATTTAGGTTCACTCACTCCGTGTTGTCTTCTTTGAGACGTTCGGTTTGAGAACGGCTTAGAGCATTTCGAAAACCCTGTCAAGGAAATTCTTCGAATTATACGATCACATGCAGTACTTATGTGATCAGCGGGAACCGTGGGCCGTGTACCTCAATTCATCGAAAATGATCAAAGACACTTTCGTGCGCTTTATTTCTAACTGTCTTATGCAGGTACACCCCAGCGTTTGCAGCTGATCAGAATGAAGCGGTCAATCCATAGCCGCATGCTCACTCAACACATTCAGTTCCAAAATAAATCATGATTAGTGCATCAATGACTATGATATTTTCACTCCATGCTTTTGCTACGCTGCTACCAATATCATGAATCAACAACAGCTTCCGCTACTCTGATAAGAATATATCATGATCAAGAATGTGAGCATGTCGGTCCAATTGTCACAATATCACATAATACCAACACCACAAAGGATGAGTCAGAGATTAATGTGGCCGATGATCTCAAAGCTGGCTCAAAACTCAGTATCACGTGGATCAGTTAAAGACCTCCACTCGGATTATCCAAACATGCAAAGATGAAGAATCATTGACTATGAGCTACAGAACAAAGAACATGAACAAGAATTCAAGAACAATCTCAATGAAATATCTTTTTGTATTCTATGTAATTTAATGTGTGTTTGAGGTGACCTCCCTTAGGGGGAGATTGTTAGGATTTGGAAAATCCAGTAGTTAAAGTGTCGGTCACCTCAAGTATATGTAATCGTTAGAAAGCTCGTAGTTGTAGTTATTTAATGTTAAGTAGTATTTAGTTAAGTAACACCGTGGAGGACGGACGGGTCTTTATCCACTGTATGCCTGATCCACAGCCCGTTAGGTGGTGTTTTATTGTAAGACTATAAATACTCTCTACCTCCCAAGGTAGAGAGTTGGAGCTCATAATAAGATTTTTCTTTCTCTCACTAAAGTTCCCAAACCTCTAACTTTCTCTCTCTAAACTCATCTATATTATACGCCTACTTTGTTAGTGATATGATGTGTATGTGAAATCCAATATGTTAAAATTGTCATCCCAAAGATGACATTGTTTGTACCTTTGGCAAAATATTTCAGGTTACCAACCAAGAATTCACTGCTGGCCTCATGTAAAACTGCTTCTTTTCTTGGGTTGAACTGGTGTTTCTGCTGCTGGTGATGTATGATTAACTTAGAGAACCGAATGCTAGGGATCACCCGCTGGTTGTCTGCTTTTCTTCCCTTGACTTGATTCAGGAAGTTTTGTCTGTCGGTGATGAATGCGTCCATGGCCAATGCGAATTCTTCCCAAATGCGTTCAGCAAAGTCGACATTTCTTTGTTTGACGATTCCCATATGATTTTGTAAAATTGGAGCCCGTACTCTGTCAAACCCTGATGTTTTCCCGGTTAAGCATAAGTTGAGGATGGTGGCAATGGCTCTCCAGGGTTGATGCATATCATTGGTGATTATGGAAGAGACACGTGTAAGCTTTGTAGGGTCTCCCAGTTCTTCCACAAAGTCCATTAGATCATCATTATTAGGTGGTGGGACAAAATGATTAGTAGGATCTTGAGGTGTGATTCCAAGGGCCTCCCTAAGAGTTTCAGTGTCAATCTCATACCATTGGTCATCCAGCTTGCAGGAGTATTTTTAGTAATCTTGTTACATGTAACAGTGTTCCAAAGCATTGCCGATAAATGGTAGGGGCGATTATGCACCTCATGGTTAGGGCACCAAAGAAGTTGGTGTTCTTAAGGATATCAATGGCGATTCGATAGATAGGGTTTGGTTGATGTCTGTTCTCATCAAGTAGCGTTCTCTTAGCACTATCAACCCATTCATTATGAAGGAAGAAGTTCCTCATCGATAAGCTTTCAGCTGGTGGGGGCATTGATAAGCGGATTATTAGAGGAAGTAATATCGCCATTTTATTTTTGTAAAACATACACAAGACAACAATAGTGACCAGAAACATAGTTAGGAGTTATATAGTTAGAGAGTCATTCTTCATAACAAATCCATGCATCTCTTGGATATAAGTGAGAAACAGACCAATCAGGACTAACAAAAATTCATGCAAGAGAGTACAAATCGCATTCTACACAAATTGCATGTAAGTCAGGACAAATTGCATCACTTGACAACAAATCGCATAGAATGGAGCATTAAGGACAAATCGCAAGAATCAGCAAAACCAACAAGTCGCATGCATCAAGACCCATGAGACAAATCACTTAAATCAAATCGTAAGCTACAGTAAACTGGACAAATCGCATAATGAGTGTGTAGAGAGATAAGTCGCTTTATTTATTGAAACGACAAATCGCATCAATTTTCAATAGACAAATCGCTTAACTTATGATGATTGGTTCAAATCGCATACAACAGTTAGTAGACAAATCGCATCAGGAATGTAGAAACAAATAAACGCTTAATTTTATTGATACAACAAATTGCATACAGCGACTATGAGTGACAAGTCGCTAATATGAATCTGAGAAAATTGCTACAGACATCATGAGTGCGAGAATTAAAACCAACACCTTGCTAGAAAAACACAACCATAGAAAATTAACAACTACCAATTCATATTCAAATCCATAACACACATCAACCCACTAACCCACTAACGAGATCTATAGCACATATCAAATCCTCATCCTAGTGAGTTGTGCATAAAGGGAGGCAAAGATCAAATAGAATAAATCAAATCACAACACGCATGAGTCTATTCATAAACAAATCATACTAGCGCCTAAACAAACAACTCACGCAGAAGCAACAACAACAAAAAAAAATTAACTCATCAAACCTATAGAGATTGATCAGACGAGGGATATGAAAGATGGATCTGCAAGGGGGAGATGTTGGTTAGGATCTAATAATTGATGAATAAGAGAGTTACACGTGTCCAACAAGATTAAAGACATACCACACAACAATTTATGCACAAATCGCTTATATAAATGAAGTGGAGAGAGTATTCAAATGTGGGTTTGACTAGATTAAGAAAGCCTTTGACCAAAAGACAAATCGCAATCCTATTTATACAGTGATTGTTACTTTAGACAAATTGCACAAATAGTCCCTGTACTTAGCAAGTCGCTAGATGAGAGTGACAAAACGCATATGTTAATCTCAACACAAATCGCATATTGTTGCAAGAGCACAAATCGCATATCTTAAACTCATATCATAGAAAAACACAAATCGCATCAATATATAACACACAAATCGCATCACTTAACCTCAATAAATTGACAGGTCTTATACAAAACCTATCATGGAGAGGCCACCAATCATAGAACACACAAATAAGCATGATATAGCACAGAGTAAATCATTTCAAATAAGGTAACATGCAGCAGGCCAGAGATCACAAGATACATGTAATACTCATGCAGAGACCCATACAAATCCTCCCCCTCAATCAATGTCACGATTTAAGAGTGAGTGAACATTGTTTGAAATACAACCACCCGTTTTAAAATAGAGTATATCTTCTGTTTGAACTTCCTCTAAGGACCCGTATCATTATTGAATGACATTTCTAGGACCGTAGATGTTATCGATAACAAAAGATACATCTTTTATTAGATTTTGGGTAAAAATTTAATTTTTGAGGAAAATTTTATATATATATATATATATATATATATATATATATATATATATATATATATATATATATATATATATATTAAAACAAGTGTAGATTAATTTGTACATGGATTAATGAGAACGAGTCGAGTCAAGTCGAGCAGAGTCAAAAGTACGAGGTACATCAATTCGACAAGCTACAATTCTGAGTGAGTAGTCTTCATTTACATTTGGAAACCGGTCATGATGTTCATGATAGAATTGAGCATTGTACCTGAAAAAGACTGAGGACACTTTGCACTAAAAGCACATGTAGTATTGCAAGAAGATGGGTTAGTGACAGGAGTATCCTCATTTTTGGATGTTGTACAGTCAGGTCTAGGAGTATCATTAATAGAGATCCCTTTAAGTCCAACATTCTTGAAAATTTTACCTGTAGGCATCCACTTAAGATAAAATCTAGATGAGTAAGTCCGTTTGGATCCTGTGAACTTAAATAATCTACCAGTAGGAATCCACTTAAAACAACTGCTAGCAGAGTTAGATGTAGTCATTTCCCTGTTCTGAACATTAGTCCTTTTGCAATTAGTTTGTTTCTTAGGGGATTGGTCAGCTATTTGATGCTTCTTATATGAACTGGATGATCTTCCTATAATCCTGATCTTAGAGTGTTGAACATTTGAGTGAGAAGGCTTTAGTGAGGCGACTGATTTTGGCAAAATGGTGTTCTCACTTACTTGGGAAGAATTTCTAGATTTGAATGGTTTAATTCTTTCTGTCCTAAATGCATTTGGTTGTCTAACAATAGATCGATCATTAGCCCTTTGTGAATTTGTTTTCTCTAAGGAAGAAAATACAGCATACTTAATATTCCCACCATTCCTAGTAATTTTTCTGAGCTCATTTTTTAGGGAAACTATGGTGAAGCTCTTGTTCTGAAGATTGGTGTTGAGGGCATCTATTTCAGCTGACAAAGACTTAGTCTGATCTAAAATTTTTGTCTTATTCTCTAATTAATTCTTCCTTAAAGACTCATTTTCCCTTAACAACTCAGCCACACATAGATTTAACCTCATTACTAACTTCATTATTAAGACAGTCCACTCCCATATTCATATTCATGTGTAGATATGAGATTTGACCTTTTAGATTACATATGGTTGAGTCTTTGTCTTGAAGCTGAGTCTTTAGCTGATTAATTTCAAAAAATTCTCGAAATTCTGAGAATTTTGGATTTTGGTGAGCTTTTGTAACAAGAAAACTTTCTTCCTTTTGTTGTATTGCAATTTCTAAGGAAATGCAATATTTTTCAAGAATTAATTATTTGTTTGAAAGTTCGTCAAAAACCCTTTTATCAACCATATCATTTGTATTGAAATTATTAGACTCAGTTTCAACCAAGGAACATTCATCAAATCATGTTCACCACCACCCAAGGTCACTGTTTTAGATAAATTAGCAGATGCATTATATTGAACCTTTAAAGGTACCTCATCAAATGACACCTGATCATTTATCGGTTTTGATATGCATCACATCATGTGTGACAAGGATTCTTTGGCAAATTGGTTTCATCATTCTTTGTTGTGTCTGATATTCTGCATTCAACAACATCCGACCTTTCAATTGAAACATTACCTGACTCATCACAATTTTCTTGTAATTGCACCTGACACTCATTAGTGTTATCATCCTGTTGAACAGCTTCCATAATGAACTTATCCACATTTTCCATCAGTTGGATAAATGTATTGATGAACTCATGGATTTCCATTCCAGTATGTTTCTTGAAAGAGATTCCAGTTAAGTGTTGATCAAAGTCTGCGGAATATTCCCCATTGATTAATGGCTAAAATTGGTTGTGGATTACTTGAAGTGCAGCATTGGAATCATCCTTTAGTACCTTCTTTTTGGTAATTTGAAGCTTCAGTTGTTCTAAGTTGACAACAAGGTTCTTGTCAATGTAGGTAAGTTCTGGCGGAAGAGAGCACTACATGTTCGATCCCCAGTTGTGGATACAGTGTATGAGAGTGACTTGAGATGAAGTAGTTGATAAGGCTCAATGTTGCATTCCATTTGCTTTGCATCATGTATCATTAACAAGTGTGATTCATTGTTATTTGACTCAGAATGTGAAGTGTTTTGATCATAATTTACTGAATCAATCATGGTTAAACTTTCTGAGTAGCAAACAGTGTTGATCCCAGTTGAGCAAACGATCTAATATAGAAACTGACTTAGAATAAAAGCTTATTAAGTATTACGCGGAATTTAACACTTAATCTTAAGAGGAAGAACAGTTAACATTCAACACCTCAATATTATTTATTAATACGAATACTCTTACAGTATTAGAGTTTTGCAACCTTGAAGTGTATCGACCTTAGATATAAAACTTACGTATATCTAATCTAACCTAGGACCTCCTTTTATAGACTAAGGAGTCCTTTACATAATACAATCCGTAACCTACAAGATAAATATCTTTTCCATATTTATCTAATACAATAAACTAAACCGACTATACAAGACACTAGCAGTGGTTACAATATATTGTCCGTGGTTACACACTACTACTAGCCGTGGTTGTCTTCATCAGCGGTTACATTCTTCTGTCCGTGGTTATATCAAACCTGTCCGTGGTTCCAGTTCTTAAAGTAATTCATGATTCAAGGAACCAAAAACCCAACAATCCTCCCCTGAACTTGATACATTCCAACAGAATTCTCAAGTTTCCTTTAAGCTCAAAACATCTGAATTGGAGGATGTAGCCAAACACTTATGAGATTTAAGAATTGTCTCATATTTCTTCAACAAATCATAAGCTTGACCATCATAGGTAAAAGGCATCTTGATAATACCAGGTTTCAACATTTGAGCAATAATTCCTGGATACTTATTCAACTGAGGATATTCACCTTCTACAAGCATATGAATAATATTTCCAGAAACAGTTAAACCATGAAATCCACAAGTTTGAAATAAAAACCATCTTGTTACAGTACCATTGTAGAGTCCTTTCCACTAAGGTTCATCATGAGTTGGTTCAAATAAAATCTTCAAATTATAATAGACCAGTCTCTCATGATAATCATTAGGATGTACTTCACCAAACTTATTCTTGTAAAGTATCCAAAGATTCATCAAATCATCTCTTTCAAAGTACTGAAGCATCTGTGAAAAGTTATTATACTCATAAACTTCATTGTTGAGTCTTTGAATCTTCCAAACTCCTTCACTTCCAACTTTAAGCTTAAACTCATAAGAAACAATTTGATTACCATCTTCAACTAATTTCAATCTTTTAGAATCAGATGTTTCTTGAACCTCAGATTTTCTCTTTCTTTTACTTTGAATCCACTCATCATCCTTCTTAATCCACTCTTCTTCAGCTTCTAAAATTCATTGGACAGTACTCATCATGATTAATCTTCATACATCTTTCATAAATCTCAAGAATTCTTTCAAATGAACATCTACTAAGATTTTCAAATGTGAATTCCGAATTCTTAATAATTTTCATTAGTAGATTCCTCAACTGTGCCATTGAAGGAGGTTTCTTTCTTATAACTTTTTCCTTCCTTTACTTGACCTTCCTTGCCCATTCACCCAACTTGCCTAGCTTTTCCTTATCATCCAACAAATTACATTCTTGTGCAGTATATTCATCATGTATTTGTTGAGAAGCTTCAAGAAAGTTTTGTGATTCATACCATATAGCTAACCATCTCTGACTAGCTTCCTCTTCAACTTGCTTTCTTTTCTCTAAAATTTGCCTCTTCTTCAGGCTACTGTGTTCTTTGCATACTCTGCATCATAAGCTTCTTGTTACGCTTTAGATTTAAACTTCAACTGCGGTACGCAACCCCTTTACCTTTACCAATATCAGATTGAATCACTTTCTTCTTCAAAGGTTCACCAATAACTAAACTTTTCCTTTGGATTTGGGTTTTGTTGCATGCGAGATTAAACGATAAAAACAGGTGCAATGATAAGTGTAGAAATAGATGAAGTTTTGCTTAGATTTATCAATGTACTAGCAGTTTCTTTCTCAACTTCTTTAGACTTAGGTGGTGATCTGAAAGATTTGTGACAACAGTGGAAGTGGTTATGATAGCACTTGGTATTATAGTAGTGGGTATGATAGTAGTGGGTATAATTGCCATATCTGAAACGCAAAGCAGATGGTTACAAGGTACTAACAGTGGTTTCGGACATACCATCGATGTTTGTGTCTGCACTACTTCTTCTACAACATTCTTCACCTTTTCAAGAACTGCCTCATTCCCATCTTTATCAGATACTAAAAAGTCTTGATCTCCACTATTTTCTTCCATAGTT
Organism: Chrysanthemum makinoi; assembly: GCA_910596185.1. Classification (NCBI taxonomy): domain Eukaryota; kingdom Viridiplantae; phylum Streptophyta; class Magnoliopsida; order Asterales; family Asteraceae; genus Chrysanthemum; species Chrysanthemum makinoi. The sequence continues at coordinate 123,026,262 of OU343220.1, forward strand.
CGATCAGCAGACCTCCCTTGAACTTATGCCTTCACTCCTCCCTGTTTGGATACATCCTCCATATTCGAGGCGGAGAGGAGTCCACCTTCTTTTTCTAGTCTTCTCATAGCTTTCAAAACGAAACTCCAGGTCGCTTACTTTTCTAAAACCATCACTCACGTGCTTCAATCTCGAATATCCTTTCCATGAAACACAACCAACTCCTTTAGATTCGAGATTATCTCCTCCATCTTGATACATTTAGTCGTCAATTCATTTAAGCGTTCAAGAATATCCTCCCCACTTCGACTGTGGTGAACTGGTCGAGAGGTGGTTCATTTGAAAGGTCATCATGTACAAACTCAGAATCCGTCAATTCATGGTCAGGTTCCAAACGATCCGCATCACTCGAAATGCTTGTGTTAGCTACGCTCTGAGAGGTGAATCCTTGGATATAGTAAACATAGCATCAGACCGAGCCTAAACAACTATGCACCCTGTATTAGCCAAGTGACTAGGGATTCCTCCACCTGTGTTAAGTTCCAAGGAACTCTCCACATTAGGAGTTGCCAAGGTTGGTCTTATTTATGTTTCCACTATCTTGACCAGCATCAAAGCATGAATCGTGTGGAAGCCCTTCCAATCATGTCACCTTCACCACACTGTGACCTCATTAGCAACACCACTAGCATAAGCCTGAGGTAGCTCAATGCCCTTCAGTCTCCTAGTGAACACAATAGGTGTATCAGTGGTTTGAGTTTGACTAGAAGTGGGTTGAGATACACTATCAGTTTACAGGTGTACTATCGTGGTGTTGAGATGCATAGCAGTGGTGGTTTCGGTTGGTGCAGTGACTATAGGTTGAGATTCAGAATCCTCATCAAACTCAAGATCAGTAGGCAAAGTAAGCATATGAGGAAATAAAGGAACATCAATAATTTGTACATTTTGTGGTTGATTCCTCATATGTGCAAAAACTTTAGGAAGCATATGATGTACTTCATACTCTGAGTTTGCTCAAACAGGCTCCTATTTGACTTTCCAAAATCAGTTGAACAAACCTAGGATATAAATAGTATTTACCCTTCTTCCTAATGTTTTGTACTAGCCCCTCATATATCATCTTAGACCAATTGAACTTTCTTCCATCGGACAAACAAATAATAGCAGTAGCAATTTTGGAAGGAAAGTCATTAAACCATGTGGTCTTATTACTCATACACATCAATAAGGTATGAATAAGAAACTTCCATTGTTTGGAAAACAAACTCTTAAAATATTGTACCTTATCACCTCTGTGTGTATAACCTAACCTTTCCAAACCAGCAACAATCTCAACATCTAAAAGATTATCAACACCATCAGCATCATCAAACTTTAAAACCTCCCACGATGAGCTCCTCATTACTTGAGAAATAGCATGGTCATCCATAACAGTGCTAAACACTTCGACTCCATCAACCTTTTCAAGCTTAGCATTCCTCCGGAAGCTGATGTATGTAGGCTTTAAAATGGTTGGTGTGACAGTTAAGGCATAGTGAATAGAACCGTGAACAAGGAAATCAATCATTTGATGAAACCCTTCAGATCGATCATTCTTGGTGAGAATAGCAACAAGGTTATGTGTAGTGGAATACTTTTCAACCATTGTGATGAATGATGGTTATGATGTGGGATTTGTGAATTATGCAAAGATAAGTGATTAGGGTTAGGAGTGAGCGCCAATTGAAGTGTTTTGAAGATCAAATAAATGATCCATCCGTGATTTGGGGGAAATAATATTCTTTTGCAAAAGTTACCAAGCAGCCCCTGTAGTATCCACCACTAATCAAAATGCTATCCGCGGTTGCAGAACATCTATCCGCGTTTAGAAACAAACCATCCGTGGATACATAGTAGCACTTGTTGGGAATTACAAGTTTGAGTTGATAAAGACAAAAAGAATGAAACAAGAGGGACTTAATATGACAAGAAGGAAACCTACTAAAAGATGGAAGGGCTTGCTTGCAATGGAAGTTTTATTATTTAGTCCTTATCCTCTAGTATATAAAGAGGACATAGGTGTAGGTTTTTAATTAAGTCTTCTAATAATGTAGTAGACTTCAAAAGGTGTGTGTTTAGCCTAGACGTTAGGAGAGAACGTCTAGGGTATTGGTTTTAGATTAGTGTGTCCTAGGCGTATGATCATGTAAACGCCTAGGTTATTAGTTTAGTTAGTAGACATGTTCCTATAAACGTCTATATTAGAGTATTAGTTAATGGTGAATGAAAACCTTGTTCAATAACAAAGTATTGTTTTGATTATTCCGCTGCGTACCATGTTATTAATCTTTGTTATTGATCCCTAGCTGAGCTCATAAACGATCTTATCAATTGGTATCAAAGCCAGGTTCTCTAATCACTTGTTGGATCGATATACTTTAATCAAACTATCTTAACTAGCTTGTTAAGGTTTAATAACCTCGGATAAATCCTAAGTTATTAACAAAGAAACACTGAGTAATCTTTATTAAGTATGCGGAATTTACTTAACAAAGCTAAGAAGAATAACCTTTTATTATAAACTCTAAATCTGCTTATTATGCAGATACTCTAATACAACTCTAAGATAATCGAACTTTTCTCTAAAACTCTAATTCTAAAATCGTAAGTCATATCTCTAATGCCAATCTAGGAGTCCTTTTATAGGCTCAAGGATATCCTAGTCGGTTTACAATTGATAACCTTGTACGACAAGTAATCTAAACATAGAATACAATTCTTTCCATAAACGAATATAACAGTTCTTCTTTTGTTCTTGCAGGTACTTTGACTTCATATTGCTTGAGTACTTTGACTTTGTCTTATTGAAGTACTTTGAGTCTTTAACTTCTTCCAGACTTACTTGCAACTTACAGTACTTTGATATCTTCAGATACTTTGATATCTTCAGATACTTTCATATCCCAACAATCCTCTCCTAACTTGAATTCTACTTGCTTGACTTCAAGTTCCTTTGTGAATATATCTTTAAGCTTCATCTTTTAAAACGGATTGTTTCTTAGTCTTTAAGCTTTTATCCACAGTAACATCAGGTTCTTGTCAAAGTATCTCTTAGAATTGTTCTCTTTTCTGGCTGACAGCAGCATCCAGGTAAGCTCCATCTTTTCAGAGCACGACACGTAACATATGACAATTTGTACATTTAATTCAGTTGAAGTTGCATACTATTCTCATCACTTTCAAGTGAATCATTGAAAAATTAATGGATTTAGAACTCTTTACACAAAGCCATTATCTCTGGTGTAGCCAAATGTTTTGGTGTGTAAGACCATGGTACATTGATAACCATATGATTTTTAGCAAACCACCAGCTATCAACAGATTTGTTTTGTCTTTACCAAAAGCTGCACTTCCATACGGAGTAGTTAGTTCTTTTAACTAATGGTGAACTAATTACCAATAATGGTTTTTCCACAGCCTTTACCACAAGCCATTTTCTTGTGGGCTAGCCAACTCTTCACATTACTGATATGGTGAGTTGAATACCATCCAACTTATTAGCAAGTTGTCAACTAAAAACGGATTTGATATATCTTTACCAGAGCCGGTTTGCTCATGGATTAGTCAATCCTTTTGTTACCATGGTGGATTGATAACCTATTGATGTTATCATCACAAAAACCATTTATTAAACCTTTATTTCAAAATATTTATTACTTAGCAACAAGGTTTCTTCTAAAATTTATTTCACTTTGGTTTAGTTCAAAAACAGTACTTTTGATGAAAGTACTGTCGTCGCAGCAGTACTTTGAAATAAAAGTACTGATATATCAAAAAGTATTTATTCAAATAAAATTCATACCAGTTATTGATCATTCTCAGGAATGGTAGTCCAGTTTATAAACAAGTTGATAACCATGCAAGCAGTTTCATTATCCTCTTCCACTTCCAATCCATGCTCTAGCATTCTTCTCATGAGCTCAACTGTGAGAGGATATCTTCTTTCTGCAAACATGTGTATCATTGTTCCATTTTCTAGTTCCAAAACATGAACTCCAGATTCTTCAAAGAATCTCCAGCAAACTATTTCCCAGCTTTCTTGATTCTTCCAGATATCATCATTGCTCTCTTCTTCAGTTTCCCATAAAGTTATAAGATCACCATGTAAAATCAAACCAATCCCTTCCAATGGATTATTTTCAAAGTAAGCCTTCACAACATGATATAAGTAGAATAGGTCTACTCTATCTATAATATGCAGTAAATCCCATAGCCTTTTGAAAACTTTGAAGCTTTCATCTTTTTTATGAAAAATCATATAATCTCCATTCTTGGATATTACAACTTTAAAAACACTGATCTTTGATCTGTTCATCTTCATGTTATCATCTTCCTTTGTATAATCAAAATCTACCATTCTGAGATAATTTTTCAATTCATCTCTAGTCTCAGATCTTAATTCAACCTTTTCTTTCTTTGAAAACTGAACATCTGTAACTTCGGCTTTTCTTTTTTCTCTTTAAGCTCTTCTTCCTTTCAGTTCAGGTCCAATGAGCTTCTTCTCTAAAGTCTTTAATATCAGAACTTTACTCTTCTTATAAGTCAGCTGTTTCAGATCATAAAGTCTTTTCATATCAACATAGTTTAACTTATGCAAACCCTTATATCCTCGACCTTTTAAATAAGCCATCATAGCATTCCTATCCTTAGCTAAATTAGGTCTTCTTGGCATATATCTAACGGTGTAGGGGTACATAAGGTTCAGGTAGCTTCAGGCATCTAATTTATCTTGCACCTTTGAGTGCTTTTCTATTCAGAACTTCTTGAGCTTCCTGTTCTTTTCTATCTTGAGCATCTAACTCTTCTTGAACTTTTCTAGCTGCAGCTTCATTCCTAGCAACTTCAATTGCTCTAAGTTCTTCCAAAGTGAGTTTCTTTTTCTTTGTTTCAACCAATACCTTTCCTTTATCTTTTGGATCGATTGAAGGTTGAGAAGTTCTTGGTTGTTCTTCTTCTTGTACATCTCTAATAGTAACTCCTCCTCTTGGTTGTGACAAATCTAATATTGTAGCAATTATTTCATCATCACTTGCAGAGTAAATGGGTTTGAATGTAGCTTCCTCATCTTCTTCTATAACAATTGTAGAAGGACGGCATCTTCTTCAAAATTCAATACCCTTGGTGTAATTACTTCTTGACTAGATGTATTATGAAAAACATTACTTTGATGTTCAGTACCTTGAACATCAGTACTTTGAACATCAGTACCTTGAGCTTGCACTTCTTCCTCAGAATGCCAAATAATCTTTTACTGCAGTATTACAATTCTTTCTTCTTCGCCTTTTGCATCTTCTTTCAAATTTTCCTTTTCTAAATTCCTCCCCAAGTTGTGATGATTTAGGGACCTTCTTTCGTTTTAATTCCTTTCGAAGTTGTTTACGACGTTTGTGTTCCTCTTTAACCCATAAGTTGAAACCTTGAATATATGGTTTAATAAAATTCCTCAACCAAACATACCTACGCTTCAATTTCCTAAGTGCTTTAGCTTGAAACTCAACAGTTTTGTTCAATCTAACAAGCTCCCTTGTCAAAGCATAATTATCCAAAGTCAATCCTTTACGAGGTATAGTATGATCATCACCTTGAAGATGTGAATGTTCTTCTGGCGAGGAACAAAATGTTGTGGAGATGGAGTAGGTGTTCTTTCAATCTCTGCAGCGAACCTCGGGGCTTGGAGAAACAATTACTGTAAAGATGCAGAGTCGTCCTTCAATTGAATGTTACTTTCGGATGCGAGTACCTTGAAAAGACTTTGTGAGAGCAAGGTACCATGTACAGAGTATCGGAGCTTCACTTTCTTCATCCTCTCGACCTTCATTACGTACAGCTCGAACAACTTCCATCATTGTAGAAGTTAATGGAATATCTCCACCTCTGAACAAAGCACTTCGCCTAGCCATAAATGTAAAGATTTTGGCTTGTTGCACAATAACAGTAACAAAGCTTGAAGCAGGTTTTGGAACAACAGCCAATTGCTTGTTTAAGAAAACCTGTACAAACCTTGGGTACATTAGCCATTTTGACCCGAGAGGGATATATGTGATAGCATCCCATCCAAAATAAGCTTTGAAAAATTAAACACTCGTAAGAGCTAGTTCAACCACCGCAGATGCTATATTAGACCCAAACTAGCTCCCAAGAAGTACTTTTTAGAACTTATGCAATGAAGCATGACATGAATCAAAAACTTCCATTGCGGACAGAATAATGCTTTCTTGAATGTTTGTTCTGTTAAAGATCCTTCATAACCAAGATACCTAAAAGTATCCCAAATCAGTTGCTTGTCAAATCGAATAGACCCATCTTCATCTCCAAATAGTAAATCTTCTCGAATAGAGGCTTCTGTAATCTTGATAGTCCGATCCAAGAACTGTAGATCTAATATCATATTCATCCTCCTCCATGTTATCTCTAGCATTAGCCCAAAATTCTTGAATCCATGGTTCAATAACATCCGTTCAACCAAAAGAGCATAACTAATAACCCACCGGTAAGATAATCAACAATATCATAAAAGCCATATTCGCCTCGGTCTTGTCCAAATTAGCCACCATATTGTGCTTAGAACAGCGATTAAACGATTCGCCATTGTTGAATGATTGAGCACAATAAAGATTTTATTGAAGAATAAAGAGATGGTGATTGGGAGATAAGTATGGAAAAGATGTAAAGTAATAATATGAGAGGGAAAATCGGAAAGTAGTTATTTATAGGTAGGATTTAAAATCAAGCTATAATAACAAAGTTACCGTTATTATCAATTACCCATCAATATTACCGTTGGAACAGACTTTAATACGATAAACAGTACTTTCCACATAAGCGATACTTTCCCAAGCAAGACTTTCCAAGCAGTACTTTCGAGGAAAAACTGATACTTTGCCAAAATTTCTTCATATAAACTAAGTATCAACAAGCATCCTCCCCTCGAGCAATACACAGGACTATACTAACACCTTATAGTCCTCCCCTAATCTTCCTAAAATCAGACAGGATCTCTTTGTCTCCTGTCATACTTCCAGAGCAACCACTATCCACAATAAGATGATCTTTAAGCTCCTCTTCCGGGTTGCCACTGCACATTAAGAGAAAAGAGTTAGAAACTTTTAGGAACCCAAGCCATTACTGACTTGTGTTCCCTTGTGGAGTTACAAACTCAAATTCTTTGAGAATGTAATTCCCACTATCTTTCAAATGATGATCCAAAATTATCTTTTGATTTTTAGCATGTGAATTTTCAAAACTTTCTGGTTTTTCAACATAAATCTCTTTCACCGGATTTTAGCATTTTCTTGTGCCGCACAAACATCTGATTCACTTTTTGTTGAACGTACTGTTTGTCTCTCTACAATACTTTCCCTTTTAACCCATTCTGTTTTAACACTTGGTTCCTCTGATCTAAATCTCCTATGTGAATTGGAATACCTTCTAGGTTGATAGTGAGATTGGCTAGAATTTCTATACCAAAATATTGTGATCAGGTACTCTTGCTTGTTTTGTCTGAGCCGATTACTTTGTGAAAGTACGGGCCAGAGTTAACGTACTTTGGAAAGTACGATTGAGATACTTGAAGGTCTTCTCAATTGTGGGTATCTATGATTTGATGTGAAGTTTATGTGATTAACCCTATTTGAGTTAGTCCAAACTGGTTTGTACTCTCTAGGTTTCTGGTTGGCAGTCCCCGTTTGAAAATTTTCTAAGGTATTTTGAGTGATGTTCACAATCCTTAATTAGATGAGTAGGACTCAAAACACAAAACAGAGTTTCTGACCCATACTGTCAAAGTGACATTTTCTATGTCTATGCCCAAAATTATTTTGCCTTCTTGGTGAGTGATTAAACTGTTTTGACCAAAATTATCCCAAAAGGTTTAGCAGTACTCTGTTGTGAAAAGGTTTTGAAGAAGGTATCGCTTGTGGACAAGATTTGATTTAAAGGTACTGCTGGATTTTGAACACCGTTTTCAACAGCTTTCTTTTGGTGTTTCGCACCTAGATTTAGCAACTAGCTCTTTCCTAAACTCTAGACTGTCTATTCCAAAACGAGAAACATCAGGCCTAAGGGGTTGATGAATGCCGTAGGATGTGGAACGTGCATGATAATCATTAGCTTTCTTATATGCAGGGAGGTGAGTCAAATATGGAACCATCATTAATAGATGTATCTACATAATTAATGAGTTCTTCATCACTAGTGGTTATATCCTCATACTCACCTTCATCCTGATTACTAGATTGGTTTTCTTCTATCTTACTAAAATCCATACCAAAACCTAATCCAGTTTTAAGATAAGCTCTTTGTCAACATTTTTGAACATAAGAAACATGTGACGAACAGCTTCACCCCAAGCAGCAAACTTAGCTAACAAATCATCTCTTTCCTTAGTTAATTTCTCAATTTCAGCAATTTTACAGATTAATTTCCATTCACTAAGCTTTAACTGGTAATCCTGTTGTGCATATTTTTCAGCCCAAGCTACTTCATTAGTTTCATGTGCTAAAATTTTGGCTCCCATAGATTCTAAGGTTATTTGATAACTGCTACCTCAACCTAGCCTTAACACAGTTATCTCTCTCAATCACATAACTGCTAAGCAATTTATGATAAAAATCATAGCAATTTGAGCATACCTCAGAGATAGGAGATTGATTTGGTGAAGTAGCCACCAATGCGAGAGTTGAACAGATCATTTTCACTTTCCTTGCTCGGTCAGTCAAATCCTCCAAAGCCATCATCGATTCCAAAGCAGCATGTTCAGATACTTCATCAAAGCAAGTTACTCCGATCCAATGCTTCCACTCGTGTCTTCAACTGCATCTTCACTTTGCTACCATACAGTAAGTCACGGTTCATCATCAAATTCACTTCGCCGTCAACTTCTGATAACTTCTCTGAGCAACCAAAGCCTTTGTTTCAATAATGGGAATTTCTTGAGCTCAAGTTTTGGCTTCTCAGATGTCCTGTTTGCTTGATACTTAGCAAACGCACTCCCTGCAAAGTGACCAGTCTTTTGACAATTGAAGCATTCAATTTTAGATTTTTCAAAATTTATGCCCTGTTTTGGTTTGAAATCAATGCTTTGCCTGTCTTCTTTGTCATGTACTTTTTGATTCTTGCATTGATCATAGCAACTTGCCACCTGATATCAATTTCTTCAAGTGCATCTTCTTCAATCTGTGCTAGATCTTCTTCATAAGTGACAGGTAAACTAGCTTGTTGTGCAAAGAAGGAGCACATAACTCCATCTGAGGCCATAGTGGTAGTTTGTGGGCTGTTGAACATATGAGGGGGGTGTATAGGACAGCGATTACTTTGAGAAACAAGACTTTGAGGAGAAGCATTACTTTTGGAAGTACTGGCCTTCTTTTGAATGATGATAGAAAAGCAATAATGTGAGACTTAGAACTTGTTTGACCACTCATCTCATGCTCATACACCTTAAGTTGATGATATAGATCATCAAAGTCCATGACATCCAAACCTTGTTGTCCTCTGATCATTGTAGCAATCACATGCCATGAAGATGGCAAACTCCTTAGAAACTTCAAGTTAGCAAGATCTTCAACTGATATTCTGCCTTGTATAGCTCAACATGTTGAGAAGATTCGAAACCTATCATATGCAGACATCAAGACTCTCTCTTTTCACCAACTGTGAAAGTTTCAAATTGTTGCTTTAGCAAATTTCGTGCATCTTTTAGAGGCTTATTCCCTCCAAATCGGTCTTGAGCCCGAGAGTTGCTTAGCATCTTTAGCATCATGAAATTTGAGAAGATGACCATCCGGAATGGCAGATAAGAGAATATTGAGTGCCTTCTCTTGATTCCTTAAGGTTCTTCTTGGTATACTTGGTTTAGGTGCCTTTGGTTGTCCAGGAATATCAATAGGGTCTGCTACAACTTCATTCCCATTCACAATAACATTCCAAAGAGCATGGTCAGTAATGGCAATGTACTGCCTCATCTTCATGCACCAGAGATCATATTCTCCCTTCTTGATTATTGGAATTGAAAGTGAGGTGATTGAAGGTGGTGGAACAGCTTCAGTCGACATCTTGAATATAGTTGAAGTAGGGTTTCTTCCTAGTCGGAGTTTCCACACAAGCTCTGATACCACTTGTTGGATCGATATACTTTAATCAAACTATCTTAACTAGCTTGTTAAGGTTTAATAACCTCGGATAAATCCTAAGTTATTAACAAAGAAACACCGAGTAATCTTTATTAAGTATGCGGAATTTACTTAACAAAGCTAAGAGGAATAACCTTTTATTATAAACTCTAAATCTGCTTATTATGCAGATACTCTAATACAACTCTAAGATAATCGAACTTTCTCTAAAACTCTAATTCTGAAATCGTAAGTCATATCTCTAATGCCAATCTAGGAGTCCTTTTATAGGCTCAAGGATATCCTAGTCGGTTTACAATTGATAACCTTGTACGACAAGTAATCTAAACATAGAATACAATTCTTTCCATAAACGAATATAACAGTTCTTTTGTTCTTGCGATTTTGACTTCATATTGCAGATACTTTGACTTTGTCTTTAACATACTTAAAGATTCTTTGAGTCTTTAACTCCTTCCAGTACTTTGCAACTTACAGTACTTTGATATCTTCAGTACTTTGATATCTTCAGCACTTTCATATCCCAACAACACTTCAACCAAACTTCCAAAAGTTATAGCAAGCAAATCTGTGTCATTAGTAAAGAGATATCACAAAAATATGAAGGATTACACAAAATTTATTTATTTATTTATTTATTTTTTATTTTAATTTATTTATTTTTTTTAAACAAACACAAGCAGCTAACACACATTACAAAATTTCTATGTACACAAATCTTTCACACCTGCAAGACAAAAACACAAAACAAACACAGAGAAGAAGGTTATGGTTATCGATTGGTTAGAAAAAGCCATCAGGGGGATCCAAATGACCTATCCACATGAGTTAGAAACGAGGTAAGTCAATATGGTCAACTTTTTGGATTAATATTAGTCCAACGCCCAGCAAGAATCTCATTAACCTCAACCACACAACCGCCTCATTTACTTCCATAACCCATAACATTGCTTATATAAAGAAACCCAAATCTCACATAGCGCACACACCATTAACATCAAAACTAATTTCTCCAAAATCCACAATCAACCTCAATCACCATGTGGAACCCTAGTTGGAATAAACCAGAGGTTGTTGATCTAACATCTTCCTCATCCTCATCATCAGCAAGTGAAGATACTAACCCATGGCAGTTTTACCTTCCTCCACAAGAACCAAGACCAAGAAAATCCCCATTTCTTCCATCATCAGGAAGATGATAGTGTGGATCCAAGTGAGGCATCTCGAGGACTATGATGACTTCTCAAAGAAGAGAACTTCAAACCCCCAAACTTCATCATCCCAACCCCAAACAAGACCACGAGCAAGAAACCCACCACTCCCAAAACAACAGAGGAGGTGGTTCTTGGTCTTCTTCCACCTGTGGTTGTGGTGCTTCTTCACATATCGTAAGGCAGGTGGGTAGGGAAAAGGAAAATGGAATGATGCTTTTTGGTGACACCAAGTAGATGCAAGTATGATATGACTATGTCGCTTCATCTACTATGGTCATCGTCATCATCTTCATTTTCATCAATCCATCCTTCCCATTTTGATCCTTAGCTTCTTCGTCGTATCTGGTCATGCATATCACAAATGCATATCCAGAACCGGAAGAACTATGTGAGCAAGGATAGTAGTAGGAAATCATGTATAGAAGTAGTCTTTAATTTGCACTTGAAGTTGAATTGTAAGCTGTAAGGGGCGTAAAATTGATACTGTTGAATGAATGAAAAATGAACTTCAGTACTTCTTTAACTTCCATAATGATCTTTCTTGTATCTGCAAAATGGTTAGTGGAAAACTGAGAACAACAAGCAGGGTTTGAACCAAACTATCGAGTGGTTAGAACCAAACTATCGATTAGTTAGAAACAAGAATAGCAAAACTAAGATTACATAATAACCGTTAATACTTATACAAATTAGTACAAAACAATTTGATAATTTAGAGATTAATCATTCCAATACTAACAAAAGGTACTTTGAAACCTCCCCACATCAAAAGCTTTGGTGAGAAGATCAGCAACATTGAAATCAGAATGGATTTTTACCATTTGAATCAACCTTTTCTCATTACAATCTCTAATAAAATGATGTCTTATCTCAATATCTTTAGTTCTAGAATGTAAAACAGGATTTTTAATGATGCATATTATCGTTATTATCAATGTAAATCTTAGTATGCATAAATTATACCAAATCCAACAATTGATTCGAATCCATAGAACTTGACCAGCGGCAACTGCGCAGCAGCCACATATTTAGCCGGTTGGCGGGTACTTTTAATAGTTTGCCATGAAATAAATTACGCTTCCCCAAAGACACATCCTCCGGTTGTAGACTTCCTATCCAAACTAGCACCAGCATAGTCACTATCTGTGTAGCCACCAAATCAAAAGGAGAATCCTTTGAGTACCAAAGGCCCAATTTAGGATGACCTTTAAGATACCTAAAGATCCTCTTTACAACATTCATGTGTGAGGTATTGGGTGTGACTTGGAATCTTGCACAGCACATCCGAGAACATAATATCACGGCCTAGATGCAATTGAGATATATCAAAGATCCAATCATGGACTGTACAACTTTGGATCAACTCTGGGTACTTCCATCATCGTAGCAATGGTTTCGAGTCTCCATTGGTGTACTAGCATTCTTCATCCACAAACCTAAACTTCTTCAAAACATCTCGCTACATACTTGTCTTGACTAATGAAGATACCATCACCCTTTGTTGAACCTTGTAGCCAAAAGAAAGTGAGTTCTCCCAAAGAACTCATCCAAAACTTATCATGCATATGCTTCTCAAAATCTTTGCATAGCTCTTTATTGGTTGAGCCAAAGATGATGTCATCTACATAAACTGAACCAATAAAATATCATCTTTGTGCTTCCTTATGAACAAAGTTTTATCTATCGACCCTCTTTTAAACTCATTGCCCATCAAGTAAGTGGGCACGGCTCATACCATGCCCAGGAGCTGATGCAAACCATACATAGCCTTCTCACCAGCCAGACCTTGTCGAGGATGATCAGGATCTTCAAAACCGGAGGTTGACAAAACATAAACCTCCTCATCAATTGTGCCATACAAAAAATGCACTTTTAACATGCATACATACACAACAAAGTTTCTGAATGAAGCATAAGCTAAAAACAATCTAATAGCCTCAATTCTTGCAACTGAGCAAACACTTCATCATAATCCAAGCCTTCAGTTTTGTGTGTATCTGAGCAACCAACCTTGACTTGTTTCTCACAACAATACCTCTTTCATCTCTTTTGTTTATGAACACCCATTTTGTCCCAATTGCCCTTTTACCATTTGGAAGATCAACCAATGTCCAAACCTCTTGAAGTTTGAACTGAAGAAGCTCCTCTTGCATTGATTCTACCCATCCTTCTTGAATAATGCTTCTTCAACTCTCTTAGGCTCCTTTTGAGACATAAAACAAGCAAACAGCAATTTGTAGATCTTTATGAAGCGTTTCTTTTGTGAAGTGATCTTGCAAAGAACCCATGTTCGAGGGTTCGGTGTTCTTAACTTTGCTTCTTGTTTGGTGGGTATTCAAGTTTCCAATTATTTGTTCCTTGGGATGAATCTTGTGTATTCTTGTTGAGGTAACAGGACTTTCATGAATGACATGTTCCAAATTAGTTAAATCGGCATTGAAGAAATCATCCATGTCTTCATCATCAGTAGGAGTATCAATTTCAATCAAAGCGGGCATATCGAGGGATCATGTGGATACTACTCTTCACCATGTAATGGCTTTGCATGTGGTCCAAAGAAAGTACTACTATCAGTACTTACGGTAGGGATTTCACTTGTAATGTGAGTGTGGTAGAATTTGTTGGCTTAGTAGTGGTTGTATTAACACTATCCGGTGCTTATTGGCTTATCCGGTGCTTGCTTGGTGCGCTTTTCTTCTTTTCAATTTCTTCTACCAACAGCGAGTTATCTTGCAACAACTCATCCTTATCTTGATGATGAGCAACATTGCCTCCAGTATTCAAGACATCATCATCAGTGGGACCTTGCTTATCAATGATGGGTGAGACGAAACTAGCCTTCCACTTTTCAAACAAATAGAACTCTTGAGGAGAATCAGCTTCATTAGAAATTGCTTCGCACGGGAATTCTTTTGAGTACCTGCATCAATATTAGTGGAAGTTCCTGCAATGATAGGCTCATAATTCATAGATTTGGTTAGCATATCAATGTTAAATGACCATCACGGTCCTTTGGTCTCAATACAAGGAGTCTTTTCACTAAATTGAACATGTAAGTTCTCTTCAACAATTTTAGTCCTCATTGTATACTCAAAAGGCTTTACTATTAGTAGAATAGCCTAAAAAGTATCCATCATCGACTTTTCTTGAAACTTTCCTAGGTAGTCTATGGTATTCAAGATAGTAACAGGACACCCAAAAGGTTTTAGGAATGCAATCATTGGCTTCCTATCATGTAACAGACTAATAGGAGGTCTTGTTATGAGGCTTCACTACCTTAATTCTATTACACATTTATAACATCGGTACCCTCGACCCAAAGGTAGTTGGTAACTTAGACTCTGACAACATAGTCCTAGCAGCCTCAATTAGTGTTTTATTTTCCTTTTCGGCTACACATTTTGTTGTGGTGTTCTAGCAACACTAAGCTGTCTTTCTATACCTTTATCTACACAAGCTGATTCATCACGGCATTCTTAAACTCCGTTCCATTATGACATCTGATTATCTCTACTTTATGATTTACTCGATTTTCTATCTTAGTAATGAAACTCTTGAGAACTTCACTAGTTTCACTCTTAGCGACCAAAAGTAAACCCAATCTACTATAATCATCGGTGATATGAGTATCGCTTATGGTTCAAACTTTTAACAAAGGTAGGTCCAAATAAGTCCATATGAAGCATAAACAATGGTTGTGTAATGGTGTTGACATTTTTTGGTCTTACAAGAAGCTCTATGTTTTTTCCTTTTGGCCAGGCCACACACGTTCCTTAAACTCAAAACACCAGAAGGTAACCCTCACTAAGTTGCCTTTACCGGTTTATTGATTGTTTTGAAATTAAGATGACCTAATTTTCTATGCCATAACTTAGACTCATCCACGAGTGCTTTAGCAAACAAACGAGTTAAGGACCTATTAGAATTACATCTTTAAGATCAAAAGCGTTATATATTTTCCCCTAGGTACCTTAATTTGTATAAACTTCTCATCGGGCATCTTAAACTTCGAGACAATACCACTTCAGTTTCACCAAAAGTACCAGTTTTTCTTATCCGCATTTGAGAAACACACGAATAGATTGTACTTAAGTCCCGTACCAAGTAGACTTTTCAAAGTCTAAAATTCTCTGATCGATTGTGCCTCTTCCAAGTATCTTTCCTCCCTTTGGATCAATGCCAAAAGCTACATATCCTCCATCAAAAGCTTCAAAATCTTCCAGGTTTCTTTCATCCCAAGTCATGTGCCCAGAGCAACCACTATCAAAAACTCCTTTGTCTTTTAGCTCATCTTGTAGATTGCCCTACACATGATATTAAACAAGTTAGTGCCTTTTGTGGACCCAAGCCAATACGACTTGGGTGCGCCTGTGCATCAATATAATCAAATTTGTTTAGGTCCATTGATGCGCAGTTGACATGATGTAAAACCTTGGTCTTAGGTTTCCATTGCCAACTAGGCGAGGCCTTAACAAGATAAAATGATTTCCAACCACCGTGTCGCTTATCACCTTTGGAATTTTTAAAACTTCTTTTGTTTTCTCGTGGTGATTTTTGGCTTATCGGTGGTTTGATTTTTCTTAGCGTGTTTACATTAGCTTAGCGATGGATTGGAACCCATTTTGGAAGCATTGACAATTGATTTTGTATTCCCATTCCTCATTAACCTGCTTAGGAATCATGTTTTTGTTAAGATGAGGGTTTGTTTTCTTTGAAAAGTTTTGGTGATTTACCCTCCTCCATTGATTCCAAACTTGTGGTCCTATTTTATAACAATTTTTCGTAAGTGCTCAAAAAACTACAATTATAACAAGCTTTCTTGACACATTGAAACCCATCACCTAACCTATTAGATATTAGGCCATTAAAGTTTCTCTGATTGCCTTAGGTATATACCTTTTCATCACTTCCTAGGTACTTCCTTATATTCTACCACTTTCTTAGTAATTTGAGCTCCAAATCTAGGTACAAGGTTGGCTTGTCTAGTATCAACTTTAGAAGAGGTTCTAACTTTTGTTGATACTTTACTATCTTCCTCGAATCACGATTCCCATCTTCAATGATGGGAGCATCAGATGACTTATCGAAACCTATCTTAGGTGAGTCATTCTTTTAGTCTCATCTACAGGTTTGTTGAAACTAAATTCATTGCTAAATGAGAGCTCTTTTGGAGGTGGTGCATGTTGCATAAGGGTAAGTGGTGGCATATCATTGTAACCTAGGCCAGTTCCATCCTTGAACAATTTTTGACCTTTATTTACTAGATCGGAAGCATATTGTGTTTTAGCAACCCTAACAACATGTTTTTTCTTTTCTTTTAGGGCTTACTTTTTACACTCTGACTTGTTCTAGTTTCTCTTGAAACATCTTAATCTCCCTATCCTTAAGATCAATTTCTCCACCTAGTATATTAATTTTATCAACATACTCAAACTTCACATTTGATCAATAATTAAGCCTCTCTTCCACACTTTCTAGACCAACTCTATAACCTAAGGTTGTCCATAGACAGGTCTTTCTACTTCTTTTCTTAAACTCTCATTAGCTTTTTTTTGAGATTCTAAGTTATCTTGACATGACTTAAAAGAACAAGTAGACTCATTAGATACCTCTCGAGAATGCGCGAGAAGATGAAGCATAAGACATAAGAGCAAAGTTATGCTCTTTTGAAGCTTCACTAGCAAGAAAAGCTGCATTTGGTCCTTCTTCAATTTCATCACTCCGGTATACTCACCAAGACCATCTTGAGCCACCCAATCGCTGAAGGAGCGGACTCTTCATTGGTCTTCTTAACACCTTTAATCCTCTTAGGAGCACAACATTCCCTTGCAAAGTGACCCTTCTTCTTGCCGTTAAAGCACTCCATCTTGCTTTTGTCGAACCCGAGCTCTTGCATGCATACTTAACATATCTTCCAGTTCTTCGAGAAATTTCCTTGCTTGGAGAGTCAACATTGCCATTTACCATTGAAGATTAATCTCCTCAAGATCATCAGGATCAATTTGATCTAGATCTTGATTCAATACATCAACACCGGTGGTTAAATCGAACGAAAAAACACAAATACCATCAGCGGCCGATATCACTAACCATGGTATTGTTTGCAATAGATGTGGTTATTCCATAAGCAGCGGCCGTGGATACATCATTTGAACTTTGTGATTAGTTGAAACAAAAGCAATGTTCGAAGCGAGAAGATGCACCAGCAATGTTATTTTCGAGACTCATAGACTTTCAAGTTGTTATAGAGATTGTCGAGTCATCTTATCGAGCCCACCTTATTTCTCCACACAATAGTATGAATAGCCCATTCAGGAGATAAACTTCTAATGAACTTCAAATTTATATCTTCTTGAATAACATTATAGTCCATGACTTCAATTGGCGTCAGTTTTTGAAGCCCTTGTAAGTGCCATAAGTTTTTCTCCACTAAGAGCGTGAAGTTCTCAGTTGATGCTTGAGCATATTCTTCCTTTATTTCTTTGTAGCTTCATTACCGGCAAACCTTGTCTCAAGAGCATCCAAGAACTCTTTAGCAGGACTCATATTGTTCAAAATCCAAAGCATATTCATTAGGTATTCCCATCGAGAGAATACTATGAGCTTTTATCTCCATCTTTCTCTTAGCCTTATCAATCTCACTAACAATGGTTATTTCTTTGCCATCATCACCCCTCCAGGAAAAGTATCACCTTTTTCCACAACATCAGAGAGAGCATAATCAATCATGCGAATATATTGCCTTTTCGCATTCTCAGTTTGGTACTCACCATGCTTGAGCATGGGCACCTTTGAAGCAGTAACCATGTGTGTTTCGTCGGACATCTTATCTTCCTTGAACAAAACTTAACTTGACCTCTTCTTGATTCGGTTTCTAGATCACAAGCTCGATACCAATTTGTTGATCCCAGCTGAGCAAACGCATCTAATATAGAAACTCTAATTTCTAGAATAAAAGCTTATTGTTACGCTGAATTTAAACACTTAATCTTAAAAAGAAGAACAGTTAACATTCAACACCTCAATATTATTTATTAATATGAATACTCTTAAGATTAGGGTTTTGCAACATTGAAGTGTATCGACCTTAGATATAAAACTTACGTATATCTAATCTAACCTAGGACCTCCTTTTATAGACTAAGGAGTCCTTTACATAATACAATACGTAACCTACAAGATAAATATCTTTTCCATATTTATCTAATACAATAAACTAAACCGACTATACAAGACACTAGCAGTGGTTACAATATATTGTCCGTGGTTACACACTACTACTAGCCGTGGTTGTCTTCATCAGCGGTTACATTCTTCTGTCCGTGGTTATATCAAACCTGTCTGTGGTTCTAGTTCTTAAAGTAATTCATGATTCAAGGAACCAAAAACCCAACAAATAATTTCTTTATTCTGTGAGGTATCATAGAGTTTGAGTACTTTGGAGATTAAAGGGTCAGTGGTGTAAGACATTGTGTTGATAGAAAATGACAAGTTTGAAGTGGTAGGTGATTAGTCACAAATCGCTTACAGCAACTCACTTTAGGACAAATCGCTTAACACAAGTCGCAGGGATGACAAGTCGCTCAAACAGACAAGTCGCTAAATTAGACAAATCATATGAATAACACAAGTCTCTTAAACTCACAACTCGCTTAAATAAGCAAGTCACTGAAAATGAGAAATCGCTTCTCCACACAAATCGCACAAGTACAGCCACTACCCAAATCGCTAAATAAGTGATTTGTAGCAGACACAAATCGCTTCCAAAGACAAATCGCTCGTCAGAAATCTTTTACGAGACACAAATCGCTAACTTTAAAACAACACAAACGCCACTTTTAAATCCAAAAACAATCCAACCACAGTGATTCAAGCTTTCCAAATCAAAACCTAAGCACTTATGATGATTCTAAACACAAAAGTACAATCAAAATCCAAACTTTAACACTAGAAATGGTCCAAATGATGCAAATACCACTAAACTTTTTCAAACCTAAAAACCATATAAAACCACTAGAAATCCAAGAACATGTAAGAGAGATGATCAAACCATGGCTCTTGATACCATTTGTAACATATTTGATTTCACTAACACATCGAAGATAACAAATATGGGCGTATTAATATATGGTTTTAGAGAGAGAAAGTAGAGTGTTCTACAGAGATAAAACAAATGGAAGGTTAGATTACTCAATGAACATCCAACCCTCTCCCTTGTGGGGAGAGGGCTATTTATACAAAGTATTACGCCCTCCTTCGGGCTGTAGATCAGGCATACAATGGGTAAAGACCCGTCCTTCCTCCACGATGTTGCACTAGACTAAACTGTGCTAATAACTAATTAACAAATAACATAACAAACGATATATCTACGATCTAACTTAAGCTAGATTATATATGGGGTGACCGATGCTTCACAATAGAATTTCCAATTCCTAACACGCTGCCTGTTAGTGTATTAGGGTAGACCATAGGTATAACGAGACTTTATATATATTAAAACCTGGTCAGTAAAACCTGCATCAGGAATATGTTGGGTAAAAACCAAATTCCATAACCTATACCCATGGAGCATGATCCATGACCTATGATCCATTGCATGACATCACGCATGAAATCATGTTAGATTTTATCCATAATCCATGACCCAAAGTCCATGACCCATGACCCAAGATCCATGACCCATTGACTAGGTACAATGTATCTTGTTTGGTACCCATGATCCAAAGTCCTAACCCATGATCCATTGCATGACACCATGCATGAAATCATGTTGGATATTTTTCATGATCCATGAACCAAAGTCCATGACTCATGACCCAATACCCATGACCCATTGGCTAGGTACAATGTATCTTGTTGGGTATCAATGATCCAAAGTCCATGACCCATGGTCCATAACCCATAACCCGGTTTGGTATCTAAAATCTAGACTTGACTGACCTAGAGGCCGGACTCCTCGGATTACACTGGTCAGATCCCTTGGGTGAGGGATCTGCCGAGCTGGGTTTACTGTAGTCAATTTACCTAGATATATAATGAGCCATTTCTCTCTTGCTCTCGACCCCTTTTAGACATATCTTCTCTCTATGTTCTAACCTCTCTAACCTCATATCCAAATGATCATTCTATGTAGTTTTCTCTTTGCGTGATTCTCTAGGTTCCTCATAAAGGCGAGATTACAACCTCTTGAAGACGTGTAAGCTCAAGGTCATGAGTTGCTAAGCTTCGTCATCATCAAGATCACTGAAGTGCATCTTTTTGATAGTTCTTCTCTCCTTCTATTAGTGTGTCAAGTTGAAAGAATTGGTGTATAGTGCCAAAGGTGTACCTTCGATATGGGACGTCGATTTATATTTATGTAGTTTGAGTAAAAGGGTATTGATATCCTTTGAAGTGTTGTAAAAAGGTGTTTTACTCCTTTGGTTTGTAGTGTTGGATAGTAGTTCCTCCTTTGTAATGGAACTCGGTGTCTAACCTTGTACTGGATAAAGTGTAGGCAAAATTGTGATAGGTTTGGGTCTACCTTGTGGAAGAACTCGGTGTCTAGCCTTATTCCAGATAAAGTGTAGGTGACACTGTGAAGGCTTCTCCGCCATATTATGGAGCTTGTGTTGTGTAGTGATTAGAAACTCTCGAGTTGGTTACTTGGGGAGTGGAGTAGGGCAAGGAAGGAGTCCTTGTAGCCGAACCACTATAAATACTTCTGTCGTGGTTTTGTGTTCCTTTACTCTTTATCTCTTTGCATTATTTATTTATATGTCTATTTATCAACATCCAACACACGACCTAAATGGATTGACATAATTCGATCAAAATACTTTAAAACAAAGTTTTAATCGGCAAAACTATTCAACCCCCCCCCCACACTTCTAGTTTTCTACAATTGGCATCAGAGTTTTGTTATCAAGTTTCTTAGAGTATATTGTACTTTAAAACTTGATATGATCCGTGTATGTTTGAAAACTACAAAGAATGAAATTTCTTAAAACAAAAAATCATATTTTAGAAATATTTTTTAACTTCTAATAAATGTTCGATATTGATAGATCATTTTAACATTTTCTTTTGATAAATCTGCATGCTATGATTCTTCCAATGACTTCCTTCTATCCAAGGAAAAATGACGTCAACACCCAAAGAAGAATCCAAAGTTATATCAACTTGCTTTTCCAAAATACGATTAATTATTTTTAAAGCTTATGAAGTATTTCACGTCTATGGTTTCTAAAAACCATAAAAAGGGAATATAGCAAGTATGTTCCCTTAGTTACAATTAGTTGGTCAAAAACGTGTTAATTGCTTGTGGTTAAAATGATGATATATGCTTCTTCCCTATTATAAGCATCTTAAAAAATTCTTTGCGTATATTAAATGCTATGTATATATATACGTGGATTATGTGTCAAAACATCAAATCACAATTATCTAAAAAGTCTCTCTTCATTATTTCCCATCTCAATGTGTCATGAGGAATTGTATTCCTCTTTGTCCTTCTTAGACTTTTTAAGTTAGTCAATAAATTTTCTCATCATCATGAGAAGAAATTAGCTAACTATAGTCTTGCTCCACCATTCCTTGTTCTATCCTTTTTTAGACATCCTTGTCCCTTTTCTAAACATCTTCATTAAACGTTTACCCTAAGAGGATTATAACCACTCTCATCTTCTATAACTTCTTATAAAAAAAATTTAGGTTATTGTATAACTTACTACATGTTGGAAATACTCCAAAACACCCTAAACTGGTCTGTAGTCCCGAATCCCTCAGTTTTAGCAATTAGCCGCCATCATCCAAAGGAACCGGCGGAACCGACAGACCTTTCTCCACTTTCCCTCTTCCCAAACCTAAAACGACCAAAATTCAATTCTTCTCATCCTAGGGCTTCATTTTCCTAAGCATCCCATTCCTAAACATCGTCGTAAGTGATTACACTCATCCTTCCTATTCTTTGTCATCTTATTTCTAGGGTTTATGATTATAAATTTTTCTTTATCAATTCAATTGGCTTCATGTTTTTTAGAAAATTAGAACATCAATTGGTAATTGAATCTTATAAACTTGATTTCTAAACAAAAAATCCAATATGAATAAAGTTTTTCGAAAAGGCATTGTTAATACAAGTAAGTTTATAAGATCATAAACCCATTTTTGATCAAGTCATCTATTAAAACATGTACCTTATTGTAATATTGTTTTTCTATGATCAAACATGCCTAAATCTACTCAACAAGACCATCATGACACCGTCCACTATATCCCTAGATATTATCGCAAAGAAGGCTTATCACCTAGTGACCGTAAACCCTTAAAAATGCTTCAAAAATGCCTCATACAGAAGGTCGTGTAATTGAGGAATCCTTCCTTGAAAATACCAACATTCCTCAAATATTTTCCGCAATCAACTTTGATTGCCTCCTCAAAATAGATGAAAAAATTTGTCCGGTTTTCATCTTTGAATTCTACAAAAGCGTTCGGATTATCCGAAACAATGATGGAACCATTTCAATCTCTTTCATCATAAACAACCAAAGCATCATCTTACCTCTCACCACATTCGCATACCATGTGAAGGAGTTTGTATGTACTTCAAGGGTTGGTCAATCGCTAGCCAATACCTCGCCTTAGACTCTAACCCCATCGATCACACCCCACTTGATGATCCCGTTTTTGTTCGAGATAACATCTTTACAAAAAGAGTCAACCAAACTCGATACAATTGCAACAAAGAACTCATTCATCGTGAACCCTTTCAAAAAGTGGGAAGAAATTCTTAGTGAGAATGTCATTTGTTTGGCCTGGAACAAATACCATCCTAATGCTTGTCTTGTTCAAATGATATATTGTGTTATCCACCCAAAACCCTTCAATCTCGCCTACTACAGTGCCAAAAGAATGGTAGGCATCATAAAACTGACAAAATGGTCCTTCCCTATGGTATACTCCTAACTCGTCTCTTTGAGCATGTTAGTACAATGCAACCTACTCCTATCTCCAATGACCATTTTCTTGCAAACTATGTTATGGTACCTCTCACCAAACAACCCACCAAAAGGCTTATGATCAATGGGAAAAGGCCTCGTCCCCTCTCGGATTCTTCGGACGAAAATGATGATGAAATCAACCCTATTTCCAATTATCAACTTGATCCCATGACCTACTTTGAACAACTTCCCACACTTTCAAAGGAAACTGTAACACCCCCAAATCTCGGTACATCAGAATACTTAAACAAGCTTTTGGGGCGTTACTGGATTGGTACACAACACAAGTATAGGAAAACAAGATAATCATAAATAGTTCACAACCAATCATATAGTTAATTATCTGGTTACATTCATTACAAAATACACAGAAGTAAGGCCCAAAAGAGATTATAAAAGTAGGTCCACATATTATTATCATAGTTTAATATGATCCTCCAAACATGCCTCTTCTGCCAAGCCTCCATAGAACAAGAAATCCAACATCAGCTTAATTACCTAAAAAAACATGCTAAAAAGGTCAGCTAACGCTGGTGAGTTCATAGGTTTAAATATAAATTCAATAGTGGACCTGAAATAGTTTATTTGCTATGTAAGACTAAGACAAATATATATTAAACATTCCAATCACATTCCATCAAAAATTGAGATCTCAGCAGGGCCCCAAGCGACTCTAGCCAGGTATCACAGTTATAGCAAAGATGACCTCAATGCTACCCTGGACTAGGTCGGAGTAGACATCTATTCTTAGCTAAGTCACGCAGTTATAGCAAAGGATTGCTACCCTAGACTTAGGCAATATATACTACATATCTATCCTTACTAGTCAGCACATAAGCAAATCAAAAAGAGCTAAAGAAGGTCCAAAAAACATAGACAAAATGGGGCTATGAAACTCACCTCGATCAAGCAAAGCACAAATAATCACTAGTAACGCAGATAAATGGCTAACTCGGCTCGGCAACTACTGACTTCACACAGCCTATTAATATAATGTAGGATCATACATGTTATGTTGCTTGATGATTCGGGTGGTCTAGGATGGTGATGATACAAGTAATCCATGTTAGAGAGATGAAGAGAGTTGAGAGGGAGTTCTTGAGAGAGAAAGTAAAACAAAAAGGAAAAGGTTAGATTAAGAAGCTCCACCCCTTCCAAGGATGGAAGGGGTATTTATAGTTACAACCTACTCATCCTCCTGTCAGACTATGGATCAAGAATACAGTGGGTAAAGACCCGTTCTTCCTCCACGGTGTTACACTAAACTAATAACTAAGCTAACAACTAACTAATTGACTAATAAATAACGTAAATAACGATATGTCTACGAGCTAACATATGCTAGACTATAATTGTGGTGACCGACACTTCCTTATGGAATTTCCAATTCCTAACAATCTCCACCTAAGGGAGGTCACCCCATAAAATACATTTTGCATCCTAGCATTCTATCTTTGTCTTTAGTTCTGAGCTCGTAGACTTCAATTCTTCATTTCGCGATTCTTGTGCTGAGTAGTGATTCTTTAGAGTCCGCATACTTTGTACTTTCGGTGGAGGTCTTTGAACAGATCCACGTCTTGATGATCTTTGAGCTTTCTTTGAGATCATTAGCCACAACAAATCTCTGGATCACCCTTTGTTATGTTGCCTTCATGTGATGTTGTGACTTTTGGACCGACATGCTCACACTTTCTTCAACCGAAAGTATCTTTGTTCACTTTCTTTGAATATAGTTGCAAGAACCACGGTTCCTCATTGATCAGTATAAATACCGCCTGTGATCAAGTAGGATTCATAAGAATCTCCTTGAGAGGGTTTCACAGCTTGATCTAGCCGTTCTCAAACCGGAGCGTCCCAAAGTAGACAACACGGAGTGAGTGAACCAACAAATTGAGATTCACTGATTGATGAAAAATTGATTTGAAAAACAATCGCGTATTGGTTGAAGAAATAGTTTTGCAATACGACGAAGGCTTCATAAGAAAGATCAATTTTCAATCAGAAATACTTTTTATATTTGAAACTGAATACACATTCAATGTGCTAGAGAAAAGAAGAGATTTGCACATCGAACGGTTTTTCCAAAAGTATTTTTTCAATCAGAGATAATTTTTGTGTTTGAAAACAAGAATACACATTCAATGTGCTAGAGAAAAGAAGATTTGCACATCAAACGGTTTTTCCAAAAGTATTCGTCAATTCATTTCATGGACCAAGGTTGATTAAAGAATGAATCGCCCCATTGTTTCTATCTAGTTGTCACAAGCTTGATCTTTTGGAAAGATCTCACATGTCACCCACCAAGAGCTGGTTTGATGTTGGCTCTATAAGGATTTCCATCTTCATCGTGAATATTTTACATATCACTCAGATGTTCTGGCAAATATCACAAGGATAATGCGTAGGACTCTCAATATATACTTACTTTACACATTGTGCGAACAGCAAAGCCTTCATTAATTTTGTGTCCTAATGAGATTTTATGGATGATCTCTTGGCTCTAGACTCAATCGTGCATTTTGGTTTCCTATGCCGGAGACTAGGGAGAGGGTCTCCTTTTTCAATATCAACAATCTCTAAGAGAAAGTCGATAGATTATGTAGGTTCCCCATGAGAATGAAACAAGTCCTTTTAAGAGGAACTTGAGTATCTTGGGAAGTTAGGTGCAGTGCGTCACTAGGTCCATGACGTCTTGTCTTCAATACCAGTGTTACCTTAGTAGACACCAGTAGCATATGTATTGAGCCCGGTTTCTGCCCTATGGATGAATTGTTGGAGGGCTATTTCTTTTCACCCTTTTCACATTCAATTCTTTTTCTTTCTTCAACCCCTTCAGTGCTTACCGAGACTTCATAACTTGATCCTTGTTGGGTTTATTCCAGTTCTAGCTCAATATCAGTCGACACTCTTCCCATTTCTCACTTTTCTCCTTTTTTCATCATACCTAAGGACTTCTACACTATCTAGTAGATTGTCCCTAAGTAGATCCCTCCGGATCTGGCGGGATCGTGGGAACAAATACCTAACCTAACCATCCTTATAACACCATGCATAAAGTAAATTGGTCGGTCTTTTGGTATTGTTCATTCCTTCTCGAAACCAATTGAAAAATCATTTGGAAAATCAATCAAGGTACTTGTGATATAATATCAAAGCATTTTGTACCTTAATTGTTTTTGATCTTTTAGAAATGCTCCCCCTCAACATGTGCATATGATTTTGAAATTGTTTAGCACATGGAGGCAAGAGTTCTTTTAAATAATTTCTTGATCACAATTTCCTTAGAAAAAACCTTTTGATTTTCTTTGGTAAATTCTCCCCCTCAAAATGTGCGTTGGTTATTTGAAATCATTTAACATATAGAGGAAAGAGGTTTTTGAAGTACTTCCACGATTGCCAATAGAAACCATTCGCTCCCCCTCAATATGTGCATCGATATACGAAAGTGTTTAGCACATATTAGAGAGAACTTGCACTTGAATAAAACAATCATCTTTTATCAGATTTCATATTTAAATAACATTTTCTCCCCAATCAAAAATATCAAACCCTTTGAGATTTTAGATCCCAAGTGATTTAAATAGTTTTAGAAAACTTGGGAGAAAATATGCCTGCTTTAAATTCTCTTCTGGTTTTTGTTTAAATGATCCTCCTCAATCATGTGCATCATGTATATGAAATCGTATGGCACATGAAGGAAGGAGTGCTTTTGAAACAATCACCCTTTAAAACCGATTTGAGATTTAAATCACGATCTCTCCCCCGATCAAAAATTTCAAACCTTTTGAGATTTGCGATCTCAATTGATTTAAATCATTTATAAAATTTTGGGGAAAGACGTGGCCTGATTTAATTTTGAAAAATGATTGAAATGGACAAATTTTAGACATAAAAGATTGTTAGTGTCAGGTATGATAGTTTTAAGAGATCTTTAAGTAAAATAAAACAATTTCACAATAAAAAAAGAATAGAAAAAATTTCATTTTGAAAGATCTTGATTCAAAAGAAAAATCATACCATGACATAACATTAAATCATTAGATCAGCACATTATTACGTTCAAATGGACTTGTTGATGAAATATCGTTTGAAAATATTTAAGATTGAAATCACTCTCCCTCTCAATCGATGACCGTAGTCGTTGATTGAGTGATTTATGTTTAAATAAAATGAAGTCCGGTTGATTTCCAAAATTTAGTCCAATTATTTTCAAAACAATATTTATCCATTTTCAAAACAATTTTATCAAATTTTTTGAAAAATGGTATTATTCACTACTTGTCCTGCACGAAGATACGTTAGGTGGATAAGAATCATAAGCTGCTTCTGTTGTTGCTGAAACCATCTTATAAACCATCTTATCTGCATATGTTAGTGGACATACATACAGATATATGGTGGTCGACAACACCCAAACAACAATCGACTAATAAAAGTCAACTCAACATATCAATCAGATCATACAAGGGCATGGCAATAATGTGTTCATCAAACTCTAATTAGCTAATCCTAATAATCATATCCTATGCTCCTAGTCCTTCCACTTAGGCAAACATATTTTTCTATTAAGTATATAGGATAATTAGATAAGACCGTTAGATGATCTAGATTTAAAAACATTCTCCCCCTCAATCAATGACTCATTTCATAAAAGTTTTAACCATGCTGAAGTCATTGATTGGGTTTTGCAAAATTATAAATTTTTTAATTCTGATTGATTTTCAAGCAACTCAATTTCCACCATTTTTGAATACAACAAATATTTTTCTAAAGAATTTTAGACGGAAAAACATTTGTGTGGGAACAGCAGTCCTTCGACATACTTTCCTCATTTTGATTTAGGATATGGTGCACGAATTTTGTGAAAATCGATAAGCGTTATCACTTTCCTTCTTTGAAAAACGGGTTGCTATCTGAAATAATAGCAAACCATGGTTTAAGCACGGGTTATAGTCAGAAGTAACTGCAAGCCATATTTTGAGACATGTTTTGGAAAAGAATATTTACACCTCCTGCTCGAACTTCATCTATGGTCCCGTGCCATTATTGAATGACATTTCTAAGACCGTAGATGTTATCGATACCAGAAGACATGTCTTTGAAAAACAATATTTTTTGACTTTTTCAATTTTTCTAATTTTTATGGGTTTTTGTTGGTTTTATATTTTTCTATTTTTTTTTGTTTTATATTTTTGTATTTTATTTATTTATTTACTTTTTTGATAAATATTTATAGAGATAAAGTAGATGATATAGTTTAAGAAGGATGATGATACGAGTACCGAGATAAGGATATCAAACAGCCCCGTTGCAGAAGATAGAAATCGTCATCTCTTAAACATCCACCACCAAAGCTTCCGAGGCTCTTGAAAGAAGGAATGAGCCTTTAAGAAATGTGAGACTTTGAGGCTTCCCCCAAACCGAAAATCCTTTTGTTGAGCAGATTCGAAGCTCTATTTCAAGCTTTCCTTAACCAGGTGCACAAAGAAGCACACCATGATCGTCGATCTTGCTGCTCCTTTTAAGAATGATCATCATGAATCTCCGTTTGAAGTTATATCATCTAAATACAATAGCAAAGAATCATCCCACACATAAATAACTCTTCTCAAATTTCATTTCTACTGACGTCTGAAGCGATCCATACAAAAAAGTTCTCAAGAGACCACTTCCCCCCAAGTAGTTGAATTGATGCAGCCAGTCACTTTGAAAAAATGCTCAAGAACCCGAATACACATATTCCCGAAGAAAGAATAGCCGATAGCATCGAAGTGGCAGATTAAGTCCAATAGCCAAAGAATAACCCCGATGTATACTATTCTCTCCCCTGATGATAGTGTATGAAGCTCAGGAACCCGAAGTACCCAAATGCCAAAAGAAAGAATAATCGATAACATTGAAGTAGTAGGCTGAGTCACTGATTATCTCTGCGGATGTCAACTCTGGTATAAGTGATTATTACTGAATCACTGATTACGCTCTCAAGTGAAACAGCTGAGCACCCCCAATGTACACAATCTCTCTCCCCTGATGATTGCAATAACATCGAAATCATCACACAATTATGTACCTCTTTTATCGCCAGAAACTAACTCTTCCATCTCTTCCCCCACATAGTTGGAATAAGAACACTAAACGCCATGAGTCAAACCTTGAGTTTCTCTGCGATAATGACATTTGTCTTCCTGGGATATCTTCAATCCCTTAAAATTATTAAGTTCATCAAGTTTACTCTCGTTTAGATGCGTGTCTCCTTCCCCTTTGCTGGTTTTGACACTTTAGAATCAGTAACATATTACAAGCCCAAATACTTGAAATCTTTTGAGAAGATCGCTTGAAATCTTTGTGAGAATCAACTTGCTGAAGTATAGTGTGAGAAAATCTAATTATGTATTAAATCTGACATTTCACTCTCCCCCAATTAGTGATCTCCCCTAACCCGACAATCTGTTTGATACATGCTGATTTGTGCCAAACAGTCAAGCTACCTCACACAAGCTAGCCACTTGTGAATGGCTAACCGTAAGAAGCTTAAAACTGCTTAAAACACAAATACAATGAAGATCAGAGAATATAATGAATTCCCGGGTCGTTAAGTCCCACGGAGACTCAATGGTGTGTTAAAACAAACTCAGATGATAGAATGATCACTAAGGATAGTGATCAGTAAAGGTTTTGGATGAGAAATTAAACTACTGATTGATATGAATGGAATGGAAACAGAATTGGAAAGCACAACAATCAGATGAAAGAAACGTAAAACTTACGTTTAAAAACTACGTAAACGTACAAAATAAAAGGCGAGATCTAAGAAATAAAAGTCTTAAAAATATGAAAATGACATTTTTACAAACCTAATGATAAAAGAAAATTTATAGAAAAATAAAATTATTTTTATAACTACTTAATTAATTATTATTAATTAAAAACTATTTTAACTATTTAATAAATACTCTAAAATAGAAGAAAATACAGAATAAGGCTAGAAAAATAAAATTATGATTCAGAAAAATCTAAAATATTATAAAACTAATTTTAAAATTAAAAATATATTTTTCACACTTTTTATATAATTATTACTAATTTAAAACTATTTAAAACTAATTAAAATGCTAGAAAATACTATTTAAACTAAGAAAATTATGGAAAAATATTTTTTTGTCTTTTTATATTTATCTTAACTTGAGAAAAATGAAAAACTGTTTTTTTGAAACTTTTCTTAATTATTTGTATTTAATGCTAATTAAAAATGCTTAAAAACTAATTTAAATCAAGAAAAATAGCAAACAAGCTAGGAAAAATCTGAAAATTTCAGGAAAACTCTAAAATTATATTAGGAGCTAGAAAAATGGAAAAACATGGGGTTGTGTGGAGGATTATGAAACTGATGTGCAAAGTGCTAAGAAATAGCCCACTGAATAAGCTAGAAGCATCAAAGAGCACCAAACTGAAACAGCAGCTACAATAACCTAAAAATACCTAAATGCAACAAGTTTAAACAAGCCTAACCCACAGAATTGCTGATTACACAGATTTGGCTTATTTGATTTTATAAGCTAAATCAGGTTTTGGGGACCTACTTGCAGCCATCAATAAGCACTAATAAGCTGAGAACTAGAAAACAAGAGCTGGATCCTAAAGAAGACCTGGGTGAGACCTTATAAACCAAATTACAGACCTAGGCAAGCTCAAATGAGCTCTGTTCAATCCTTGCAAAACCTGGACAAGCTGTGCAGCTCATGTGCTCTCCACAGGGGCATTTGACCCCATTTGGACAAGCTTATTTGGGGCTTAAACAAAATTCACAAAATTTGACAAAAATGATAATGATAAAATAGACCAAGAGAAGTTTTTAAAACCACAATTCACACTGAAATTGGCCCAAAGATGAGTCCAAGAAAATTCACTCTAGTTGGCCAAAAACTGAATTTTGCAATTTTGACTTTGACAAAAAATAGAAAGTTGACTTATATGAGATTTGATCTAGATTTGCAAACTGAAAATGATATATTATGATGAAATAAGACTGAAGCAAGCTAGTTCTATGAATTTCAAACACAAAATAAGACTTGTATCTAGCAAAATCCCAACAGATAGGTTATTAAGACAGGTATTATGGTGTTTTGACTTTGGAGCTTAACAGGCACAAGTTAAAGACTGGAATGGGTTCAAATAAGCTAGCCAAACTTGAAACAACAATTTCTAACTACTGAGCTAACCTATGACACAGTGTACAAAGCTGATCCAAACACCATTTAAGGGACTGATATGCACTTAAACCGATAAGAACAACCAGATAGTACCATTGATCAAACTGAGTTCACATGACCATAATACAACTATATAAACACATTTTAACTACTGGTGACTACAGATAAACATTCAAGCATAAAATGCAATATTGAAAAAAAATTGGAAATGAGAATAGAACTCACAAATGTCCAGCTGGTATGCAGACTGAAACCAAACCAAATCCTACACTAACCTAACTCCGTTTTAACCAATATCACATCAAGATCTTCCATTATCCATTACCAAACCCAATTTGCATCATCAGCTGACTTTTGTTGACCATCAACCAAATTTATTTAAACTTGAATGTAAGCTTATACAAAGCTGTCATAAGCTTATACAAGCTTGTTTGAGATTAAATACAAGCTACTGAAAGTTTAAACATAAGAATTTGAGAATGAAATTTGAAAACAGTAACATGCAATATGAAACTTATATAAAAAACTTGGATTGATGTTCAAAAACACATTACAAAGCTGTCTTAGCTTAAAAGGGATACATAAAAACTGATATTACATCATTTGGACTTAAACTTAAAACATTAATTTAAAAACGACATTTAAGAAAAAACTATAAAACTAGCTACTCTCTCCTCTAGCTTCTTCTCTCTTCCTTTTTATAGCTCCAAAAGTCTTTTCCACTTGCTCTGATCATTTCCCACTTTCTTTCTAGGCCATTGGATGACTTAAACAGAATTTGGCCATGGATTGTTTTTTGCGCCAAACTTCCTTTTGACCTGTGGGTTGAGTAGGGGAGGGTGAAGCAATAAATGTTATTTGATTGTGGGGAGGAGGGGGGGAACAAGATATGAGCTGGGTGATGGGAGGGTGAGTGTGTTGCAGAGAGAGCAGTTGGAGGGAAGACTTTGGGGGTGTTTGGGGTGGTTTTAATATTGCAAGGGGGTTCAAAATGGTATTGACAGGGGTCCAAAGGCTAAAAGGAGGGGGTCCAAATTGGATTGTGACAAGGGTCCAATGGTTTAGCTATTAATGACAAGGACTCTTTTTGTAATTTCGAAAAATGCAAGGACCAATGCTGCCATTTTGAAAAGTTGCTCCAAGGACTAAAAGTGACAATCTCAAAAAGTACAAGGACCAAACTTGCCATTTTCAAATTCCAGGGGCCATTTTTGCAAATTTCAAAGGTGGAGGACCAAACTTGTAATTTTCTCAAACTTTTTATATTTTTCACCAAATGACTAATTTTGACAAGTTATGATTTAAAAAAGGACCTTTGGTGATTTTTCTTTTGAAATTAGGACTCGTGGACTATTTTGACAATTTTAGAAACTTGGGGACTGAACCGCCAATTATGCAAACTTTGCTCATTTTTCATCTGATTTTGAGCATTTTGCATCTGAAACATATAAAATGCAATTTTGGAATATTTTCAGTATTTTGATGCATTTCTGAGCATTTTTAGACGTTTTGCAGTTCAGATTGACCCAAAAATGATGAGTATTTACACACTCATCACATGCTCAGATTAAGAAGAAGTCTTTAGATAATCAAATGCAACTTATCTTTAGTCTTCTAACATGCAGCAGAAAAATGTAGAACAGACTGTAGACTCGACCTTCTTCAAGATTGTCTGTTTGGGGAATAGAAAGTTAACATCTTCTTCTCACCAAATGCATTCCCGTTAACTTGTATATAGCAAATCCCCTTAAATCAAATCCCTCCCAATCAAACAAGAACAGAAAGATTTTCATCAAGGAAATCAGCCCCGCAACTGGAAGCACTTTGTCATTAATTACATTAGCCCGTTTGAAGATGTCAACCAATGGCTCTTAGAAGAATGCTCGATGTAAAGATGACCCGATAAGAAGAAGCTCGGTTCTTACATGAGTTAAGAGCCGTATGACCATATATATTATCATCATATATATTCTCAACATATGTAGAATTATCATACTTTTCTCCCCTCAATGATTGAATATGGAGATGCATATTCTTGATTGAATAAGTGAATAAGCTAATATCATCCAAATATAGTCTATTCACACTTCTTCCCTCAAAGGTTGCATATGAGTCGCATCGCCATTTTAATTGGGCAAGTGGAATAAGATTACTAGCAACGGTAGTTCGGTTCACTTGATGAAATAGCGCACATGAAAAAAGCATGAAGCATGTTGATGAGAATGGTCATTAATAAGAAGATTTCTCTTCTTCAGAAGATTATGCGCACTTAAGCGTACACATTTCTTTTCTATAGAGAACGAGGCTTGAATTGTTGTGTTCAAACGTCATAATCTCTCTCTTTTCATATACTCTTGGCAAACTTGTAATCAACCCCATTATCATTCAGTAGGCTCTTTGCCGTGACAGCTGATGGAGAATAACCCAATATGATGAATTTGACCCAGAAGTGAATTTACCCTAACTTGTGACTTAAACTTGCACACATGTAACAAAGAACGGTGCCGAGAGTTCATCCCCCTTTGAATCCCTAAGTACTCTATACTCTTCATCCAACCAACCATCAAGTATAAGACGTACATCACCTCTTGAAAATCCACAATTTAATGTGACACTGAGCACTACAACGTAACTCCTTAAATTGATAGCTATTTTGTGGTGGTAAGAGACCAATTCCCCCAAGTGGTAAAAAGAAAAGGAAAAATCACCAAAAAACAACTAGATTTCCAAGTCTTCATTTTTGAAGATATTAAAAGCTCGAACAAGGATCTCGAAGAATCTTCATCCAACCATGTTAGGAATTAGAAATTCCATGTTAAAGTGTCGGTCACTCCAAATATTATCTAGCATAGTTTAGCTCGTAGACTTGTCGTTAGTTACGTTATTTAGTAGCTTATAAGTTAGTTTGTAGCGTAGTTTAGTTTAGTATAACACCGTGGATGAATGATGGGTCTTTACCCACTGTATGCCTGATCCACATCCGCATAGGAGGACGTATTATTTTGTAAGTATAAATACCCCTTCCATCCATGGAAGGGGTGTGGCTTGGCAATCTAACCTTTTACATTTTATTGAACCAACTCTCTACCAAGATCACCATCTCTCTACTTTCTCTCTCTAAAATGGCAAACATGTATTTTGATCATCCAAGACCACCCGAATCATCAACACAATAAATATATCGATCCTATAATTGGTACCAGAGCCAAGGTTATTGTGTTGTGTTGATTTTAGCGGTTTTTTTATGTGTTCGAGATGCTGTTTTTGTGTGTTGTTAATGTGGGGGTTGCTGTTTGTACCTTATTGTTGCTGATATTAGATGATGCTTGTGTATTTGCAGATTTAATGTCTATCTTATGCTGGTTTTTGTTAATATTTAAGCTGTTTGGTCATGAATATGGGTCGAATATGGGTTATTACCAGTTTTGTTAACTGATGTCTATGTTGTTCTTCGTAGAGACTTGGTCGACTTGGTGGCTTGTTGACTTTTTAAAAAAAGTCAAAGGCGAGTTGATGTATGTGTCTAAATCTACCTAGCGAGTTGAGTCAAAAATCCCTAGCGACTTGTATTCACAAGTTGTAGCGACTTGTACTTATGTCAAGTAGCGAGTGTTTATGATTTTTGGAAGATGCTGTTTTGACAGCGACTTGTAATGAAAAGTAAGCGAGTTGGAATGCAAAATACTGAATAGCGACTTGTCCCAAATGAATGTTGCGACTATTGACTTTTGAGTCAATAGCGACATGTATGGTCTTAAAAGGCTTAGCGAGTTGCTTTGAAAATATTTGGGTAACGAGTTGTCAAAAGTAAAAGTGGTAGCGACTTGACTCAATGATTTTGGCTAGCGACTTGCAACAGAAAGAGATGAAGAAAGAATAGACCTCGACCACAATAACCTATTCCAAAACAACAACTCAACCTCAACATACTAAATACCAAAATACCTAATTACAATCTCGACTTCAGGTTCATCACCATCATCAGTCTCACAGATCTACCAGACCTCGACATAACAGAATCAAAGACATTTCATCAACACCAGCATTCAATTATCTATCCTAATATCCTAACTCACATCGTTCAATCATCAATAATCGAAAACTGAAAAGTAAAAACATGGAAAACTTTTTGTGAATCTTAGACATGGTTCGAGCATATTCATTAAACATTCAAGACCATCAAAAGGTTTATGCCACGAAACCCTCTCATCACAGATCCTATTTGAAGTCAAAACCTTAAAAATATTCGAATATCATTAAGAGATTTAAGAACTTGTGTCAAAACCTTTTATAATATATTTGGTTTTTTTAAAAGAAAATGATAAGGCATCTTAAAGATCTCAGATTAGTTGTGTTCTTACTATCAATAGGACCATACATGATCTCTAACACAAACTTCTCCATCATTGATCTATTTCATGTATTCATTTCCGAACATAAAGGAGATGATTTCAACAAGTTTGTTGAATCATTTCGTTGATTCGTAAAAAGGAAAGTAAAGACAAGTAATATGAAAAACCACTCAAAGATATTCCTACCTGGTGGCTTGGTTTTAAATCGAAACATATCCGTGTATCACACCATCTCTGTGGCATGTACGATGGACCTTAGGCCATCCCTGTGGCTAGGTCGAAAGTACTTATCTTGGATGGTTTTCATGGAGAGATTCTGAGTTGTGAGAAGCAGTAAAAAGGAGGCGTATTATTCTTTGTCTGAGTTTAGGGTTTGAGTGATAAAAGTAAAAATTTGATGGGGGCGGATTTTCTATGGGTGTTTAGGGTTAAGTGTAGTTGATGTTTGTGTCTTATACCCGAAGATTTAGGGTTATAATGTTGGATCGGGTGTAACCTTCTTTTGGGCAGATTAGATTTAGCCTGATGGGCCTCAGCTTAGTACACTTTGAATCATGGGCCAAATTGATTTGAATAGATTTGAATCATACACTTTGAATACACATTGGATCTAATTAACGTGAAGTATTATTGGTGTGAATGTGATTTTTGAATCGTTTTGGCTATTGCAATATTCATTGGCTGTTGAGAGTTGGACCATGTAGTAGACTTTTAATTGATTTACATGTTTCATCATTTTTTTGACTTGAGCCGTGGGATAGTCAGACTCGCTGTGATTGTTATTGAATTGAGCCCAAGATATTCGTGTTATGATTATACTTTGAGTTTTAAGAATGAGTGGTAGTTTGATCATAAACTTTCATGGATTGAGAATGACGAGTATCTCATCTCATTTAAACCAAACTTGGAATTGAATGAGGGTTGGATGGCTTTACTATCATGGGCTTTTGTGTACATTTTGTGATTATATGAGTGTTGATGGTATGAGGTTTCTGAGACTTCATGAATTAAGAGATTTGATGATGAGATCTTAAGATGATATTTGTTGTGGTATGAGGTTTGATTTTTGGTATTCACATTTCCACGAATGATATTTTGTCACGGATCAAATTATTGTTTGATCTAGGTTGATTACGGGGTTGTATGGACGGTATTTCTTATTTGGATTTGTAGTGAGGTTTTTCGGGCACGATTACTTATTTCGTCTTCTTTCTTTCTACCCTTCTGCGAAGATGACTTGTTTGGCGTTTATAGAGGGTGATAAAGACTTGGCTATTTAATTACGGTTGTGATTCTTTCTCGTTTAACCCACAACGTAACTATCACTTCGGTGTCTCATCTAGTTGAGGATATTTCAAGAGGTTTCGTACATTGGGTACACCGTTTCTTCTTCACACGGATTAGTACAAGTTTAAGTTAACAAATCTGGGGAATTCTACTTCATAATCAAGTTTGGTATATCGGATTTACTTCTCCATGTAGTCACAACAATAGCCGTCAGAACATGTGGAAGATGTGTTTACCAAAGTGTTTATTGGATGTTAATGTTGATGTTGGATGAAGAACCGCTGACGAACCGCTGCATGTTCCCCTAAAACAAATATTCACTGAAACCAAAGTTGTCATAACACATTCAAGCTGACATTGTTTACCGCTTTGTCTTGATTTTGTAAAATCCCGCAAAAGAATCTATTTCTCGGTTTAAATCATAGACTTGTAAAATCCCGTGACAATGGAAGCATCCTGGTAATTGTAAAGTCCATTTCTGGATCTATCTTACGGTTTATTCTTGGTTTTGTAAAATCCCGCGAAAGAAACTATTTTCGGTTTAAACCATAGAATTGTAAAATCCCGTGTTGATGGATTCATCCCGAGAAAGGAAAGCCGTATTTCGATCCTTTCGATGCCGGTGCTACGGTTTCTGCTTCGAAGAAGGGATAAAAGGGTGTACTTCATGAATTGGTTGTGTGTTTGGATATTCGTCATGGCAGTTTGGTTATTACATGGTTTTACGGGGTTATGTGCTTTTAACCATGGTCAGGATTAAAACCATTATCATAGTTCACTTAAAACGTCAAAGGATGCTAGATTTGAGCTTTTAACCAAGAAGATGTGACAACGGAGTTAATTCACTATTATTTATTTGAGGTTGAAGTGAAATATCACGGGCAAGTGTACTTAGTATCTGAAGGTATCAGGGATGGATGGATGAAGATTCTTCAAGATCCTTGTTCGAGCTTATTATCAAAACGAAGACTTGGAAATCTAGTTATTTTTTGGTGTCTTTTACCTTTTCTTTTACCACTTGGGGGAATGGGCTCTTACCACTACAA
The DNA here is from genome assembly GCA_910596185.1 of Chrysanthemum makinoi. Classification (NCBI taxonomy): domain Eukaryota; kingdom Viridiplantae; phylum Streptophyta; class Magnoliopsida; order Asterales; family Asteraceae; genus Chrysanthemum; species Chrysanthemum makinoi. Next base: position 123,064,506 of record OU343220.1, read on the forward strand.
AATAACTATCACTTTAAGGAGTTACGTTGTAGTTCTCAGTGTCACATTCAATTGTGGATTTTCAAGAGGTAAAGTACGTCTATTACTTGATGGTTGGTTGGATGAAGAGTATAGAGTACTTAGAGAATACTTAGAGATGCTAATGGAAATCTGCACCGCTCTTTGTTACATATGTGCAAGTATAAGTCACGAGTTCGGGTTAATTTACTTCAGGGTCAAATTCATCATATTGGGGTATCTCCATCAGCTGTCACTACAAAGAGCCTACTGAATGATAATGGTGATATTTACATGTTTTGCCAAAAGATGATGAAAAGAGAGAGATTATGACGTATGAACACAATAGTTCATGCCTTGTACTCTAAAAAAAAGAAAGGTGTACGTGTCAGTGCGCTTAATCTTCTAAAGAAGAGAAATCTTCTTATTATGACCATTCTCATCAACATGCTTCATACTTTTTCCATGCGCTTCAGTCATCAAGTGAACCGGGCTACTGTTGATTGTTTTCTGATTCCACTTTCTCAATTATAATGACAATGGCGACATCTTGTGCTAATTTTGCGAGGGATAAGTGTGAATAGACTACATTTGGATGACGTTCACTTGTTTAATCAAGAATGGCATCTTCGTATGCAATTCTTGAGGGGGAGAAGAAGTGTGATAATTCTGCATGGTTGATTGACTTATGAGAATATATGGTCATACGGCTCCTAACTCATGTAAGAACCGAGCTTCTTCTTATCGGATTATCTTTACATGGAGTTTCTTCTAAGAGCCGTTGGTTGACATCTTCACTCGGATTGATGAGTTTATCGACAAAGTGCTTCCGGTTAATGCTTCAAGTATACATCAACATGATGATTCCGAACAATCTCTATGTTCTTGTTTGATGTGATTGGTAGTTTGGTGTTACCATCTTGTGTGTTCGTTGTGGCCTGATTGCTGATTTCCTTGAAGAACATCTTTCTGTTCTTGCAAGATGTAAGTTAATTGGGATGCTTTTTGGTGGGATGCTTTTTGGTGTGAGTTGAAGATGTTAACACTCTATTCCCCATTCGGACAATCTTGAAGAAGTTCGAGTCTACAGTCTGTTCTACATTTCTTGCTATATGTTAGAAGACTAAAGACGAGTTGCATTTAATGATCTAAAGACTTCTTCTTAATGTGGGCATTTATCAAAAAGATTGTCGGTTTAGGGGAGAGCACTAATTGGGGGAAGGTGAAATGTCTGATTTAATCCCCAATTAGACTTGCTCAGATTCTTCAGCAAGTTGATTCTCACAAGAGTTCAAGTGTTCTTCTCAACAAATTTCTAGTATACGGGCTTACAATGAGTTGCTGATTCTGAAGTGTCAAAACCAGCAAGGGGGAAGGAGACACACATCTAAACACAAAGCGAGTAAACTTGATGAAATTAATTCTTCTAAGTGATTGAAGATATCTGGGAAAACATATGTCATGACCGCTGAGAAACTCAAGGTTTACTCATCAAGGAGTTTAGTGTTCTTATTCCAACTACGTGGGGGAAGAGATGTAAGAGTTAGTTTCTGATGATAAAAAGAGGTACACAAGTGTGTGATGATTTTGATGTTATCGCAATCATCAGGGGAGAGAGGATTGTGTACATTGGGGATGCTCAGCTGTTTCACTTGAGTGCTTAATCAGTGATTCAGATATATAATCACTTATTCCGGAGTTGAAATCCGCAGAGATAGTCCTCCGCAGATATAATCAGTGATTCGGCCTGCTTCTTCAATGTTATCGGTTATTCTCTCTTTGGGCATTTGGGTACTTCGGGTTCTTGAGCTTCATGCACTGTCCTTCGGGAGAGAAAAGTATACATCGGGTTATTCTTGGCTATTGGACTTAATCCACTATGGTATAAGTTTCTTGTCTTCGGGTATGTGTATTCGAGCTTCGTGAGCTCACAGTGTAGGGTGTGCATCAATTCAACTACTGGGAAGTGTTCTTGACACCTTTGAGATGGATTGCTTGAACTTCGGTGAAGAAATTTGTTAAGTGATATTCAAATGTGGGATGATACGTTATTGTTCTTCTACTTGATGATATAACCCCGAATGGAGATCCTCGATTATCGTTCTTAAAAGGAAGGATTTATGATAAAGGTGTGCTTATCGGTGCACGGCTAAGCAACTTGAAATAGAGCTTGAATCGGTCATCACAAGGATTTTCGGTTTTGGAGAAGTCTGCCAATGTCTTTCTTTCTCATAGGCTCATGTTCTTTCTTCTATTCTGGAGCCTCGGAAGCTTTGGTGGTGAATGTTTAAGAGATGATGACTTCTATCTTCTACAATAGGGCTGTTCGATATTCTTATCTCGGAACTCGTATCATCATCTTCTTTTAGTATATCATATATTCTATCTTTGTATATAATTATTAAAAAAAAAATACAAAATTATAAAACCAACAAAAAGAAAATAGAAAAATATAAAATCTACAAAAACCCATAAAAAATTAGAAAATTTTAAAAATACCAAAAATATTGTTTTTCAAAGACATGTCTTCTGGTATCTATAACATCTACGGTCTTAGAAATGTCATTCAATAATGGCACGGGACCATAGATGAACTTCGAGTAGGAGGTGTAAATATTCTTTTCCAAAACATGTCGCTTAAAAAAAATGGCTTGCAGTTATTTGGTGTGACCCGTGCTTAAAACAATTTTGCTATTATTTGAATAGCAACCGCTCTTCAAGGAAGGAAAGTCTGCGCTAAACCAATTTTCTAATATTTGGTGCACTTATCCTAAAATAATTGAGGAAATTATGTGAAGGATGCTTGTTCCTACACAAATGCTTTTCCGTCTAAAATTCTTCAGAAAAATATTTTTTGTTTTCAAAATGGTGGTAAATGAGTTGCTTATAAATCATTCAGAATCAAGTTTTTATAAATTTGCAAAACTCAATCAATGACTTCAGCGCTTTTAAAACTTTTCAGAGAAAGAGTCATTGATTGAGGGGGAGAATGTTTTCAAATTTACATCATCTAAACGAGCTTATCTAATTATCCTATATGCTGAAAAAATGCTGTTAACCTAAGTTGAAGGACTAGGTGCCTAGGATATGATTGTTAGGATTAGATGATTAGAGTTTGATGAACACTTTATTCCCATGCCTATGTATGATTTGATTGATATGTTGAATTGACTTTTACTAGTCGATTGTTGATTGGGTGATGTCGACCACCATATATCTATTTGTGTCCACTAACGTATGCAGGTATATTGGTATATAAGAATGTTCCCGATCCGGATCCCACAATAAAAGATGATTGGATGCCGAAAGGAAAGGGTAACTATATCTTGGGTTGACAAATGAAGAAAGCGGGACTTAGTTGGACTTCTGAAGAGTTGGCATGGAAAATGCAGCGTAAAGGTCTCACCTGCATCGCAGATGGTTTTCTTCATCGGCAAATGAAGAAGCGGAGCTTAATTTGACCTCGGTTGGCATTAAAATGCAGCGAGAAAGAAATCTCACTGCCCGACCAAATGGTTTCTTCCAAACCCTCTACAACAACAACGGAAGCTTCTCAACCACCTAACTTATCTTTGTGCAGGATACCATTTTTAAACAATTTTTGAAAATATTTTTTTGAAAATGGAAAAATATTGTTTTGAAAATAAATTGGTCTTAATTTTAGAAATCACCGGACTTCTTTTTATCAAAACCTAAGTCACTTAATCATCGACTACTGTCATTGATTGAGGGGGAGAGTGATTTAAAATAAAATATTTTCAAACGATATTTCTTCAAATAAAAAGTCCGTTTGTACAATAATGAGTGGTGATCTAAAAATTTAATGTTATGTCATGGTATGATTTTCTTTAAAACTCAAAGATCTTACAAAATGAAAATTTTTTGTTCTTGTTTGATTGTGAAATTGTTTTATTTTACTTAAAGATCTCTTAAAACAATCATACCTGACACTAACAATCTTTAATGTCTTAAACTGTTCCTTATTAGTCATTTTTCAAAATTAATTTTTGCCACGTCTTTCCCCAAAATCTTTTAAATGATTTAAATCAATTGGGATCACAAATCTCAAAAGGTTTGAAAATTTTGATCGGGGGAGAGATCGTGATTTAAATCTCAAATCTGTTTTAATGGAATCGGTTTTAGTCCTTTATAGGCACTCCTGCCTCCATGTGCCAAACGATTTCAAATACACAATGCACATGTTGAGGAGGAGGATTTATCCAAAACAAGATGAGTATTTAAACCTGGCCACATATTCTCCCATGTTTTTCTAAACCTTATTAAATCACTTGGGATCCAAAATCTCAAAGGGTTTGATATTTTTTGATCGGGGGAGAATTTGTGATTTAATAATGAAATTTGATAAAAGGTGATCGTTTTGATTTAATGTGTAGGTACGCTCTCTCATATGTGCTAGCGCTTGAATCTCGAAGCACATATTGAGGGGGAGCAAATAAACTATCGAGGTACGAAAGCTTTTTAAAGTGATTTATAAAGTACTTTGATTGAGTTTTCAAATGGTTTCTTAATGGCTCTTGTGATTGTGGATGTGCTTAAAATTGACTCTTGCCTCTATGTGATAAAATAATTTCAAATATCCTATGCACATATTCAGGGGGAGAATTTTACCAAGAAAATCAAATGGCTTTTTCGTACGAAATTGTGATCAAGAATTTGTTTCAAAGAACTCTTGCCTCCGTGTGCTAAACAATTTCAAATCATATGCACATGTTGAGGGGGAGCATTTCTAAATGATCAAAACTATTAAGGTACAAAATGCTTTGATTTTATATCACAAGTACCTTGATTGATTTTCCAAATGATTTTTCAATTGGTTTCAAGGAAAAATGAACTGTACCAAAAGACCGACCATTTTACTTTATGCATGGAGTTATAAGGATGGTGAGGTTAGGTATTAGTTCTCACGATCCTTGAGCGGGAGGATCTACCGGGGACAATCCACTAGAAAGTGTAGAGTCCTTAGGTATATTGAAAAAAGGAGAAAAATGAGAAATGGGAAGAGTGCGGACCGAGATAGAGCTAGAACTGGAATAAACCCAACAAGGTTCTAGTAATGATGTCTCGGTAAGCACTGAAGGGGTTGAAGAATGAAAAAGAAATAAATGTGAAAAGGGTGAAAAGAAATAACCCTCCAGTAATTCAACCTTAGGGGCGTCGGGTTCAATACATATGCTACTGGTGTTTACTAAGGTAACACTGGTATTGAAGACAAGAGGTCATGGACCCAGTGACGCACTGCACTAAACTTCCTAAGCTAATTAAGTTCCTCTTAAAAGGACTTGTTTCATTCTCACGGGGAACCTACATAATCTATCGACTTTCTCTTAGAGATAGTTGATATTGAAGAAGGAGACCCTCTCCCTAGTCTCCGGCATAGGAACCAAATGTGCACAATTGAGTCTAGAGCCAAGGGATCATCCACAATATCTCATTAGGACACTAAATTCTTGAAGACTTGTTGTTTCACACAATGTGGAAAGTAAAAACATATTAAGAGTCCTACGCATTATCCTTGTGGTATTGCCAGAACATCAAACAAGCTCTTGGCGGGTAACATGTGAGATCTTCTCGTAAGATCAAACTTGCGACAACTGGACAGAAACGATGGGGCGATTCACTCTTGAATCAACCTTGGTCCAGGAAATGAATTGGCGAATACTTTTGGAAAAACCGTTCGATGTGCAAATCTTCTTTTCTTTAGCACGTCGAATGTGTACTTATGTTTTCGAACACAAAAGTATCTCGATTGAAAAGTACTTTTGGAAAAACCGCTCGATGTGCAATCTTCTTTTCTCTAGCACATCGAGTGTGTGTACTCTTTCAAATATAAAAAGTATTTTGATTGAAAATTGATCTTTCTCATAAAACCTTCATCGTATTGCAAAACTCTTTCTTCAAGCAATATCGATTGTTTTCATATCATTTTTCATCAATAGTGAATCTCAATTTGGTTTCACTCACTCCGTGTTGTCTTCTTTGAGACGTTCGGTTTGAGAAGCAACTAGAACAGCTGCAAACCTATCAAGAGATTCTTTGAATCCTACGATCACAAGCAGTACTTGTACTTGATAAACGGAAACCGTGGGCGTGTACCTTAATTAAAGTGATCAAAGACACTTTGGGTGGTTTATTGCTAATTGTTGTTTGCGGTACCTTTGGACGGTTTGCGGTGATCGGGTGAGGTCAATCCGGCGCGCATGCAAACATCCACACTTAATGAAGAAATCATGACTTGTGCATATCTACAAACGCTGGGATATTTTATACTATGCTGCGCTGCGGTAATATCTTGAACTTGGGGAAAGCTTCCGCTACTCAGATGAAAAGATGTCATGATCCAAAAGTGTGAGCATGTCGGTCCAAAAGTCACAACATCACATGAAGGAAACACAACTATGGATGATCCACAGAGATTTACTGTGGCTGATGATCTCAAAGAAAGCTCGAAGATCATCAAAGATGTGGATCAGTTCAAAGACCTCCACTCAAAGTACATAACTATGCGGACTTTGAAGAATCGCTACAAAAGCACAAAGATTGCGGAATTGAAGAATTGAAGTATACGAGCTCAAGAACAAAGACAAAGAAATAATTCTAGGATTCAAAATGTAAATTATGGGGTGACCTCCCTTAGGGGGAGATTGTTAGGAATTGGAAATTCCATGTTAAAGTGTCGGTTACCCCAAATATTATCTAGCATAGTTTAGTTCGTAGACTTTTCGTTAGTTACGTTATTTAGTAGCTTATAAGTTAGTTTGTAGCGTAGTTTAGTTTAGTATAACACCATGGAGGAAGGACGGGTCTTTACCCACTGTATGCCTGATCCACAGTCCGATATGAGGACGTATTGTTTGTAAGTATAAATACCCCTTCCATCCATGGAAGGGGTGTGGCTTGGCAATCTAACCTTTTACATTTTATTGAACCAACTCTCTACCAAGATCACCATCTCTCTACTTTCTCTCTCTAAAATGGCAAACATGTATTTTGATCTTCTAAGACCACCCGAATCATCAACACAATAAATATATCGATTCTACAAACCATCCCCGATACCTTTAGATACTAAGTACACTTGCCCGTGACATTTCACTTAAACCTCAAATAGATAATACTGAATTAACGTTGTTGTCACATCTTGTGGTTTAAAGCTCAAATCTAGCCTCCTTTGACGTTTTAAGTGAACTATCATAATGGTTTCATCCCGACCATGGTTAAAAGCACATAACCCCGTAAAACCATGTAATAACCAAACTGTCATGAAGAAAATCCAAACACACATCCAATTCATGAAGTACACTCTTTATCCCTTCATCGAGGTAGAAACCGTTGTACCAACATCAGATAAGATTCACACATGCGCTTTCCTTTCTCCAGGATGGTTCCATCATCATGGGATTTTTCAATTCTATTGTTTAAACCGAGAAACAGTTTCTTTCGCGGGATTTTACAAAACCGAGAATAAACCGTAACATAGATCCGGAAACGCACTTAACTATTACCAGGATGTTTCCATTGTCACGGGATTTTACAAATCTATGATTAAAACTGAGAAATAGTTTTTTTCGCGGGATTTTACAAAATCATGACTAAACCGTAAACAATGTCAGCTTGAATGTGTTATGACAAATGTAGTTTCAGTGAGTATCTGTTTTAGAGGGACATGCAGTGGTTCATCAACGATTCTTCACTATCATCAATAATATCATCAACAATTATTTACCCATATGTAGACAACTTCACAAACCATACTAAGTCGAGTAATATACACAACTTCCCCCTGAGGTTAACCGTAAAACATCAAAGTACACGTTTCTCCCCCATGATGGTTTCGAACTTTCGGAAGCATCATTAACGTGTACGACCATCTTCACAAACAGTTCTTGTCATAAGCAAACATCTTGAAAAATCATGACTGACGTTGAAGATTCTTGAAAGATTTTGCTTAGACTGTGAAGTGTCATTGACATTCAGTGGCGTCGAATATATCATGAGAATTGAAACACATCAATCACGTATTTCGTCGGCTATTGCAGTGACCACAAGAAAAAGTAAAACCGATATACTAAGTTTGAACATGAAGTAAAATTCCCCAGATTTGTTAATTAACCTTGTACTAATCCTTGTGAAAACGAAACGGTGTACCCAATGTACAAATCCTCTTGACGTATCCTCAACTGCGTGAGACACCGAGGTGATAGTTACGTTGTGGGTTAAGCGAGAAAGAATCACAAACGTAACTAAATAGCCAAGTCTTTATCACACTCTATAAATGCCCAAACAAGTCATCTTCGCAGAAGGGTAGAAAGAAAGAAGATGAAATAAATAAACGCGCCCAGAAAAACCTTACTTCAAGTCCAAATAAGAAATACCGTCCAAACAACCCCGTAGTCAACATAGTTCCAATAACAATTCAAGCCATGACAGAAATATTCTCCATGAAGATGTATACACCAAAGTACCAAACCTCATAACCCGTCAAATCTCATCATCACACCAAATCTCATCTTCAAAACTCATTATCACAAACCATCGACAAATCTCATAACCAAATCTTGAGACGCCCATCCGACCCGATCATGTGTACGGTCCAAGTTTGGTTACATTTAATACTCGAGGGTCCATGAGAATTAAATCAAAATTTCAATCAAACCCGAATCTCTTTCAAGTTATTTTTCAATATCAAGTCCCGTTTGAAACACGAATAAATCCGATTAAGCCCATAGTCAAAATGATTAACACCCGATCCAAATCAAAGTCATTGTAGCCCAAGTCTAAAAGCGTTAATCACTAAGACATTTATATAGTACTGAATTAACGTTCAAAGCTAATCACTAAAGTTATTGTAGTCCAAGTACAAGAGCTCAAGTCCATATACCCATTCACAAAAGTGTACGCCCCATCATCATTAGTAGTAATCGGAGCCCATGAAATCATCTCCCGGCCCAGTAAAGTGTACGCCCCATCCAAATTGGATCCAGAAAGTATCAAACCTAGTAATTAGGATATAAAATACTATCATATCTCACACTATATCCACTTTACACAAAACCTAAAAACTTTCTAACCCTACTCCTTATTTCTGTCCCCCCCCCTCCCATATCAGAAAACATAACGCTGCTATAAATATGCTAGAAACAGATAGCCTCGCCACAGGGATGGCTTGAGGGTTGAACCGGCTCCAAGGACCTTTTCTAGGAATGGTAGGTTTTTCTTTAAATGATTTGTCCTTTTGATTTAGATTAACCGATTGAATGAAAGACGAGTTAACATCAGTTGTTAAACTCTTTTCATGGATTGAACAATAAAATCAAACGAAGGAGATAACATATTCATGTTGTTTCTTTTTACTTGAACATTCCAATGGGTAATAAATTCGTGCATAGGACTTGTAAACGAATCAAAAAAATCAATTAACATACTTGTTATTTGTTTTATTTGTGTTTAATGATCTTTGATGGTCGAATATTTGTTCACCAACACACGAAAAACATGAGATCTTAATATATTGTGCCATCGTACTTTGTTAGAATGAGTAACGAAACAAAAAAACCATTATTGTTGTGTTTCAATTACTTTTGTCATTCAGATAACGTGAAGTATAGGTATAAAGTGAAATATATTTATCAGTTTCGAATCCATGAATGTGTCGAGTCATGGCATATTTCTGAGATGGTTGAAACGAGTATGTTTAGATTCAGATCTGCGATGGCTGAATTCTGATTGGAATAGTGTTTGGACAAAACATGATAATCGAAACAGAGAAGTGTGAGATCTCGAATTATCTTTTGAAACTTTCTACACTTGTTCTTCGAATTAGTTTGATATGTTATCGGCTGATGTAGTGAGACTCTTATGTTGATTGATGTTGTTTAGTCAGAGTAGCAAATTCTTCTTGAATACTTTAAGTTCTTGCAAATTTATGACTTGTGATATTGTGTTGTTATGACTGATGTTGTAGACTGATTCTTGAGTTATTTGGTATTGGTCTCATGTGGCCAACAAAACGCAGTTAATTGCTTCTTCCTTTCTTCAAACCGCAACTCTTTTATCAAATCGCTTCATGATTAGCGTCAAAATGCATCATTAATTTTTCATCAAAATGCATCATGTACTTTATCAAAACGCATCATTCAACAAATCGCATTTAACTTCAAGATTTAGTCAAACTGCATACACATTTTACCAGACAAACCGCATAGTAAAAGGCGTCAAAAATTACTTTTTGAATTGTCAAACTGCATGATCAGAAGTCCTCAAACTGCACTCTTAATTTATCAAACCGCATAGAAAACATCGAATCTGGACACGTCTTTATCAAACCGCACATAAGAAGAACACATTTGTAACATAAATTGCATTGAAGAAAGTCTTTACCAGATACAAACCGCAGCTAATAAACAAGACCACACTGATACGGAAAACATATGAGACTTGTTAAAAAACATTTTGACCACACTGCTTAATCCAAAACAGATAAAACTAAAACTGATAGAATCTGTTAACATCATTTTCAACACGTTATGAGATAATCTGATAACTTTGTTAAAAACGTTTCGACCCAAAATCATCAAGAATCAGTAACCACAACATAAATGACCAATTAAAAACTATTTCAAACAACCTCACGACCGGACAATATCACGACCAAAACAACAAACCGCATTACGACCACATCAATCATAACCAAACCGCATAAAAAAAACAAACAAACGCATTAAGAACCATACGAATCAACAAAACAACATAACCTGAGCTCTGATGCCATTTGTAGGTACATACATATTATGTTGTTTGATGATTCGGGTGGTCTAGGATGGTGATTATACAAGTAATCCATGTTAGAGAGATGAAGAGAGTTGAGAGGGAGTTCTTGAGAGAGAAAGTAAAACAAAAAGTAAAAGGTTAGATGAAGAAGCTCTACCCCTTCCAAAGATGGAAGGTGTATTCATAGTTACAACCTACTCGTCCTCCTGTCAGACTGTGGATCAGGTATACAGTGGGTAAAGACCCGTCCTTCCTCCACGGTGTTACACTAAACTAATAACTAAGCTAACAACTAACTAATTGTCTAATAAATAACGTAAATAACGATATGTCTACGAGCTAACATATGCTAGACTATAATTGGGGTGACCAACACTTCCTTATGGAATTTCCAATTCCTAACATATAAAATCATTCTTAATACATTTTCAAATTCCAATATCATCTGCCCCGAATTTATTCTGATTCTTATTTCGAAAAATGTCTCGTTTCTCTATTTAGTTACAAGCGTTTGGTATCATCGTGTGTGGTATCGACTCGACAAGACTCCATGAATGCACTATAGTTCTAAGAATGCGACTCACGACGACACAATGCAACTTCTAAGCGATAAGTTTTATTATCTAATAAGTTTCGAAATAAATCGTAAGATCTTATCGAATTCGTCAACTCAATAAACTCAACCATTTATTTATTTCACTTATTATCCCAAAAACTAGTCATAACCTAGCGAGTTATAAGGATAAGTCGTTCATTAATACCTTTATCCTGCGCACATGATGTGCTACGTGTGAACAAGTTTTAAAATTTATAAAAGACGATTTACCAATTTTACCAATAACACATACGAGCAAGTGCGCTCGTCCGTTATAGCAAGATTTTGAAGGTAAGTCGGGATGGTTCGCAAGGATTTGTGAGTGAATCTGATTAACAAGTCTAAATTAACTAAGGCAATCCAAAAGCAAAAAACAACGAGAATAGATATAATGAAATTCAAATGATTAAAAACTACAATTTCTTAAACTAGTTTTTTATCCTTGATTAATATGATTGTGTAAACCTCTTAACATGTTGGTTATGTTAATTAGTTGGTGTACTAATCTATTGTTCTTACAAGTTAAACCTTCGTCCAGATTTTAGTTCATAAAAACAAGCATTAAGTTTAACCAATCAATTCAAGATCAATTCAAGTTTCATAAGTTTACTTTCATAAACTTAAACACAAAAACATCCATTTGTCCTATCAAATTTGCTTTAGAAATGGTCAATACAAAAGGTAACCGATTATAGACAAAAGGTTACAATTGGTTGTAAACAACTAATCTTACACCGTTTTATATGTTTCCAATCAATCCAACCTGATAATCAAAAAGCGTTCTTATTACAACCACACTTTTATTTCTTTATTTAACCAAGAATAATGGGTAAAAACAATCATCCATATACAAAATGATTATAACTAGTTGAATAACAATAAGTTCTTTCGACCTCTACGATTACTATCAACTAGTCAAACGTGATTAACAAATATCACTATGAAACTTTAGCACACTTGGATCTTAGAATCAACTTGAAATTGAATTAAAACGTGTTAACACAATCATAGACTAATCACATGATAATCAACATCATTTAAGCAAGTGTATAAAGAAACTAGCCACTCATAGCAAACATAAACATAAACTCTAAACTTTGAACATTAGAAAACATGATTAAGATTCTTACAATGCTTGGAATAAGATTACAAATGGTAAAGTAATGATTCCCAAAGTATTGGGGTTTACTTCTTTGGGGTTTGACCTCCAAATGTTGACTTTTTGGACCTTCAAACTTTCCCTACTTCTAAGGACAAATTTCAGAGCTAAAAGCTTTGTGTTTGATGAGTAGAGAGAGTTGTATTGAAGTGTGTGTCTTAAATGCTCACAAGAGGTCTCTATTTATACTAGTTCAAAGGCCTAGGGTATTAATGCTGAACTTGGCCTCCAAGGAGTTAGGAAGGGACTAGAATACACCAAGGGAAGGACCTAAAATCGTTTAGATGCAATGGGGAATCCTAGTGATGAAGAAATAGCAGAAACAGGCCTTCCAGCTGGATCGGTTGCTTGTCCAGCCGATCCGGTTGGTCTTCTTGTGCTAACCCAGCCGAATCGATTGCGGGTGGCGACCGATCGGCTGGTCCGTCTTCATGGGTATCTTTTGACCACTTTCCAGCCGATTCGGTTGTGGGTTGCGATCGATTGGCTGGTCTTCCTGAATGATGGAAAATTGACCTTTTTCTTGATTCTGACTTTTTGATCTTGGTTCTTCAATCAACTTGATCTTCTACGATACTTGAAATGCTGACTTGTGCTTGACATGCTTCAATGAAACAAAAATCTTCCTTTTATTGAACATTCTTTAACTTTTCCTTCTGTTTCCCTGCACTTGGTTATAAATACTAGACAAACATCTTTTGATGCGATTAAGCACTAAAATCATATGAATATAACCAAATAACATATACAAAAGCACACATAAAGCTACTGAAAAATGTACAATATGAGCCTTATCAAATTCCCCCACACTTAAACTTTGCTAGCCCTCAAGCAAATCTAGAAAATAAAATATCCACAGGTACAAAATCATGATTACGAAAAATATGATGCAAATCCACCAAGTACAAGTACAAGAGAAGATTCATCAATTTAGCTTTTAAGGTGAAAATTCAAGATGTTTGACAATATCCAATGACTTTCTTGCTTGATAACATGGCTAAGCACCTCACGAAAAAGGAATGAAGTGTAATTCACTCAACACTCATTTTTTTAGTAATGGATAGTATTAAGGATTAGTACACTCATATTGCTCAGTCATGATCTAAATATTACCATAGGCTTGTACAAGAAATAAAACTCCACCGACGTGGCGTAAGCACCAAGCAAAAACATCTAAAGAGGACTTTTATTCGGATTGAAATGTTAGGCTTAGGGTCAAGGGTATGGATAAGGCTTGGGAATGTTAATGAAAATGGTGTTAAAAGGAAAATAGAATCAAGTCTAATACCCATGTTGCTAGTTACCAAACAATCCGCAAACCAATAAATGATCATAGCTTTATTTTCTTTTATTCGGATTTCCACAACTCTTCGCTTTGATTCGCCATAAGAACGTTTCTTCAAGCATAGCACATTGGCTAATACATAAATTTTTTATTTTTTTTTTAATAAATGGCTCATACAACTGACAAGGTGCGGTAACTCATAATCATCTAGACAATCTTCTCATACCAGGCGACTAGCAACCAACCGTTTAGATATTGAAAAGGGTTAGGCTAAGGCTTAAAGTGTAAAATATTTTTGTATTTTCTGGATTTATCAAAAACAAAAAGGATGGCTCAGAGGGTGTAACTAGGGGCATCTAGCGCTAAATATGAGTGCTGCAAATGGGTCCATATGGGTGGTTAACTAACCGATGTGTCTAGTTAATATATCATAATATGAAAAATGGAAGGCCATTTGGGTTAAAATCCTAAGGTGCCTCTTTATCACACGAATTCACTTATATCGCACGAATGAAATCTCACTGCGGTTTGGTAATGATTTACAAGTACAAGTTCTAGAATAAATAAAATCACCGGCACACTCATAGCAAAAGCTTCAAGCATAAAAGATGTACGCTTTATATAGAACAGGCTCAAATCCTCACAATTTTAATGGAAGGGCTATAATATGCGCTAGCAAATGTTATCGATCCCAGAATGGATTGCAATATTAATCGGAACACATCTCAAATTTCCAAATATTACCAGTTTTACCAGTGGATTGATCCAGTTATTCTAATATATTATCCTAAAACCGTGAAAATAACTAAATCACAAGGGCAAACAAAAATTAAAATTTAAGCTTAAAAACTCTAATTTTCCTATTCACCCCCCCCACACATAAGTTAAACAGTGTCCTCAATGTGAAAAACAAACTTCAAAGTATAGAAATGAGGAAATAGATATAAAACAAGATATTCAAATGAGTTTGTCACCAATTTTCCAAGCGCCCATGGAGTAAGCATTACACATAAAATCTTATATACAAACAAAATAGTTTTATTAAGATGTGGCACCCCCACACTGAGTTTAACCAAAGGTTTAAACTTTGGAGCGTGACCACAGAGAATCAAATCTGAAACACACGGGTTGCCTCCCGAGAAGCGCTTGTTTTATAAATGAGTCATCAGCCTGACTCGAATCTTCTCGAATTCACTTAGGTGCGCTTTGCAGCTTTGAACATCTTGAAAATTTCGGGGACATACATGAATTTTTCACCATTCGCATCAATATCCCTCCAGATGAATTCAGCAGATGGTTTCCAAGGAATGCTTTGTGTTATTCTTCCTAGAAAAGGTGCTACGAAGGTGATGGTTTCGAATTCATTTTCAGGTGAAACTGTCTCAACTGAAATTTCATTCATTTGCTCCTTATCGTAGTATAATTTGATTCGGCGCCCATTAACAATAAAACGTCCACCCTGTTTTTCATAAAGTTCGACATATCCGGATGGATATCCATGTTTAACGATATATGGCCCGAACCATCTCGGTTGCAGCTTAGGAGCTTTGAATTTGAATTTCAAGTTGAAAAGCAGAACTTTATCTCCGGCTTTGAATTCTTTTCGAATTCGCGCTTTTGTCGTGATAAGCTTTTGTTCTAGCCTTATACAGTTTGGAATTTTCATAAGCTTGGAGTCTCAATTGCCGAAGTTCGTGCGTAATTGCAAAAATCTCTTTTCTCTAGCTATTTTGAGATCGGTGTTACAGCTTCTAAGAGCCCAGTAAGCACGATGTTCAACTTAGAACGACAAATGACAAGTTTTCCCATACAGGAGTCTGTAAGGAGTTGTGCCAATAGGAGTTTTGTAAGCCGTGCGAAATGCCCACAGAGCATCGTCAAGTTTTTCGACCACGGTGAAGGATTGTCCTTCACTGTTTTTTCAAGTATTCTTTTAAGAGCTCTGTTGGTGTTTTCAACTTGGCCACTGGTTTGTGGGTGATAAGTGTCGCATAAAAGCGATGATGAACTCCATATATTTTCATGGTTTTCCATTTTCGCTGAAATGGGTTCCTCGATCGTTTGTCAATGCTTTGGGAATTCCATAACGAGCGAAAAGATTTTTGAGAATATTAACGACAACACGAGCATCGCTTGTTGGTAAAAGCTCGGCTTCATTTGGACACATAATCAATAGCAACGAGAATGTATTCGTATTTGTGGGATTTAGGAAATGGTCATATGAAATCAATTCCCAAAATATTGAATATTTCACACACTTGAATGCTTGTTAGTGGCATTTCGTCTCTGCGTGAAAGGTTGGTGGATCTTTAGCAAGCATCACAGTTTTGGACAAGTGTATGTGCCTCTTTGAATATTGTTGGCCAATAGAATCCAGCATCAAAACCTTTTTTAGCTGTGGTGGAAGGACAATAATGTCCCCCAGTAGGGCCATGATGACATTCATTAAGAATTTTTCGGGTTTCGGAACCAGAAACACATCTTCGGATCATTCCATCAGGGCACATTTTGAAAAGATAAGGTTCTTCCCAAAAGTAGTGTTTAAGTTCCGAAAAGAATTTGCTCCGTTGAGCGTAAGTTAATCCTTTTCTGAGAATTTCTTCAACGAGATAGTTTGCAAAGTCAGCAAACCAAGGATCTTCGTTTTCATCAATCTTCATGAGGGTTTCATCAGGGAAGTAATCATCGATTTCTTTTTCCTTCAACTCCTCTAGATCGGGATTTTCAAGACGTGATAAATGATCAGCGGCAAGATTATCTCGCTTCCTTTCTTATCTTTGATTTCGATGTCAAATTCTTGGCAGTAGCGTATCCATCGGATGAGACGCGGCTTAGCATCTTGCTTGGTGAATAGATATTTGAGTGCTGAATGATCGGTGAACTATTTTTAAAGCACAAGGTAAGATCGGAATTTGTCGAACTCGAAAACTACGGCCAA
>OU343220.1:123081367-123148391 GCA_910596185.1 Chrysanthemum makinoi
CTATCTACCTATCGAAGCGTTTAGTGATCGCGGATTTGAGCGGAAAAGGAGATTTGGAATGATTATAACTAAGGAAAAAAACCGAAATAACAATGACTTAATGCAAATTAAAAAAGATTAAAAGATAAAATCTATTAAATAAGCTATCACTATATTTAAAATTGATGAGCGTTTAAAAATTAAAACTAAAACTTACGTTTAAATAAAATTACATTAGGCGTACAAATAAAAGTGATATCTAAAATAAAGTCTAAAAATATGAAAATGACATTTTACAATCTAATGATAAAGAAACTTTTTAGAAAAGAAAACTATTTTATAACTAATTAATTAGTACTATTGAATTAAAACTAATTTTAACTATTTAAATAATTATCTAAAATACAAGAAAATAGGAAATAAAGCTAGAAAAATAAAATTATGAATTGGAAAAATCTAAAATAACAAACTAGAATTTTCAAAACTATTTTTGTATTTTTTTGATTATTTTTCTATTTTCTATGAATTTTAAACTATTAAAAACTAATTAAAATATTTAAAAATACAAATTTAACTAAGAAAAATATGGAAAAATACTTTTTTGGCTTTTTATATTTATATAAACTTAATAAATTAGAAAAATTAAATTTTGGACCTTTTAAATTTTTGTATTAAAGCCTTCAATTAAAGTGCTTAAAAACTAATAAAAATCAAGAAAAATAGCAAAATGACTTAGAAAAAATATGAAAAATTCAGGAAAAGTCTAAATTAATACTAGGAATATAAGAAAATTGGAAAAACAAGTGCTTGTTTGGAAGAATATGCAACTGATGTGCTAAGTGCTTATAAATAAGCACTTGGATAAACAAAATACACAAAATATAGAAAGCGTCTGAGGCAATATAAGATGCTAAAATAACTCTAAAGCAACAAGTATCAACAAGCTATAACCTCTGAAATAACAAATTGAGGCAGTTGATAAAATGATGAGCTATAGAAAAAAAGCAGGTTAAAGGAACAACTTTAAACATGCACAACTTAAAAATAAGCTCAAACTTAAAACTACCAATTGGAACCTACAGGACAGGGTGAGAGTATGTGTGTACCAAAATGGACATTGAAAAGCTCTTATGAGCTCACATTACCAAATCGAGAAAAAACTTCATTCGGCGTTGACCTCGGTGGTGGAGGAGCATTTAAGCCCTAAAGAAGGGCTTATTTGAAGCTTATAGAAAAATGACAAAATCAACAAAAATGAATAATGAGGGTTCAGTTTGAACTTTTAAGAATGCCAAGTCTCACATGTTAAGACCCAAAGATGAGATCATGAAAAATCTTTGAAGTTGGCTCAAAAACTGATTTTTCAATTTTGACTTTTAATGTAAAACTGAATTGTTGACTTTCTTGAGTTTAGATCTGGATTTTGAGCGAAAATGATATATTGAGATGGAATAGAAGTTAACAAAAGCAAGTTTATGAATTTTAAACACAAAAACAAGATTTGGACTTGCTAAAACCCATTGATAAGCAAATGGGCGATTCCAAACGAGTTTTGACTATAGATAGTTGCGATCTCAATTTGAAGACAGATATGAATATACTAGGGCTATACAAACATAGAACAACAATATGCTATCAACGATGACATACCTCCCAATACATAATATCGGACTTATCCAAACCACCCATATATAAGCGATATGGAAGTAAATAGGGACAGAACAATGATTTAGCTAATTCAATGATTACTGAGTTTAAATGACCATGTAATATAATTATATTATAAAGCATTAGAACTACCATTGATCCTGATACACCTATAAACCATAAAATGCATAGCCGACTTGAAACTTAAAAAGGAAAGCAGGTGCTAAAGCGTGTCCATATATGTGCGAGGCGAAACCAAAACTAGAACTACTCTAACCTAAACCAACCCAACCGAACCCTCTTCAACCCAAATCAAAACACCTTCACCCATTGACCATAAGCTGCATCAATTTTGCTTGTTTTAACTTTGTTGACCAACATCCAAAATGAATTGAAACTTAAACTTAATCTTACACAAAGCTAAGAGAAGCTTGTATAAAACTTGTTAGAGCTGATAAAAATGTTGTGTGAACCTTTTGTATGAGAAATTGAAATGGAAACTTTCAACAGGTAACTTGGAACTTAAATTCTTAATGCAAACTTGAATTTATAATTGGAAATTGTTTATAATGATACACTAAAGGCGAGTTTGATACAAAAGGAACAAGAGAGATTCGATTTTACACTAAATTAAAGCTTTATATTAAAAGCGACATAAGTGATAAACTAAACTACCTAGACCTCCTTCTAGCTCCATTTGCCTTTTATATCCCTGACTCATTCTCTCTCTGTACGATATATCCCGTCATTAATCTTCACCATTGGATGAAAATGATCACGGCCATTGAAACTTTTTTGGCGGAAATAGAGTATTAAGCGATTGAGGGTTGAGTGAGGAGGAGAGGAGGAGTGCATTCATCTGATTTGGAGGGTAGGAAGGTGGAGGACAAGATAGTGATATGTTGAGGTGGAGGTGAGGTTGTGTGGAGGTGTTTGCAGAGAGCAGACATGGTGGTTGGGAGGATGAAGAAAAGGCGGGTTGTGTTTATTTGACTTATTTGACCGACCAGGGTAATATTAAAATGGGGGGTTCAAAAGTGGTAATATGGCAGAAATTCCGAAAAGGCGGTAAAGGTCGTGGGTTTATTGACAAGGGTTAAAATGGAGGACCCTTGGTGTAAATTGAAATTACAGGGCCTAGGCATGCATTCTTCAAAGATGTTCAAGGGACAAAAGTGACACTCTCAAAAAGTATAAGGACCAAAATTGCCACTTTGCAATTTTCAGGGGGCCATTCGCCAATTCTTAAACTTGAAGGACCAATTTGTAATTTTCTCAAAACTTTTTATATTTTCACCAAGGACTAAATTTGACAAATTATGATTTAAAAGGACCTTTGGTGATTTTACTTTTTATGAGCTCAGGGGTTGTTTTTGACAACTTTTGAAACTTGGGCTTGGCACGCAATTTTTACAAATTTGATATGTTTTCATCACGATTTGATATTTTGCATTTAAAGACATAAAACAACGATTTGTGATATTTTGATCATTATGATGTGTTTAGTGTTGAATGATTTTTGCGATTTATTTTGTACAAAAAATGATGAGTATTTAGACAACGTGATCAATCTTGAGACTGAGATATTTAGTCAAATGATTTGAAAACATAATGGATTTTAATCTCTTTTACAAAGCCCATTATACGGAGTAGCCAAATGTTTACGATTCAAGTAAGAACCTTGGTGCAGATAACCAAATGATTTTGAGCAAATCATAACATGCCGGATTTGATTTTGTCTTTACCGGAAGCCCGTACCATACGGACTAACCAACTCTTAGATAATTATCAATATTATCTCTTTGGTAGGTGATTACCATTATGGATTTTCCTTTGCCTTTACCACAAGCCATAATCTTGCGGGCTAACTTGACTCTTCCTTTTTAGGATATGGTGAGGTTGAGAATATACAATTTGGGCAAATTACAAGCCATATAAGCGGATTTGAGAAATCTTTACCAAGAGCGTTTGCTCACGGTTGTGAATCCCTTTAGTCTCCAGACATGGATGGATAAACCAAATGAGTAAGTGTAAAACTTACTCCAAAAAATTTCTGGCCAAGGGGGAATTGGTATAATTATATGATAAAATTCTAGAATTCCCCACTTAGAAATGAATATTGCCCTCAATATTCAAGAATGTGCGGCCGTTATCGAAACCTAGAACGATAAAGAAATACTCTGACCATTATTTGGATTTTTTTTTTTTTTTTTTTTTTTGACAACATGGGATTGCGCTAGGGTGGTAGAAAATAGAAAGAAAGTCATATGGGTGAAAACCCATATGGTGTACTTCTTGTTTTTTTGAGTCCCATTCACTTGGCTTCGACCGAGTCATTGGTTCATGGGGAAGCAAGTGGAAGAAACAATCTCCAGTCGGACTTTCATTAGGGATGTTTGGACAAACACATTTAAGAAGCATGTGAAAGTTCCACAGATGAGATATACATGAACCGGCTCAAAAATGATATATGGAAATGCAGAGATCAAAGATAATGTCTTCATTCAGAAGGAGTGAAGAAACGGGAGAATGACGAATATATGAAGAAAGAAGAAAATCATGATAGAAATCTTATTTAACTCTTCATCCTCAATAGGAGAATTCATAGTAGCATGAATCTCCTCAGTTGGCTTCAATTGGTCTGAACATATCTGGGTGTGTCTAGATCAAAGTAGAGATTATCATACTCAGATAGATATGAGGTAGTGTTCATTCGAGAACTCCATGAAGGTGAATGAATCATATTCAAAATTGATATGAGTGGGTTCCTTGCTTGAACTCCTCAAGGTAAATGATTCATGATGGGAGAGAATTATGAGCTGAAAAGTAGTAGCCACTAATCTTCTCTCCGTATTATCAAAGCAGGAGGCTTTCATTTGGGAATAGAATCATCGGAAGAATGTCACTATCGCCAATGGGGATAGGAGATGAAATAGGTTTCTCTTTGAAAGCCTCGATTTTAGAAATGAGAAGGCTGACATTCAATAATGTTGCTCGAAGAGCTTCATCTTTGATTCGATTATCATTACTTCATCATTCATGTTCTTCTAAGCTAGCTCAGAAGGTAAATCTTCCACATAAGCGATGTCTCACTGAGATAGCGAATCATCATCGAGAGTCAGGAGGACATCTCGACATGATCATTTTGGAAGACAAGAGGAGGAGGGATATCACACACATGATCAAGAATTCTGTGACTCTCACAGGATTGGAACAGGTCCTCGACACTGAACTTTATGAATTCGTCGATTCCTTTTTAGAACGTTATCAAATGCTCGTCCCCCATAGAGGTGAGTGAAGGAGCCTCAGGCGTGTGATGATTGTTTGAGATGGAATCTCAACTCTTGGAATATCAAGCTGGCCAGGAGTTGAGAATTATTATTTCTAAAAGGACTAAAAGCCTCCCTCGTCATCATCATGAGAGGCGCCTTAAGAAATTGGGGCATGCTTAGGCATGCTCACAATTAACAATTCTTCCCTAGATTGGCGAAACTTCTCGTTCTTGGCCCGCAATTCTCTATGGTCTTTTCACATTTCGCTTGATTCTTAAAGTTTTGAATCATATCATCAGAAGTGTTTTCATTGCGGTTTTGAAGATCCGGGAGATTTCATGGTTCAACGGCTCAGAGATGGAGTTTGAACCAGTATAGTCTTTGGAGGTTGGAAATTATCAAACATGTGAGTCATGATTATTTACAAGGAAATGGATTCCTGTTTGACAATCGAGGAGGTAAAATGGGGACCTCCGGTACTCATAGCGGTAAAGCTGTTGAGTGCAGACAGTTGAACTATATGGATATTGGTCATAACCAAACTACGAGGCATCATGAAAGCGTTCATAGAACAAGCGTGTTTGGATCGACACTCAAATCCTTGGTGAGGACCTCACAAAATTCTAGCAATTAAAAGCTGTTGGTTATATGAAGATAAAGTCGAACATGTTGGGTAATTGGAAAAATTAGAGTGCGTTAAATGAGTTGATTAGGATCATAATCGAATGAATTCCTCGAACACAAAACAAACAACTCCCGTTATGAATATCATTACCACATTGTACACAAGTACACCAACGGAGAGTGAACATAGAGGCTCACCACAGCAGAACACGAGGAATAACGATTGCATTTGAAAGTTATGAAGAGGAATCGGTTTATTCAAAATCAATCAAAACCAACATGGTGATAGGATGACTATCAGTCTCGAAGAACAGTGAAGATCGAGGAGGAGGTGGGACAAGTGGTGTGCTCTGAGAGCTAGCAATTTCCACTTCGTTATGGTCTGGGTTCTGGTTCTTGAGCTTGATGAAGATTAGGCAAGTCATGCTTGCTAAGTCCGGCGTTTGAACGGGTTAATGTCAATTCTAATTCTTGACCTTTTTCACCGACATAAATTTGTTCGATTAGATTGAGCTCTAGATTCAAAGAGGTTGTCCTCGTAATCCTCGATGGAGTGCTTGGGGTAGCTTGACGTTTGAGCTGGTTTGTCAAGATTAGAATGTATTCCGGTTGTGGCGGGGTCGAAATAACTTTGAAAAGCATTTTTGATGGATAATCCTACAATTGCAAATTAAAGCAGAACTAGGACCTCCACACGCTCACACACATTTCGGCGATGAAGTTGACAGATATCTGACATAAAAATTAAACATATAGAGAGATTAAAGAGAATCAAATGGTTGAGAGGATACGAAGAATAGAATTAAACGGCAAAGAGGTAAGAGAAATAGAATCAACGAATAAGAGGAATGAGAAGAATATTTTTGGGGTTTTTGGATAAGAAAATGTAAACATATACAGATGGATGGTATGAACAAAGAGTGAATATCCAAATCACTAATCTTCTAAATGATAGATAATGAAAAGCTCCCGGCAGGCATTAAAAATTTGATCTGCATGAAAACCGTCAGTTTTCTCACCTATGAGAAACTTAAGCAGCAAAGCGCAGGATGCAATGAAGATCGAGGGAGTATAGTGTTTCCCGAATTGCGTTATGTCAATGAAACTATATATGCAATGGATTATCAAACGTTTAGTGTCGGAGATTTGAAACGGAAAAGGAGATTTGGAATGATTATAACTAAGAAAAGCCAACAAATAACAAGCAAATGCAAATTAAAGAAAGTTAAAAGATAAATCTATTAAATAACGCTATCACTATATTTAAAATTGATGAGCGTTTAAAAATTAAAACTAAAAACTACGTTTAAATAAAAAGTGAGCGACACAAAATAAAAAGTGATATCTAAGAAATAAAAGTCCTAAAAATATGAAAATGACATTTTTACAATCCTAATGATAAAAACTTTTAGAAAAAACTATTTTATAACTAATTAATTAATTACTATTAATTAAAAACTAATTTTAATCTTTAATAATTATCTAAAATACAAGAAATTAGGAAATAAAGCTAGAAAAATAAAATTATGAATTGGAAAAGTCTAAAATAACAAACTATAATTTTCAAAACTATTTTTGTATTTTAAGATTATTTTCTATTTTCTATGAATTTTAAACTATTAAAAACTAATTAAATTATTTAAAAATACAAATTTAACTAAAAAATATGGAAAAATACTTTTTTGGCTTTTTATATTTATCTAAACTTAAGAAAATTGAAAAATTAAATTTTTGGACCTTTAAATTTTTTTGTATTAAAGCTAATTAAAAGTGCTTAAAACTAATAAAAATCAAGAAAAATAGCAAAATGACTTAGAAAAATATGAAAAATTCAGGAAAAGTCTAAATTAATACTAGGAATATAAGAAAATTGGAAAAACAAGTGCTTGTTTGGAAGAATATGCAACTGATGTGCCAAATGCTTATAAAATAACTTTGGATAAGCCTCCACAAAGGGGTACCAAAGCGTCTGAGGAACAAGATGCTAAAATAACTCTAAAGCAACAAGTATCAACAAGCTATAACCTACGAAATATAAATTGAGATTTGATAAGATGAGCTATGGTAGAAAAAAGCAGTTAAGGGGTACAACTTTAAGCTTATGCCGAGCTTAAAATAAACAAACTTAAAACTACCAATGGAACCTACATTGAGACGGGTGAGGAGTATGTGTACCTAAAATCAGACATTGAAAGCTCTTATGAGCTCTGTGCTTACACCAACTGAGAAAAACCTCATTCAATTGACCTGAGTGGTGCCATTTAAACCTAAAAGAAGGGCTTATTTGAAGCTTATAGAAAAATGACAAAATCAACAAAATCACGGAAAGGGTTCAGTTGAACTTTTAAAATGCCAAGTCATATGTTAAGACAAAGATGAGATCATGAAAAATCTTTGAAGTTGGCTCAATGATTTTTCAATTTTGACTTTAATGTAAAAGCTGAATTGTTGACTTTCTTGAGTTTAGATCGGATTTTGAACTGAAAATGATATATTGAGATGGAATGAAGTTAACAAAAGCAAAGTTTATGAAATTTTAAACACAAAAACAAGATTTGGACTTGCTAAAACCCAACCATAAGCAAATGGGGCGATTCCAAGCGATTTTGACTATAGATGATTCTGAGTCTCAGTGAGGCAGAGATATGAATATACTAGGGCTATACAAACATGAACAACAATATGCTATCATGAGCATACCTCTAATGCATAATATCGTGACATCCAAACACCACAAGCTATAGCGATATGGAAGTAAAATGAGAACAGTTGCCAGTTTATAATTCCAATGATTACACTGAGTTTAAATGACCATAATATAATTATATTAACAAGTTAGAACTACCATTGATCAGATACCTATAACCATAAAATGCAATAGCCGACTTGAAACTTAAAAGGAAGCGGTACTCTTGTGTCCATTATGTTGCGTTAAAACCGAAACTAGAACTACTCTAACCTAACTAAATCCAACCCAAAGAACCCTCTTCAACCCAATCAAAACACCTTCACCCATTACCATATTTGCATCAATTTTGCCCATTTTAACTTTTGTTGACCAACATCCAAAATGAATTGAAACTTAAACTTAATCTTACACAAAGCTAAGAGAAGCTTGTATAAGCTTGTTAGAAATTTGATAAAAATGTTGAACCTTTTGTATGAAATTTGAAATGGAAACTTTCAACGTAAGCTTGGAACAAATTTTAATGCAAAGCTTGAATTTATAATTGGAAATTGTTTATAATGATACTGCTAGGTGAGTTTGATACAAAGGAACAAGAGATTACAGATTTTACACTAAATTAAAAGCTTTATATTAAAAACGACATAAGTGATAAACTAAACTACCCTAGACTACTCCTTCTAGCTCCATTTGCCTTTCTTTTATATCCCAACTCATTCTCTCTCTCTTCTGAATATATCCCATCATTAATCTTCACCATTGGATGACCAAAAATGATCCTGGCCATTGAAACTATTTTTGGCGGGAAATGAGTATTAGGCAGTTGAGGGTTGAGTGAGGAGGAGGGAGGTGCATTAAATGCAGTTTGGAGGGTAGGAGAGGTGGAGGGGACAAGATAGTGATATGTTGAGGTGGAGGTGAGGTTGTGTGGAGAGTGTTTGGGAAGCGGTATGGTGGTTGGGAGGATGAAAGAAAAGGGGTGTGTTTTATTTGACTTATTGACCGACCAGTGTATATTAAAATGGGGGTTCAAAAGTGGTAATATGGCGGGTCAAAAGGGTGGCAGGGTCATGGGTTTTATTAATGAAAGTTAAAATAATGAGGACCCTTAGTATGAAATTACGAAATTACAAGGGCCTAGGCTGCCAATTCTTCAAAGATGTTTCAAGGGACCAAAAGTAACACTCTCAAAAAGTATAAGGACCAAAATTGCCACTTTGCAATTTTCAGATTCCATTTCATTCTTAAACTTGAAGGACCAATTTGTAATTTTCTCAAAACTTTTAGTATTTTTCACCAAAGGACTAAATTTGACAACTTATGATTTTAAAAGGACCTTTGGTGATTTTACTTTGAAATTATGAGCTTCAGGGACTTTTGACAACTTTTGAAACTTGGGTGGCGCAATTTTTGCAAATTTGATATGTTTTTCATCCGATTTTGATATTTTTGCATTTAAAAGACATAAAACACTGATTTGTGATATTTTGATCATTATGATGTGTTTAAAGTGTTTTCGGATGATTTGCGGTTTATTTTGTACAAAATGATGAGTATTTAGGCATCATCACTCTCTTGTCTTGGCGGCCATGGTTGACCCGTGAGCACACTGTCGGTCTCATTTCCCAATGAGCTCTGGGAGTCTAATCGATGATATGACTCCTTTGCTAGGAGCCGCCGTTAATTGGCAGGTACTTGAAATGCCAGAGAGTAGATTTGAGTGTAGGGGTGTTAAGAGCTTTGTGGTGTTGGGTTATTAGTGTCATTTTAGAGCGACTAATTTTTATTCTTGATCATTTAAGAGTGATAACGCTTCTGCGCGCGTGAATCGGGTCAAGCGAACTTCCTTTTCGCAAGCAAGTTTTTCAACACCCTAGCTGAACCTAATCGTTGTAGTATAGTATTAGGGTAAGCGGGTATTATTATCATTCTCTAGGGAATAGGAATGCTAGTGAGAAGTTACTACGCTAAGGTTGGGGTTGG
The DNA here is from genome assembly GCA_910596185.1 of Chrysanthemum makinoi. Classification (NCBI taxonomy): domain Eukaryota; kingdom Viridiplantae; phylum Streptophyta; class Magnoliopsida; order Asterales; family Asteraceae; genus Chrysanthemum; species Chrysanthemum makinoi. The sequence continues at coordinate 123,091,559 of OU343220.1, forward strand.
GGAAGATTATTTTGATCTTTTTTATATGTTTTGGAAATGGAAAGAACGAATCTCGGGGTTTGGATTTGGGGGTTGTTATTTCTACCGATTACTCTACTTATCTATTCTAATTAACTAAGCTAAGGTGCATGTAGTCTATGTCTATTGTTGTGTGCTCGTATGATGATTAAAATGTATTTGCTTAGGCTTTATTACTCCCTAGTTATCTCCTATTGATGGTTGAATTGTCACGTCCTTCTTAATCGCGTTGTGTTTCTAAGGTCGTAGGGTATGCGTTTATCCCTAACTCTTTGAAGCTACCAAGGGTTAATGATTACAAATCTCTAGGATCTATAAACTTTAACTCTAAGGTATTCTTTGGATTTATAGCCTACAATCTCTAGGTGATTATAAACTAAGGTCCAACAAAAATTAATCAAGCATTATTAGCCTACGAATGACCTATCACAATACTAGGTCATTAACAATTAAGGTAGAGACAACCAATCAATATTCAATAACTAAGTTTCATATTACCTAAGCAAACGCACAAGTAAATTAGCAGGACATGGGGAATGCAAGCATACACACAATCAAAGGAAGACATAATTCAATTAATGAAGTAAAACACTTATCTTGATGTAAGATAGGGTATGGAACCCTACAAAATCTTTACAGCCTTGGTTGGGTTTAGGTTTTACTCAAAAAGCTACACAACGAAAACTAAAAATTGGATTCTATATATAAGATTACAAATGCGACGTCTGCTTTAATTTGTGGCCGTCGGTGCCAAGTAATACGGTTTCATCTTGGCAGCGTTAGTCTTGCGCAGCGTCACCTTATGCTTGTGACCGCGTCCCTAATCTGGCGTCGTGCTGGATCAAATCTAGGCCGTCAGCTGCGACGCCTACTTTAAAACACGAAGCCGTCAACGTAAATGAGCAATTTGGCTGATGAGTCCACAAAATTTGTCCGACAGCGTCTCTAGTAGAACGGCCTCAGCAGAACTTAGCGAAGTCCCGCCCAATTCCGGTTGCACAGAGTGTCTCGATTCTTGACTTTGGCCATTTCTTACATATATTCCGCCTTTTCGTAGAATCGGTGTCATTCTACATTTTGCCTTCAAGATACCTAAAAGTGAAAGGAGCGATATTAGTAATAGCGGATACAAAAGTGATCAAATAAGGGCTTAAGCGATCCCTCAGGTACATTTAAAATCTTATCAAATATCCCTACACTTGGTATTTGCTTGTCCTCAAACAAATGTGCTTTTAACCAATCAATTTATAAGTTAGAGGTCATGAAGCATTAGTTTAGAATGATTCACAACACATATAAGCCCCGCAAAAGTCATAACAAGCACAAAATTACATACCAGCACCTCATGGGGTGTTTGGATACTCACATTTTCGGGTATATGAAATATAACAAGTCGAAAATGGAAGATAAACACTCATTAAATGGTCCTAGTACATAGATTACCATAGGCTTGAGACTAGATCAAACCTCCATCAGCTTTGGTAGCACCTAGGAAAGATTATCCAAGAGGTCTTTTAAGGGTTTGTAACGTTAGGCTTACGGTAGGGAAACAAAGGGTTTGGTGGGATAGGCTATTTAGTGGTGGCAAGTCAAAAATCTTTATGTTACAAACAGCGAAAGAATGGCGTTGTTAAGCCAAGACTCGAACTCTAAACTCTGATAAGCGAAATAGACAAACATAAATTTAAAAGATATATATGTAGGATGGTTAGCATTATGTTTTTTTTTTTCAACACTCTATTTTTTTTTCTTTTTCTTTTTTTTTTTTCGATTTTTTGTTTTGTTTTTTTTTTTCACATACACTTTTACTCTACCATCTTCTACGATAACATCAAAATGATAGGGATTTATAGGCACATCCCTACACTTGAGTTTTTATTACTCTAACACTAATTTGACCCGAATTTAAAAGATCAAAACACTTGGAGTACATTATTGCGCAAATAAAGGGAATTTGAATTTAACGTTCCCTTCCCGTCATTTCATAAAATTTAACTTTTCCCATGAGTCCCAATCGTCCCAAAACTATGTACAAAGGATATGACTCGACTTAGCAACTTATGCAAGCAACAAGATAATTGAACTAAAGGTTAAGTGTGATAACAATAATGCACTAAAAGTGAGTGCATTCAAGGTAGGCTAAGGCGATTTGGGTGTATATTTGGGGGTGAGGTGTAAACAATGCTCTTCATTGATATCCGGAAATCGAACATCGAGAACCACGAAAAGGATAGGCTCTGAGGGGTTAACTAGGGGTATCGTGCACTAAAGATGAGTACAGCATCAAGGTGTGAAATTACTCAACCGATGTGGAAGAAGTAATTATATTACGGGTATCAAACAAGGGCTATCCTAATGCCTCTTATCATTTAGTTATTCCTAACTACACAAGTGTAGTCTTACTAGCGATCTCGGGATGCATCACAAAACAAGTTCTAGAATCTATTATACTACCGGTTTACACTCTAAGCATTAAAGATGAATGCTTTAATTCCTTCAAATCTAAGGGCGATCCTCACATTTTGGGTGGAATTTAAGTGGTAAAGGGTTTTTGTGGTAGTCATATAATTTCCTATCCATGAGGCGCTTTATTAGACTAATGGGCTCCTATATGTCATGAAAATTTTAAATTTGGTGCCAAAATTACCCTAACCGATATTTCTCATGGTTTATTACACAAATACAATTGGACAAAGCAAATAATCAAGGATAAGTATAGTTTCAAAGTTCCCGTATTATTTTCCCTCCCTACACCAAACTAAACATTGTCCCCGATGTTCCCCGAAATATCAAAGTTATGATAATGGTAGGTAATAAAAGCGAAAGAAACTTACTCTGATTAGCTCGGTAGGATCGTGTAAAGTGGTGGTTACATCCTTTCCAAGAAGAATGTATGAATGAAAAGCTTCTCATCTTTTGTATCTTAACTTCTTGGTAAATTAAACTCACTTGAAGAAAACAAATGAAACCCAGCCGTAAAATCGTGATTATAATATATATAAGACTCTACTAAACTAGGATATAATGCTTGTGGAATGGATGTTCTGATTTTTTGAAAATTAAGACCGGAAAAATTCCAAAATTTATAAGTAGCTTTCAGGCGAGAAAAATGTCTCGGTTGTTTCTCTCTTCACGATCATGAGTCGGGTTGCGATCCTCACGCCGTCGGGATATCTGGCCAGGCGGTTCAGATTTTGGAAAAATTCTGGAAAATTTACATCTTTAAAATCTAGAAAATTTCCTACAAAATATCCATTATGACTCGATACAAGCATTTGACTCGAACAAACACACAAGTATATCTTTTAATTAATTGTAATTCTCATGTTTACGTTTCTTTTTGAAAGCGTGTGTAATCCTCTACACTTATCCTTATGTAAAATACCTTTATATGTAATTAAGACGAGGTTAAAGACAAAATAAAGCATTTTTACAAATTGAAACATGAGAATAAACAATCAATAAAAGATACACGACACAAACAAACAAACAATCAAGCATGGTTTACCTCCAGCGCTTTTCTTTGTTTATGAGTCTTGTAGCTAGAGCTCGAAAGTGGTGCCTACGTTAATTCATTACGTCACCTTCTTCTTTTGCTCTTCCTTCATCAAGGTAGCCGTTGTATGCTTCTTGTGGATTCCCTTGCGTGCGTCTATTATGGTAACGGTTTTATCCTTTAGATTAGTTTCCTTCACCATATAAGGCCCAAACCATCTTGGTTTGTTTCTACCTCGTAATGCTCTTATTCATGATTTGTATAAGAGTACTTTCTCTCCCTTTAAAAATTCCTGGGTTCTTTGGTGTATGTGGTATTGAAGTGGGATTATTTCTAACTTTTTATCGGCGGCTTTACAATGTTGCATGTAGTCCTTGAACCAAAATCTCTAAGTCCTTTTTCTGTCGTTCATTTTGTTCCTAACCACATTGTTAGGAACTTGTGAATTGTCATCCGTAATCTTCTCCATGATCCCAAGAGGATACCTTGGAACAATAGGTATCCTACCTTAGCTTTTAAGTATCATGATGCCCTCCCCACATTTGATGGATGCTTTGCGTTGGCGAGAAAAGGTGTCCCAAGAATGAGAGGCATGTTTCTATCTTCCTCAATGTCTATAATCCGCAGAAGTCCAGGATAAAAATGTTAGCCACCTCTATTAAAACATCAATTGCTATTCCTATGGGGTAGACACATGTGTATTTGCTAGAAAGTCTAAGATCAGGTCTTGGTGGGTTCTCCTAGTCAACTTATTGTAGATTCATAACGGCATTATGTTTACAGATCCTTGATGCTAAGGCATTTATATTAATGTCACCTATGCTACATGGTATGACAAAATTCCCGTGGTTTCGCTTTTTAGTTCTTGTTTTTAGAACCGGCTCATCTGAGGTCCCATAGGCATGGTGTCATACTCTTTTTATGTTATTTTTCCTTCAAGGGCTTTCCTAAGAACCTCATTGTACCTAAAGTTGTTCACTTGGTTAGCAATGGTTTTTGTTAATCTAGTGCAAGGTAGTACTCAATGGTCTCGGGCTCATCATTAGTTTCAGCCTCCTCCCTCTTGCTTTTCTCAGTTTTCTTCTCCTCAACCTTTCCATCTTGGGGCATAATGGAAATGGCATTAACAAACGAAGTGGGAGGATAATCATTGCTTCTTACTAGTACCTTTTCGAGAACTTTTGTCTTGGTATATTGTTTTACCAAGTTCATCATTTCGTCATCTTTGCTGCATCTCCTCCCTTTGCCTATAAACCTCCTCTTCAAATTTTTGCTAATCTCTCGTGTGTAGCGCCATGTACTCCTCATTTGTTCCTTAAAGCTTGGTGATAGTGGTATTGGGGAAGTAGAGCCAGGGATTCGAATTAAAATTTGCTCGCGACTTGGGGATTGGAGAAAGGTGTTGGGTGGTTGGTGCACGGCGAATTGACTATTTCTGAGGGATTCAGTGGGGCTCTCTTATGCCTTTCAATCGAGATAATCAATCCTTCTCTGAGCACTCATTTGCTCTTGGTGGCGTTAGAAGATTCAAGAGAGTTGATCGGCATTAACCACTAGCAGGGTGGGATTCATTCCAATCTTATTAGCCGATCGGCAAGCTCTTCTATAATATCCCAAGATTCCTCTGGGTGGAAGTCGCTAAGCCTTCCCGCGAGCTTGATCAATGGATCGCTTATATGATGAAATCGATATGGTCATAGAAGATTTGGATTTGAAGCCAAAGATCAATACCATGATGAGGGACTATATGGAGTAAGTCCTTGAATAGAGTCCATGCTTTGTAGAGATTAGCCTTGAAGTTGTTGAAGCGTCAAAATGTCTCGTCTAAGTTTAGTAATTCTCCCGGTGGGAAAAAATTGAAAAGGCGAGAGGTGAGATCATCCCAACTAGGATGGAGCTGAAGTCGCTCAAGCCAATTACTAGCTTGGTCGTGAGAGAGAATTGGAAGAGCCTTGATCGTGGTCTCGATTAGCATCGAGGTCGATGGAATCGACAATTTTAAAGAAATCATAAGATCTGATTAGGATCTTTAGAGCGAAGTCCATGGAATGCATCCGTTTGCACCAGCCGGATGGTGTCGGATGGAGGGTGCGTAGTTTGGGCTTGGTGGAAGCTCAATGGTGTTTCGATAGCCTAGGTGGCTTGGTTCAGTATTCACCAAGAGTACGGCCTCTTGGTCGGTCATTTGGTGGTGGGTTGATGAGTGGTGGTTGGTTATCACCTTCCATGATGAAAAATGATGGGATTACTAACAGGAGTCAAGAAGGAGGATAGACTCTGAGGAAGCTAAAATGGGAAAAAACTTTACTATAGGAATCAAGCAAGAGCCTAAACGAGGTTGACACCTAACTAGCTATTCTATCTCACTAGAGCATAAAACTTGAACGCTTCCGCGTCGTTAGGGTCAAAGGAACTTCCTTTGATGAGACAGTTTTTCAACATACAGGAAGTGAACCTAATAGGTTGTGGTAGTATTAGGGTAAGCCACGGTGATATTGTTCTCTAGGGAATAGGAATGCTAGTAAGAAGTTACTACGCTAAGGTTGGGGTTGAGGAAGATTATTTTTTATCTTTTTTTTTTTTTGGAAATGGAAAGGTACGAATCTCGGGGTTTGGATTTGGGGGTTGGTATTTCTACCGATTACTCTACTTATCTATTCTAATTAACTAAGCTAAGGTGTATGTAGTCCATGTCTATTGTTGTGTGCTTTCATATGAGGATTAAAATGTATTTGCTTAGGTTTTATAACTCCCTAGTTATCTCCCAATTGATGGTTGAATTGTGGTCCTTATTCTTATTAACGTTGTGTTTCTAAGGTAGAGTAGGGTATCGTTTATCCCTAACTCTTTGAAGCTACCAAAGGTTAATGACTACAAAATCTCTAGGATCTATAAACTTTAACTCTAAGGTATTCTTTGGATTTATATCCTACAATCTCTAGGTGATTATAAACTAAGGTCCAACAAAGATTAATCAAGCATTATTAGCACTTGAATGACCTATGTAATACTAGGTCATTAACAATTAAGGTAAGAGACAACCAATCAATATTCAATAACTAAGTTTCATATTACCTAAGCAAACACACAAGTAAATTAGTCGGACATGGGGAACATGCAAGCATACACACAATCAAAGGAAGACATAATTAAATTAATGAAGTAAAACACTTATCTTGATGTAAGATAGGGTATGGAACCCTAAAATCTGTACAAAATTTGCCTTGGTTGGTTTAGGTTTTACTCCAAAAGACTACCAGCGAAAATTAAAAAATCGGATTCTAGATATAAGGTTACAAATCGTGGCGTCACCCTTTAATTTGTGGCGCCCGTCGGTGCCGATATTAGGGTTTCGATCGCGCGCGTTAGTCTTGCGGCGGCGCACCTTATGCTTGTGGCAGTCCCCTTCAATCTCGGCGTCGTCCGGATCAAATCTAGGTTTGAGCTGCGACACGTACTCTTTAAAACCTGAAATTTGTCGCTTGTAAATGAGCAATTTGGCCGGTTGTCACAAAATTTGTCCATGGCGTCAAGTAGAACGATGCAGTCAACGTAGAACGCGTCCGCCCGATTCCGGCGACTGAGTGTCCACGATTCTTGACTTTGGCCATTTTCTTACATTATATTTAAGCCTTTTCGTCCGAATAAGTGTCATTCCAGCATTTTGCCTTCAAGATACCTAAAAGTGAAAAGGGCGATATTAAAGTAATAACGGATACAAAAGTGATCAAATAAGGGCTGACCCACCAAAAGGTACATTTAAAACCTTATCAAAGAGCATGTTTTGTTTTTTCATGGCCGTTACTTTGTGCTTTCTTTTGGGGTTAAAGGTTTAGCTATGTGGGACTTTTTGAGGACGAGTATGTGAATGACATGTTGTTATTGAAGACTTGTTGTATTTCTTATTTTCCATGTGCCATCGCCTCTTTCTTCGAATAACATCTTCAACTCCTTCCGGACTAACTTTATGAGTTTCTTGGGATTTTTTGGTTAGGATGCTTGATGCTAGAATACAAGCATTATTATTTTTATTTATTTATTTATTTTTTGCTTTTCCTTTCCTTTTACTTCATATTTATAGCGAAGATTTTCTGTTTACGCATCGTTAGCATTTTGCTTTCCTACAATTTGGTAGGTTGGCACAAGTCTAGGCTCATGCTTAACTGGTGCTTGTTTTTCCTAGATTTGACATAAACTCCTTGGGAAGGTCGTTAAATGTACTTGCATATTTTCTCTCCTGTTTTGATATTTGGATAAGGTTTATCCTTTTGCTTCCGCTCTTGCATGTTTGTTGTTGTCGGGGACTTTCCTTCCCAAGGCCGTATCCTTCTCTTAATTTTGTTGTTTCCCACATTATGGCGTTTGTGTTGTGTCTCCTGCGACATTTTGCGTGCTTCTTCGAGTGTAAGCCTCGAGAAGTTGATTCTTTACGGCTGGGATTTTGTTCCTTTATTCTATGGAATAATTTCCATAAGGTTTTTCACATATGTTATTAGTGTGTTTCGATTGTTCTTCGACCTTTATTACGGCTTCTTTTCGTGTGATCTTCTGTGATCAGATTGTTTTGGAAGTAATAGAGCTTTTGCAATGTTTGTACTTGCTTTTGAGTCTTCTTGGTGGTTGACTTCTTTATTGTATTTAATCCGCAGCTTCCTTGCTTTTTGTGTTTTGGCTTGGGCCTTTTGAGTCTTTACTTGTTAAGGTTTATAGGATCGGGACCTTTATTCATTCCGGTAGATATATGTCCGGACCAGTATTTATTTTATTGGCATTCCTATTGTTTGCCTTTTCTTTGGAGTTTGATTTTATCTTTTTCCGGATGTTTGCTGCATTTTGATAACTCTACTTTTGAGTATTTTTGCTGGTGAACAGTTTTGAGTAGTGATATTTTTTTGTGAAGTCTGCTTGGCCTTTTCCCCACTCTTCTTCCTTTGCATCGACCCTTTTTCTTTCTTCTCTTTGCTTTTTTAAATGTAGACATTCTTCCATGGTATGTCTTGCCTTTCCTTGAAATTCTGAATTTTCCATCGGTCTTTTCTTCGATTCGGTAGTTAGGAGCGGGTTTGGAGACCTCTCCTTTGTGTAGATATTTCAGAAAGGGTTTTTATGGTTCACGAAAATCCACGTTGCCTTTCTCGGTTCTTGGTTTGTTTCTAAATTTTCTTTTAAAGCTTTGCGATACTTGGTTGCTTTCGTTTTATTGATCTTTGTATCCAAGGCCTTCTTCTTTGCGACTTCATGCGGTTGTTTCCCTCTTAGGAAGGAGGTGGTTATATTCATTACTTAAACATGACTTAGGATTTTGTCATGTAACGCTTAATCGGCTCTGGATCGGTGATTGCATGCATGAATCAGATTCTCATAACTTAGAGCCTTTATGTCCACGGTTTCTTCTTTAAACCTTCTTACAAAGTCTTTCGTTAGCTCTCCATCCCTTTGCTTGATGTGATAAAGTTCTGAGATCTTGATTTTACTTCTTTCTTGGAGGATTAGCCAAAGAAAGCCTCCTTGAAGCATCATAGCTATCTATTGATTCTCGGGGAGATCGTCGAAAACCAAACTCTAGCGGATACAATTAGTGTGGAGTTTAACACGTGGCACCAAGTTGGCGCGGCCCATCGCTCTACAACTGCGTTTGGAAGATTTTAAGATGATCTTACGGGTCTCCACTCCCGTCATATGTTTTACGTTGTTGTGGCATTCTGTTTTCGTTGGCATCTCAAAGTAGCGGATACGTGGAGTGAAGGGATCAGTCTCATTGCAGACCCAAGGCCTAGCCAGGTCATCATCGTTGATGTTATTTGGTTTCCACTTTCTGACTTCGGACCTTCGACATCCGCTTCCGTTTGACCCATCTCCTGGTCATTTGCCTACTTTCTGTGACCGAGCCCTTTCAGTTCCATGTCTCCTGAATTCCGGTCTTACTAGTTGTGATTGAGAGTCTCGATGGCTGCTCTCTTCTTCTCTTTCAGTGACATTGCGGACTGGTTGTCTGGGGTCTTTGGAGTACACAGAAATACTCTATTCTTAGTTCCCCAGCCGGTGGAACACACTTTTCTTGACCTTTTGAACAGTTTCCGTCCGTCTTCTTTCCTTTTAGGTGACCTAGGTAGTGCGTCTTTGGACCTCTGCCATCGCGATGCGGCTTCATGGTCTCGAGTTGTTTCGTAAGTCTCTTCTTCCCGTTGGTATTTCCGACTCATGATGATCGAGGCTTATGGAATCCGTCGGTTGTGCTCGTTAGAATTATTGTAATAGTATGGTTCCTGGCGTCGGGTTCCTGGCGATAGTTTATTTAGATTTCTGATAGAGCAGTTCATTGATAGTCGCGATTCACTGGCGATAGTTTTGTTTAGCGGATAGTAGTATGTGTTATTAATAGTAGTTAGGATATGCATGAGTTATTTTGGGAAGAGATATTGCATATCTTTACGTGTTTTGTAAGTAGTAGGCGTATTAGGGTTTCTTATAGTATAAAAGAAACTCATTTAAGGTTGATGTATGCTTTTGAAAACATTATTAGTGAATTAATATAGATCCATAGAGGATCAAAAGTTTAGTTGTTACAATCTTCTTTAACTCTTGTGTTCATATTCCGCGTGAGCATAAGTTTTACTAAAGATTCTCTATAGTTTGCTTGTGATTACACATGTATTCTATTTGTTTATTAAAGGCTCTGTTAATATAAATAAGCCGTAAAAACGTTTATTTATATTTTACGATCTTCTAATGTTTTGTCGATAACAAATGTAAAATCATTTTAACGAAACAAATAAAATACGTAAATAGTTTGAACTAATAATTTCTAACACACTTACGTTTTCATATAAAACACTAAAACAAGTATAAGTGATTTTATGATTTAGCAATACATATGTACAACAACTAGTGTTTACATATTTGGGTAAAAATATACTTAACTAGTATATACTAAAATGGGTAAAAACTAACAAATGGTATTGACCCACAACCCATGGTTTTATCCATACCACTTGACTTGGTACATTGAATTTATAAGATACATTGTATCTAGTAAAAGACATATGGATCAGCCCATAACCCATGACCCATGACTCATTAACCAAAATACCCATGGGTAAAGAGGAGCGTCCCACGGATCCCTAGCTTTATGCTATCTGGATCCCTTGGAGGAGGATCTTGGGATCCGAGGCAGATGCATTTTCCTCTATAAATAGTGAGTCATTTCTTCATTATTTCTCACCCCTTTTCTAACATACTTTCTCACGAGTTAAAACTCACTAACCCCAGATCAAGTGATCTATGTTTGTAGTTTTGTTTTTGTGTGATTCTCTAGGTTCCTCTTAAAGTCGAGATCACCACCTTTGAAGTCAAGCAAGCTCAAGTCATGAGTTTTGCCATGCTTCCTCATCATCAAGACTCTTTGAAGTCCTCTTGTTGATGATTCTTTTCTTTCTTCTAAGAAGTGTAGTGTTCAAGACATTAGTGAAAGATGTCTCAAGTGTCAAGATGAAGACATTAGTGAAAGGTGTCGATCGTCCATATTGTAGGCATTAGTGAAGGGTGCCTAGAAGTCAAGACACAAGACATTAGTGAAGAGTGTCTTGAAGATCTAGTTAAAGGCATTAGTGAAAGGTGCCTTAGATGTACATTCGATATGGTGTGTTTTGATGTACAAGATAGACTAGTACTAGATCCAAGGATATTGATATCCTTGATGATGTTGTAACAGGTGGATCTCCTAAGATTAGGTGTTGTGTTGTGATGGGTAGTAGTTCCTCCATAGTAATGGAACTAGGTGCTCAGCCTAGTACCTAATAAAAGGGTAAGCGTTGTGATAGGTGTGGTTCACCTTGATGTGAAAGAACTAGGTACCTTTCCTTACCCGATAAATGGTAGGCGTTGTGTAGGTGTGGTTCACCTTAGGTGAAAGAACCGTGTGGTTAGCCTAGTACTAGGAAAAGGGTAGGCGGCGTTGTGAAGGCTTCTCCGCATAAGGAGTTGGTGTAGATGTAGTGATTACAAACTCTAGGTAGGTGACTTCGAAGTGGAGTAAGGAGAAGGTGTTCTTGTAGCAGAACCACTATAAATACTCAGCGTTGTGGTTTGTGCTTCTTACTCTTATCTTTTCATTACATACTTATATATGTTTGTTTATCAACATCCAACACACACATCCAAATAGATTGACATAAATCGATCTAAATATTTAAAAGAAAGTTTTAAATTGGTAAACTATTCAACCCTTCTAGTTTTCCACTGATTGGTATCGAGCTTAGTTACCAGTTTCCTTAAGTATATTGTACTTTAAAACTTAATCACGATCCATGGTTAATTGAAAACTACAAGAAGGTTTTTCATAAAAACAAACACTATGTCTTTTTAAAACTTTTGTTTGGATGTTGATTAGATGACAAACATTTTTTTTTTTTTATTTATTTTTCATTTAATTGCACAATCCTTGTCATGTTGATTAGTCAAAGCTCATATCTACCAAACCCGTAGGAAGCTTGTAGTAACAAGAATACCTTCCCTAGAAGGTATCTTAAGCCTAAAGGAATGTATTGTCGACATTTGTTGTGTCATTTGTAAAGACATTCCTAAGTGCATTGAGGGCATGACTTTCCACTTATCTCCAAATGACATTAGCTTGATAGATAAGTATGTTTACCTAGGTATTTATTTGATTATCTTTTGTACATATACATGTTTTACATGTAGCTTCATTAGGAAGGTTTTTCACATCGTGTCACTCTTTCGTCTAAAGTCATGGTTTATAAAACTTGTGTTTTATTTCACTTAATCAAAAATCATATCTTTCTAATAATAAAACAAAACACAAATCTCAAAAATTCCTCCTTCCCCATAAATAAACCATCCGTCGACCACTCTATCAAATCCCACTTTTTAAATCTTTCAATTTCAAAATTTCCTCTCATTCAAAACTTTATCTTCCTCTCCATTTCATCTCAACGAAACCAAGAGCGGATCGTCTTGAACATAGTTTCGCCATCGTGCTCATCGCCATTAACACTCATGCGCTTGTGTTCCTATGATGAAGTTCATCTGAGACATATACTTTGTGTTGTTAATCTACATTGGGGTTATATACCCAATCCTCTGTATCATTCTTAGCATTGAAATGAAATATTACTAATAGTCTAGTTATCTAGGTTATTATTATCATAATGTGTTTATCATTTCTTTTTATTTTTCATTCTCTCGTGATACATTAGAAGTCATGTATACATGCTAAAGAAAATGTAGGCTAAAACACATATCTTGGTGTAAAACTATGAGATCTAAAAACCTATGTGTTTTCATCATTAAATTTGTTTGTAGCTTTCTGATCTCACGGATCCGGAAGATAGACTAGCGGATCCCTTTTGAAAGGGAAGTAGGGCATGCACCTGGGAGAAGCTTTTCATGCAAATTAAAACCACTTTCTTTCTAAAAGTAATATTCCACTATAATGACAAAACCTTAGGTGAGTTAAGTATCATTGTTGTTAAAAACCATTGTTAATACAAAATCTAGTAAAAAGAAGATTATCATTGGTTGACCACAAAACTTATCTATTATCATTTTTTTCTATAGGTTTCACTATGACGCATGAATATGAGTTTGATTTTTCACTCACTAGCGTCTACACTAAGAACATCTCCCTTGAGCCCAACACACTGCAATCATGTTGGTGGGTTCATAATCAAAACCAACCTTCTTTGAAGGGCGTGTATTGGACACCTCCACAATTAGAAGGGTATCAATACCTCCTTCCAGAACCATAGGATTGGAATGTCTTCTGAAATTAGCGAGAAAATATGTCCAAGGTTTGTATTGGAATTCTTAGTCAAGTCGAACTCGTTAAGACCGCAGAGATCGTTTCTATCTCTTTGGTTTGGATCAAAACAAAGTTTGTTTGACTCTTGGGCAATTTGCTCAAATTCTTCGAATTCCAAATCATGGACAATGTGCCTTCACAGAAGATTGGTCTCTTGATTCTCTCTTCAACTTTCATGAAGAAAATAGTCCATATTGTTCTCACATACCTTCGGGATGACTTGATTAGCATAATAACCCAAACCTCCAATCCCAACATTATCCATACACGGGATATCCGAGAAGAGTACAAGTCCCTTGCACTCATTCTACATGAAAATGTTTGGAGTCTTAGGGGAAATCGAGAAATCCTTCCGCTTGTTGTGCTCACATGTTGTATTGTTTGCTAACACAACAACCATACAATCTAGCCTACTTTGCAAGGGTGTAAATCTTCAAGGCTCCAAGAATAAACTTATTCTTTATGGAATGTTCTTGACGCGCCTCTATCCTAATGTCATGCATTTTCATCCCCAATATCAAAGTCCGTTGTATGTACTTGAGAACAAGATGATGGAACATAAACATTTCTCTCATGAAGACGTTCTTCATTCACAATCCAACACTCATCAACCATTTGATGATCCCTCTAGCGAAAACATTCAAGGAACTTAGTCTTCTTTCAAATAGGATCAATCCTTTTTGTACTCGTGCTTTATCAATGTAATCCAATTTCCTTCATGAAATAAAACATCTTACATTTGATATCTTAGTGTTAGAACCTCTTAAACTAACCTTGGAGTATAATGCATTGTCAAGATCATTGCATACCTTTAGTAAAGGTTCTGCTTAGCGGATGGATCAATCCCAAAGTTTGTGGATGGATCCCTACTCTTAGGGAACCGTGGATCCGACAAATAAAAAATTGCAATCATTGTATTTCAAACATGTCCTTAGAACACCTCACACTAAGCTAGACATAGTGCCTTAAGGAAAATTGAGTCCTTATCAAGTTAAGTAAATCTTTTCTATTCACACATAACCCACCTAGATCACACTCAAAACGCTTGTAGATCTATGTTCACTTAAACCCATTACTCTTCCGCTCTGATCATCATCATTTCTCAAATGATCCCTCACATCTAGACTTAGAAATATTTTGATTATGGCAAAATTGATCATAATCATCCTTACCTCAAAATTGGTCAAAATTGATCAAAATTCTAGTTCTCACATTTTAAGCCTTTAGAATATTCTCCAAAACATTATTCTAAGTCACTATCTGATCTCTAGGATCATTTAGCTTCACTTAACACTCTCAAAATTTTTAGTGCCATCTTTTTTCATTCATTGGTTCTCATGAAAGTTCCAATTTCTTCCATAAAAAGCAATATTTAGCTACATCACTCATTACCCTCAAGTATTTAAACACCTCTTCATTTAAAACAACTTAGAATGGTAGAAACACTCCAAGAAGAAATAGGCATTGGACCTTACAAACATCATTGCTTCCATTTCATCTCATTAGGCTGGATCCCTAGGATTAGCCTAAAGGGATCCTCATTGGAGGAACAGGGGATCCGTATGTGACGATCATGCCAACTCTAGCTAGAACAATCATTTCAAGCTCATCTTTCTAACTTAAACACTCCACCTCATCTTAAATGAGTTCCTAGATCAGTACAACTCTGAAGTTGACTCTTGTTCATGTTAATCATCACACTCCATAAATTTTAGTGGTTAAGTCTTGAATGCTTGCAATTCCTTGATTTATAAACCACATTGTTAGTACTCCTAAAGTCATCCTCCCCATCTTCACCTTGACTTAAACATTCACAAACCTATTTGAATCATCTCATCATGAGAAAAACTCCAAGTAGCAACTTATCCACAATAGAACCACCCAAGAAAATTGCTCGTGTTGTAAATCTCTTCAACGAATCATCTCAGGTCAAGCTCAAAATGCAAAGATTGCTCTCAACCAATCAAACCAATCCCTAGAAGGATAATACCCACAAAACTACCTATTCCAAACACCACCATACCTCCTAGGCCAAACAATCCATCTCACTCAACCATCACCATTGGTTCCTAGAGATATCTCATTTACAACTCCATATCATCACTCACACCTTACTGAGAGGATTTGCCTCCTAGGCCTTCTCATCCTCCTCCACCGGCAACATTCTCCTCATTAGGAGGAACAATGGTACAAAATCAAGGTTTTGAGTCAGCACACTTGCAGAGCCTTTCCTTTTACCATCACCATCATCTAATTTTGATTATGAGAAATTATCAAAGTCAACCACCCGACCATATGGAAGTTGACACTTCTCTACCACCCCCATCATTCTTGGTCGAGCCATTCTCAAATGCACCACCACCAATCCCTCCATCGCTTTGAGGCTCCAGGCTTCACTGATCCTACATCAAGCAATCTCTTTTCTTTCACCACTACTACCTAGCCATGACAAAGATTGTTATCATTGTCAACATGTTGAAATTTTGATACATGAAGTACGAGAAGATCAACGTTTCATGTTCTATCACCTCCTCAAGAGCGTTTGATGAGATTAAACCTAAGCGAAACTTGAGCTTCAGGTTTTTAGTGGTGTCCTAGTATCGGCGTTGGCTAGATAAGTCTAGTAATTCCAAGTCATGTATCGATCATTTTCTTAGTTTTAGAGTCATGTATATCATATCTCTAGTTTTATTAAATGAAAATACATGCTACGCTGCTTTTACTGAGTATATGATTATTTAAATAATACATATCTCACTTTGATATTAACATAACTTATTATATCACCATTGCTAAAATTGATCATCGGCCAGGATCCCTTTTTGCCTAGAAGGATCCCTACTAGGGGAACCATGGGATCCGGTGATGGAGTGAACTATTTTCTACTAACTTGGATCATATTTGCAGGAAATTATGCATTATACATGTTTTCTAACCTTTGTTTTGTAGTTATTCAATTTACACATGAAGACTTTGACACCCTAAAGCTAGAGGGAGCTTTGTGTCAAAGCAATAAATTGCAAAATTACTTGCAATCTTAGATTTACATTTCATGACATCCCTTTGCAAAGTTGCAATAATCAAAGGGAGCATATTAGTCACATAGACGAAATACACAAACTTAGTTGCAAAAGAACTAACTTAGTAGTATTTTCTTGGCCTCACATAGGGATGGACTCGTCAAGGGGGTAAGACGAGATCCTTTCGTTACTTGCTCTCTACTTTTTCTTTTATTTTTCACATGTTTTTCTTAAAACAATGTGATAGTTTTCTTTCGAAGCTCTTTTTGTTTCAACAAAAAGGGGAAGAAGAAAGTAAAAACTACAAATTCAAACTTTTACGAATTTTAGCTTTTTCTTAAAATAATTTCATGTTTTGTCATCAACAAAAAGGGTGAGATTGTTAATACAAATAAGTCAAAAAACGCTTTATTTATTTTTTCGATCTTCTAATGTTTTGTAGATAACAAACGTAAAATTATTTTAACGAAACAAATAAAATACGTAAATAGTTTGAACTAATAGTTTCTAACACACTTCGTTTTCACATAAAACACTAAAACAAGTATAAGTGATTTTATGATTTAGCAATACATATGTACAACTACTAGTGTTTACATATTTGGGTAAAAATATACTTAACTAGTATATACAAATATGGGTAAAAATTAACAAATGGTATTGACCCACAACCCATGGTTTTATCCATACCAGTTAACTTGGTACATTGAATTTATAAGATACATCGTATCTAGTAAAACACCCATGGATCAACCCATGACCCATGACCCATTAACCAAAATACCCATGGGTAAAGAGGAGCGTCACACGGATCCCTAGCTTTACGCTAGACGGATCCCTTATGGGAGGGACCCGTGGGATCCGGGGAACATGATGCATTTTTCCTCGATAAATAGTGAGCTATTTCTTCATTGTTCCTCACCCCTTTCTAACGTACTTTCTCTCTAAGTTAAAAACTCACTAACCCCAGATCCAAGTGATCTATGTTTGTAGTTTTGTTTTTGTGTGATTCTCTAGGTTCCTCTTAAAGGCTAGATCACCACCTTTGAAGTCAAGCAAGCTCAAGTCCATGAGTTTCCATGCTTCCTCATCATCAAGACTACTGAAGTCCTCTTGTTGATGATGTTTTTCTTTCTTCTAAGAGGTGTAGTGTTGAAGACATTAGTGAAAGATGTCTCAAGTGTCAAGGAATAAGACATTAGTGAAAGGTGTCATTCGTGTTGTGTGTAGGCATTAGTGAAGGGTGCCTAGAAGTCAAGACACAAGACATTAGGAAGTGTCTTGAAGATCTAGTTAAAGGCATTAGTGAAAGGTGCCTTAGATATACATTAGATATGTGTGTTTTAGATGTACAAGATAGACTAGTACTAGATCCAAGGATATTGATATCCTTGATGATGTTGTAACAAGGAGTGGATCTCTTTAAGATTAGGTGTTGTGTTGTTATGGGTAGTAGTTCCTCCATAGTAATGGAACTAGGTGCTTAGCCTAGTACCTAATAAAAGGGTAAGCGAAGTTGTGATAGGTGTAGTTCACCTTGGTGTGAAAGAACTAGATACTTAGCCTAGTACACGATAAAGGGTAGAAATGCGTGTGTAGGTGTGGTTAACCGTGGATGAAAGAACCGGTGGTTAGCCTCTTACCGGAAAAGGGTAGCGGACGTTGTGAAGGCTTCTCCGCCATAAGGAGTTGGTGTCGTGTAGTGATTACAAACTCTCGAGTAGGTGACTCGAGGAATGGAGTAGGGCAAGAAAGGTGTCCTTGTAGCGAACCGATGTAAATACTGGCGTTGTGGCTTTGTGCTTCTTACTCTTATCTTTTCATTACATACTTATATATGTTTGTTTATCAACATCCAACACACACATCCAAATAGATTGACATAAATCGATCTAAATATTTAAAAGGAAGTTTTAAATTGGTAAAACTATTCAACCCCTCCTTCTAGTTTTCTACAGGCTCGAAAGATCTATCTGGGACTGATCCAACAAGTGGCGTCAGAGCCTAGTGAGAATCTTTCAAAGAAGATTATCTTACTCTCTTCCAAACCCAAACTCTCTATGATGGCCGGACTCGAAAGTGATAAGGAAAGCGCTGAGAGCTGACAAAGACTCAAGGATTCCCGTGATTGTTACCACCACCGGTCAAACAACAATGCAAAGTTTTTATCACGAAGAAGGGCGAATATGAAATGCGGGCAATGAAGATGGAAAATTAGATCACCAACGATGGCGACCATCACTAGAACATTTTCTTGAAAGGTAATAGTAAGAAGAAGGCTGGAAGAGTTACGATGGAAGCGTGATATAATTCTTCGACCAACAACTCTTGAGAACATATTGCACTGAGGAGAAACCAAGGCTAGGACTACCTAGATCTAAGCACTTCGGTGATGAGCATATGAGAGATTTCTATCATCTTGATGATGCAAGGGAAATCTGGAGAGCAATAAAGGCAAGGCTTGGATATGAAGAATCAAAGAAAATGAGAAGAAAATGCTCAAGCAAGATTTTTGAGAGTTCACGATTTCGAAGAGGAAGGCATACACAAGAGGTATAGCCGGGTTTAGAAAATCTTAGCCCGGCAATACGATCTGGTCCAAACCGACATTGAAGAATGCAACAATTAAGTTCCTGGGGCTCTACCTTCTTCCTAGAGACAAAGGTTGCTCTTACTCAAGGCAAAGGTGGCCTTGACTACTTAAGTTTTGATGATTTGTACAACAAGCTTAGAACTCTTGAAATCGATATGGGGGTCATTCCGGCTATTCTCTAACTCCAACAAACTCGGTGTTTGTTAGTGCTACTAGTGATAACACCACCAGATGTACATCTTTGAAGAGTCCCACCTCGCCATCGCTAAACCACAACATACACCTCTTCTAGAACAAGAAAACCAAAGTCAAGTAATGTGATGGAGGATGTGCTTTACTCATTTTTGCGACCTTTGAACCTCAACTTGTGATTGGCCTATGAGGATTTTGATGGGAGGTAGATAAATGGGACTTGCGAGGAGTTGGACATAAAGTGGTAGATGGCTATGCTGGCAGTAAATTCAACAGGTTTGAGAAGAAGTGGGAGGAAGATCAATTACGAGGAAGGGAAGCAGCCAAATTTGACAAAGAAGGTCAGGGTGTTATAGAATGCAATCAGTTGGGTTAAACCAGTGGGAATACCCAGACAAGAAGGAAGTGACAAGGGAAGATATTCTGCATTCAAGCTCAAACAGGAGGATCCCGAAGCTATGGTATATGTGGATTCAATGCTTGGACTCTCGTGACTAAGATAAGGAGGGTAGTTCTTCTCAGATTAGAATGGTTGTTTGATGGGAGATCTTCTTTGAGAGTTTGCCCCATTGGTATCTCATCTCGGTTAAATACTTGTATATTTGGTTGTAATGATAAGTATGATGCCCTTAAAAGGATTTTGATGACATTGATGGCCAATATAAAGAAAACTTTATTCAGCTTCAAGCCTATAAAAAGCTATTAAAACCTTGGAAAAACAAAAGGCTTGGTTCCAACTTAAAATCAATTGGCCCTTGAAGAGAAATTAGGGTGCTAGAAAGAGATGTAAATGTTAATGTGAAAAAAGAGGATCAAAGGCTATAAAAGTGGCAAGAACAAGCTAAGAATCTAAATAAGTTAAAGAATTCTCACGTCCCATAAAAACTAAAAATGGGGTGGGCTTCAAGGACTATATAGGTCTAGATGAAATTATATGATCCTAATGATTATAGTGTTTTTGACCCTCTGTGGTAGTGAGGAAGAAAAGTATCAAAATCATGCTAAGTTTGTAAAACAAGTAGAAATGCATTTAGTTCCTTCCTCAATTAATGGTATTGTTAGGCCACCTAACCCAAACTTAGACTTGGATGAATCACATATGACCTATGGCCAAAAGTCTAGACAGACTTATGCAGAAGCTGATGGCTGATGATTTTGTCTCTTGTTCTTCGGTGATAGGACTTGAGACCCATTCTAAAGACTTTACTAGTTGTGATTCAAATGAAGAGTCTACAACTTCCAAGTCTGCCCTCACCATGAAGTCTTTGCCTATTGACCACTGTAAAGAGTTCTTTGTTGATGAATCTTCTTCAAAGACAACTTATTTTAAAAACATTTCTTGTTCTTTTAATGCATTAAAATAATTCAGTTTTTTGGTTGTGGTTTGAATAAGTTTGTTTGTAATCAGACATCTCATGTTATGAACAAGCCTTTTAAGAAAGAAATCTGTTTTGTTTGTGGCGGTACATTTCATCTTATTAAAGATTGTGATTTTTATAGAAGCAAGAATGGGTGTTTGTACCCTAACCAAGGCAAAACCAATATGGAATGATGTGATAATATTCATCCATTTATTACTATTGGAAACATGTGAGGACTAGCGGACCTAATCTGTTTGTGACAGTTCTTTGGCCCGGTTTCCACAACCAGTTTACAACGATAAGCTAGTTTACGCTAAGTAACAGGTTCTATTTATTAAACATTTTATTTGAAGACTTTCCACCATATTGGAGAAGAAATGTTCTTGGCCATTAATCAGGACCTACTAGAACCTATTTTCAAAATGCATATATTTATAATGACCCATTATATAAAGGGGTGAGATGGGATCTTTGTTTTAAAGCCTAAAGAGTTTGCTCTTGGAGAAAATGACAAACCAAATTTAGGGAGGAATCCAAGAATAATGGTGGATCTCATCAATCTGGTTTTTCATCAATGATCCATAAGAGGCCCAGTGGTCATGACTTGGGTCTCCATCTCTCAATTTTGTTGTATATTTTTTTTTGTAGGGTGATCCTCATACAAATAAAGATTTAGGTATTGTTGATAGTGGGTGTTCTAGATAATGTGGAAGAATAGAGATTGCATGATTTTGTTTCTCTACATGGAGGGATCTGACTTTTTGGAGGAGGTGATGGCAATATAACAGGAAAGGAACCATTAGGACCTCAAAGCTTTGGACTTTGAAAATGTGTATTATGTGGAAGAACTTCGAGAAACTTAATCTATTTTACGTGTCTCAAATCTGTGACAAGAAGAATAGTGTTCTATTCAATCTTGAATGTCTTCTTCTTTCTAAAGACTTTCATATACCTGATGACAGTCAAGTAGAGTTGAAGGTTCCTAGGAGACATAATTTATATACATTCAATCTTAATGATGTCCATTTGAAGGAGATTAGGCTTGTTTAGTGGCAAAAGCATCCTTGGATGAATCTAACCAATGGCATAAAAGGATGGCTCATGTTAATTTCAAAACTATCAACAAGCAAAAACATGTTTGGTCCATGGACTTCCTTCCAAAGTTTTCACTAATGAGCATAATTGTGTGGCCTGCAACAAAGGAAAGCAAAATAAGACTTCTTATAAGTCCATTCACTTGCATTGTCATATCGAACCTCTACAACTTCATGGACCTTTTTGGTCCACATCTATTAGAAGCATTGATCACAATTACTTTATTGGTGATTCTTGATGATTCTGCGAGTTTTAACGGTATTCTTTGGAACTAAGGATGAAACATTTCAAGTTCTTCAAACATTTATTTCCTTGATTGAAAACCAAGGTGAACAAAAGGTTAAACCATAAGGTGTGACAATGGACTGAGTTCAAAAATGCCAAATTAATTGAACTTTGTGGATCTAAGGGGATAAAAAAGGATTATAGCAATGCGAGTAACTCTCATGCAGAATGGAGTTGTTGAAAGGAAGAACCTGTACTTATTGGCGTGAAGATCTATGCTTCGACTCTAAGTTACCTATGTGAATTTGAAGCAATCAGTATCGCTTTGCTATGTTTTGAGCAGGGGTTTGATAACTCATCCTCACAATAAGACCTTATGAACTTAAATGGGAGAAGATTCCTACCATTAGTTACTTTAAGCCTTTTGGTTGTCATGTGACTATCTTGAACACCAGTGATCATTTGGGCAAATTTGAAGGAAAGCTAATAGGGGTTTTATAGTAGGTTATTCTACTCTAAAGTAGGCTTAGGGTGTATAACATATCTCACTAAGAGAATAGAGGAACTTGAATCCGAGATTTGGAGGATAAACCTAATGTCGGGGAGGCACGTGGGGAATGGTACTTTGATCTTGACTATTTGCGATCATTTGGGTTATGCTCGTTCAAATCTAATCATTGAAGTCTAAATTTCACAAACTAACATTGTAGGTTCCTCGGATGATGATTCGGACTCAGTTGTGATGAACAACTTATTGTTGTTCCTTCCTCCTCTACTTCCACTTTTAGACTGGAGAACAAGGATTCTTGGAATATATCTCAAAATGATTTAGGGTATCTGAAGAACTTGTAAAGCTTGACGCCAAGAGCATGCACCAAGGATGATCTTTGAAAAGTTAGTTTATGAATTCTCCAAAGACACGGAGGAACTCTTAAAAGAAACTATTGAAGTCCACGGAACCTTGAAGGCTGTGATAATGCTTCTATTCTGTTTGGTACCTTCCCTGGGAGTGTTGTAATCTTTGTCAATCATGCGATAGTGGCTCGGTTGCTACGATATCAATTACTGGTGATGTTCTGTTCCTCTGCTAGTGATATTGTTCATGGGTTCCCAACTACTCCATCCATTGATACTCTGGTTTCAATGATTCTCCCACTCATTTTCCAAGTCCATCTGATCTAGCAAATTCCCAAAATTCCAGCTACGGAGTTTATCGGATGGATGTTAAAAGTGCCCTTCCTATATGGGCTTCATGGTTTATGGATGGATGTTAAAAGTGCCTTCATATGGTGAAATTGAAGAAAAGTTTATGTTACTGTTGAAAGGCTTTGTGGACCCTCATAATCCGGATATGGTTTACAAAGTGGTTAAAGCACTCTATGGGCTTCATCAAGCACCAAGAGCTTGGTATGTTAGGCTCTCATCATTAGATGTTGAAGCATGGTTCGTGAGAGGTACTATTGATAAGACAATATTCATCGAAGAACTCAGCACACATCATCCTTGTCCAAGTATATGTGGATGACATTATCTTTGGCTCCACCAAAGAAGCTTGGTGCATGGAATTTGAGGAGCTAAGTATGTTGCTGCTGCTAGTTGTTGTGGTCAGGTACTTTGGATACATAACGGTTATTGGATTATGGGTACAATATCCACTACTGTGGCCGACATCATCTTGTCCAAGTATATGGGTGAGCTTAACTTTTTCTTGGGTCTGAGTTAAAGAAAGCAGTCGGATGGTATTTTCATCGGTCAAAGAGAAATATGTGCATGACATCCTCACAAAGTTTGATTTGGAAAATGTGAAGCTGCAAGTACTCCTTATGAAGCTCAAAGCCTAAGTCAAATCGCGAGATCCCTCGTAATGTTCATCTTTACATATCTATGATTGGTTCACTCATGTATTTGACAACTTCAAGGCTTGATATTATGTTTTGCGATCGATTGCTTGTTCATCATGTCACCTCTTTGACTTCCCATTTGAATGTAGTCAAGAAAATCCTCAAGTATCTAGAGATTCTCCATTTGTGTTGGAAGCTTACAGGTGGCGATGCTATCTTGCCGTGCCAACTTTGATAGAAAATCTACTACTTGGGGTTGTTAGTTTTGGGAAGGAGATTAATCTCACAGCAATGCAAGAAGGCAGACCATCGTGGCTACATCTTCTATCAGGCGAGTATGTTCTTTAGTTGTTGTAATGATACTTGGATCTGAGACCGGTTATTGGATTATTGGTACAATTTTATGAACACTAAAATCTTTATTGACAACCAAAGTACAATTTGCATTGTTAAAATCACTTTTTCCTTCAGAGAACAAAACACATAAAATTGACACCATTTTATAAGGGATGCTAATGAAAACATCTTATTCAAGTGGTTAAAAATCCTGCTGATGATAATGTGGTTGATTTGTTGACTAAAGCTTTTGATGGTAGATTTCAATTTTGGTTTGTCCATATTGGTATGATCAACCCAGGTGATGTGTTTGAGGGGAGGATTATGCCTAGGGAGGCTACGATTAAGGGAGGATTCATTATTGTATAATTTGTATATATATGTATATTCTTTGTATATTCTGTGTTACTAACAATTTTGCGATTAAGAGTCAAACACACAATCGAGCAAAGATTAAACTAAAGCATGAAAGTCTAGATAAAACCTTTGCATTCTAAGATGCGGTGAAGGCTAAGACTTTCTATTTTTAATGATCAAACATCAAACGACATCCCATGACTTAACACCAGCTTCATCAAAACACCAAGACTCCTCCCAGACACCGGCTTCTCTCAGCCAGACACCTACTCGGCGTCCTCTTTGACTACTCGCATCCTGCTTGAAGCTACTTCCTATATAAATTCTGGGAAGCTGACAAGATAGCTCACTTGGACTCCTTTCCGGGGTTTGGGTTGGAGGTCCTGTCCTTAGATCGGAAGGACACGCAACTTGCCGCGAGAAGAAGGTGGCACAACAACAAGAGGAGCAACATTCACTGGCTTGGAAGATCCACTATTCTCATCATCAGTGTCTGAGTATGCTGAGACAAAGCTGGGCTTGGAGTTAAGCTCAGAACTGGTATCATCATACCCCAAGTCTGAAGTTGGGGTAGGCAGATCCTCTAAAGAAGTTCCAAGGGGTGCTGGTGAAGGTGGATGGTTTATGGACATGAATGTCAGGTTGGTGTAGTTTGGAGGGAATTAGTTTAACCATCCATCATTGGATGGCAAACTCGAATGAGTCGAGAAGAGATTTTAATCGGATGGTTGGGGAGTTACTCATTGTGGTAATTTTGGTGATCGATTGTTGTGTTAGGGTTGTATGGTGTGTATGTGAGTTATGAGGAAAGGGGTAGTTTTATAGTCAAGGCCAAGGTGTAATCTAAGTTTGCTAGAGTTTATGGATGTAATGACTTGGTTGGTGTCGATTAATAAGGGTTAAGACTACTGAGGCGTTTAATGGCTGATTTAATATAAGGTTTGACTTTTCTTCATTCCTGTTGGTTTCATGGTTGTTTCTGCTAATGGGTGATGATTGCTGCTGGTAGCATTGTAATGATAACAGTGGTCAAACTTTAAATTGTTGCTGCTGTTTGACCAAACGGTTTCTACGGATTGATTTTCAAATGCTGCTGGTTTCATAGAATTTGGGAATTTAATATGGGATTTGATTAAAGTCAAATTGGTTAAAGATTTGTTGCGATCTTTTTGCCAATTTAAATGGTTATTCTAAGTAACTTACTTAAATAACCAATTCAGATTATCCACAACCTAATTGCTCAATTCCCTCTCATTTTAATCCAAACCCATTTTAAACCTTCTTAATTCATTCAATGGCGACACTTGCACTCAAAGGGGATCACAATAAAGTTTCGTTCTTGGAAAGAGCCAAATGAAGTGATGTGTATGATCCTATGGTTGATTTCCTTCGTGTTCAAAACTCGAGATATGCCCTAACGTTTTGTCCTTCTGTTGTTTATGACTCGTTAGTCAAGCAATTTTGGGCTACAACTTGTGGCGATCTCAGGGTCAACCCAAGGAGATTGTGGCCACTATTGATGAACATGAGTGTGTCATTCTTGAGTCACTCATAAGGACTCAGTTGCAATTAAATGATGAAGGAGTGTTTTTGAAAATAATAGAGAGGAAATAATCACTGGTTTGGCCAGCTTAGGGTATCCCACTGATGGGAAGTTCATATGGTATAAAAACAAATTTTGCCCTAAATGGAGCTTTCTAGTTCATACCCTCCTTCAGTGTTTAAGTCCTAAGTGCGGGGTTGGGATCAGTTCTCGACTCAATTGCTCTTGCTATAATTTGTTTGGCTCGGTAGAGATTATAATTTTTCAAGATATATCTTTGAGGAAATCTTTGAAAAACTTAAAGGATACCAAACATAAATTTTTAATGTATCCTAGATTTCTTCAAATAATATTAGGCATTGAAACCTCAGATCAAACCAAGAGAGTTGGAAAATTATTTGCTAAATTATTTTCTACCATGAGAACCAATGTTGTTGGAGAGCATAGACCCCTATTACCTTCTGTATTATCTGCTGGCAATGAAGGTGCTGGTGCAGCTGAAGCTGCTGGTGGCAATGAGCCATCTAATGATGAGGCTTACGGTGGCACTATGTCACCCATCCCTAATGTTGCTGGTGCATCTGCATCAGATACAGCTGATATTGGGGCCTCTAATGCTCCTGATGCATCTGCATCAGTTGCCATTGATGACCAGCAACCCCATCCCTTACACCTATTGCCCCACCATCACTAAGGATTATTGCTCCGAGGAGAGCATCATTGATTCGACTCACGAGGATCAAACTCCTGTTGTTCCAGAGGAGAATGTTGACCAACCTTTGAGCCCACCTAGTCATACTTTTGAGGATGACACCAATCTTGGTGGTGATTTTTATGTCTCCTCCCAGATCCAATGATGCTCCTAATACCGAGAAAATTTTTTGGTGGGCTGAGGATCTGATGTTCTAATGAAATTGTCTAGACTACGACATGTATACTCGGAAGGTTGATGACTTGGAGGCTCATTAAAAGAAACAATGAATGAGCTACTGGGGAGACTAAGAAATCCCTTGGTGGAGTTGTTGTAAAGTTACTTGGAAGGGTGATGAGAGTTGGAAAACAGGTTGAATAAGAGGAGGGGTAAATTGTTAGTTTCTGAGTTAGAAGATGAGCAGGATAAGGAGAAGGACTATATTAATTTAGAGGATTTACAGGTATTGGCCTTTGTTTCTTTAGATGATACTACAAAAGATAACGGTCATGTTTCTAAACCTATTGTCTCTCCAGAGATTAAGGTGTTTACAAGAAGAAGGACCCAAAGGAAAAGAACTAAACAAACTTTTGGCGTATCAGCATTTGAAAGGTATAAGTATGTTGCTGCTGATAGTCCTATAGATCCTTATGATACCTCCACTACTGTTGATAATATTGAGGTCAAGATTCCTTCTGATACAGTACATAATCCTACTGATACTGTTTCTACTAATAAGACTTCACCTGCTGAGATTCCTTCTAATGCGACTGAGATTCCTTCTACTGAGGTTCCTATTGTTGTTCCCACTGATCCCAATGCTACTTCTAATACAGTAATCACCCCATAAGTGGATAAGGGAAAGGCTCCAATGACAGAAGAGGAATTGGACTCTGATGCATTCAAAGCTGAACAGGCAAGGATTTTTAGACTCCATGAAATTAACAATGGTGACAGGGAGGTGGCTGAAAAGGTTCAAGCTGAATATGATGCAGACTTTCAAAGGCAAACTCACACAGTTCCTGATATAACATCACAAAGAAAGAAAGAGCTTGATGAGGCCTCTCTATATTTCATAGAAGGTCATTGGCAATACATTATGAGTGAAGTGACTACCAACACTTCTCTTGCACAATCTATCTTAGGGGATGCTTTCAACTCTGACAATTTTGCTGCTAGTATGATTGCTTTAGTGAATCAAAGGAAGAGGGCAGATGCAAAAAGTAAGGCTAAAGCTAAGAGTGATAAGCCTCCAACTCAAGCTGAGCAAAGGCAACATATGAGTTCTGCCATCTACGACAATGGGTGGACTATGACATATGTAAGAAAACTGACAGATGAATAGCTGAAGATTGAATATGAAAAAATTCTTAAGCAGTTGAATAGGGATGGAATCAATCCTTATGCAAGGCCGAAGAGACCTCAATCTACCTTGGAAGGACCAGAGACTAAGAGGTTGAAGTTTAATGATGCTCTTGATGACATTCTGTGTCTCTTGAAAGTGTTTCGTTCATCCTAAGAGTACTCGAGGATTCCACAGTGCCTAGTAAAGAGATCCCAAGTTCACAAGACAACATTGCTAGGGGATCACCACCCGTGCACACACCTTTGGAGACACCAGCAGAAACAACAATTCCTGTTGAAGAAACTCAGAGTATTCCTCCTAATGAAACGCCAAGGAATCCTTCTAATATTCCTGTTTCTACTGCAGAGGTACCACCTGTTCCTACTGATGGTGCACAGTCTCCTCCTACTGATGGTGATAAACCCATTCCTACTGATGTACTCTAAACTCTCTTCTGTTGATTCTGTTCCCATTACTGCTGACCCAACATCACTGCCTGTTTCTCCTGAGGGTACCTAAGTGGGTCCTACTCCTGAAGCTACTCATTCTGGTGCTTCTTCTCTCTCTTCCACTCCTGGCAAAAGACAGAAGAGCGTTGCTAAGAAAAATGGTTCAAGGACACTTGATTTACAGGCTCCTGATAGTTCCTTCATCAAGGTTGATGATTCTGATGAGGAACCAGTGTTATGGTCCCATCTAGATCGATGGGAACTTACACCATCCATGGGCGGTTTGAGTAATACCATTTATAGAAGAGATGGGTCAGTCAAGAATTTTTATTTTCTGAGTGAAATCCTACCTCTAGTGGATAGACAAGATCTCATAAAGTTATATGGATTGGTCACTAGGTATTTTGAGACTCATCCTGCATCTGGTGCTGGTCTCTTTTTGCTGGGTGATCTGCATGTGCTGTTTGATTCTATTTATCAGGATGGTAAAGGGTTCAAAGTTTGGGATAGTCAGGCAACTTGGAAAGTATGGGCTTGGAAGTTTTATCCTCTGGCACATGTTCATGTACTGCAAACAGTGTGTGGTCATTATGTATATATGTTCTCGGATTTGCAGTATCCTTTATCTATGTAGGTTATGACACAAATGCTAAAGCACAAGCTAGTGCTTCCTTCTGAACCTGTTGGGAATGAGATGTTGCAAGCAGAGCAGTTAGTTAAACTCATTAAGGATAGAATTCATGCTGCCAATGCTACTGCTACTTCTTGAGTATGGTATATTGTTTTTCTATATTATTTCCTTTATTCTTTAAATGTAAAAAAAAAAGAAAAAAAAATCTTGTATATATTGCTTGTATACTAACTTTTCTATTTGAGGATCATGTTGTGCAGTTTTGTATTGTCCCACCTATGGTTCTTAACTCACCATGTATTTGATGACAAAGAGTTAACTCGCTATGGGGGTACGGCTCACAATTGGGAGTCCTCAAATCCGTTGGATGGTTGACAATTTGCTAATAAATTGTATGGTGCCCAACTCACCATGTCCTCATAGATGAAGAGTTGGCTAGCCCACACGTTCATGGCTTGTGGATGGCTAGTCCTGAGTTAACGGCTTCAGGTAAAGACAACTCAAATCCGTTGATGGCTGTGATGGTTTGCCAAAAACCAATAGGGTTCTCCAACACACCATTGATTCACGTTCTAAGTGTTGGACTGGTTATTGGTTCACCAGGGTGATGTCATGATTCCACCAAAGAACTAGCTAGCCCAAAAGTGAGTAGCTACTTGGTAAAGGCTTATCAAATCTACTCATGTTACTGTTGCTGCTAGATCCTTTGCTGTGACATAGGCTGATGGATTCATGGACTTCATTGTTGGTTTGGTGGTTCTAGGAGTTCTTCTTTGGTTACCTACATTGCTTGATTCTTTGAAAGATTCAATCCTCGTCTTTGCAAAGATCTATCACGAAACTTGAAGTTAACCAAGTCAAATTCAAGTTTAGGGGAGGATTGCTAGGAATTATTGAAATAGTATGATTCTTGCTGTCGAGGTTCCTGGCGATAGTTTATTTCGTTTCTCTTGATAGAAAAGTTTCTGCGATAGTGGATTCACTGTGATAGTTTTGTTTCTGCGGATAGTAGTATCCGTATTATTAGTAATTAGTTAGGATATGCATGAGTTATTTTAGGAAGAAATAATGCATATCTTTTACTTTGTAAGTAGTAGCTGTATTAGGGTTTCTTATAGTATAAAAGAAACATGCGGCTAGGGTTGATGTATGCTTTTGAAAACATTATTAGTGAATTAATATAGATCCATGGAGGATCAAAATTTTAGTTGTTACAATCTTCTTTAACTCTTGTGTTCATATTCCGCGTGAGCATAAGTTTTACTAGAGGTTCTCTATAGATTGCTTGTGATTACAAAGATATTCTATTTGTTTATTAAAGGCTCGAAAGATCTATCTAGGACTGATCCAACATTGTCAGTGTTTTTACCGCTTTGGCTCTTTCTTCCCATTTCCGAACTTTCTCTATCAAAATAGGTAAGATCTGATCGAAGTAATTGTCACAATACTTCCGGAGGACTGCGCGTCGGACGAGGCCCTCAAGATCCATCGAATTTGTGTGATTTTCTCTTTCTGTTGTACTCCGTAATGTGGACACAAGAGCGGGAGTTGGCTCGGACTGAGTGCTCATGGTGAGTATTTTTCGGAACGCAGTTGTGTACTGGGTCCCACGGATGGCACCAAGTTATTAGTACAAAAAGTGTGACGAGTTGTAATAGGTGTTAGTGTAGCTTGTTGGATTGGGCTGACAAGCTACTGGTGGGGTGATCTTGTACTAATCCAAGTAGTTTAGTTAATTTCCTTGCACAAGAAGAGTAAATCGTTAGCCTTACCATGTGAACGGACCCCACGATTAGACTCGGTGTGAGTAAGTACACATTCTTGACAAAAGTAAGGGCCTATGTGTATGTAATTATGAGAGAGAAAGGTGTACCTTGTATGGGGATTAGAGCCCTTTTATATGCGAGGATTACCGCTAGGGTTTCCTAGTTACTCATATAGTAGTCAGTTGGCTAGGGGCGGACCTTTGTCGGTCAAGGTTCGTGTTATCGCGCGGATCGGACACAGGATACCTCACGGCGGAGGTCCGGTCCGCTAAGTATCCTGCGTACGTCTTTTAGTCTGGACTATAGCCAATTTCGTTATTAGACTTACTATTGGCCTAGTGTTTGAAGTTATTCTTTATATTGGACCGGGGTCCAGTATCTGTATAGTACGTATTGGGCATAGCGGGCTTGTTATACATGCTATACGTCATCAGGTCCCCCTTGTTTTGTGTGACCGGCGTCCCCCCCCCATCCCAAAATAATTAGTATTTTTAATCCCTCCCTCACAAAATAAAAACCCTCCCCCACACACACACACCCCCTATCTCTCTCTCTCTCACTACACAAACTTAGTTCATCTCTTTCTCTCTCTAGAAACCCTAACCGCCACCACCAAATCGTCACCCAAATCGCGTGTAAACGTATTCTTGGTTCATGTTTTCTTGTTACAATTATAGATCGGGAAAGATAAAGGTAAATGGAACAAGATATACACTCGTTGGAATGTTGTTGTGCCTTGTATAAGACTTTTTAGTGTCGTACGTGTGCTTTGGTTAGGATTGGATAAACACAACTATGAAAACTAGCTTTAAAACTAATAAAAACGTGTTAATGTGTGTTGGTATCGAGTGTGTCGTTTTGATTCACATGTTCGTGCATTTTTATTATTGTTTTGAGGTTTTGATTGTGGTTTAATGATGTTATTGGAGGTTTTGATGGTGTTGATGATGGTTTTGGGTTGTGTTAGGGAGGTGAACGAGACCACAAGGACCATTAGGGTCTGTTTGGTGTTGCATGGTGAAGGTGAACGAGAGCCACAAAGGACCCAAGGGTCCATTTGTTATGGCGTTGGGTGTAGCCGAGACCCATAAGGACCAACATCATCAAGTTCTAGTCGTTGTGGTATTATTTGGAGTAGTTTTTGGCGTTAGTAATGACCGGGACCAAGAAGGTCTAGTCGGGGTGAGCTTGGAAGTGACACGAGGAGCCAAAGAGCCCCTAGGGTCCGTTTGGTTCGCGTGGTCTTAACCGTGGCCATATCGAGACCATTAGGGTCACGACAATGGTTACGGGTGTGTTTGATACTTGATTTGCATGTTGGAATTGATATGAGTTGTTTGGAGATTGTTGATACGTTATCGAGCCTTAGGTTTATAGCCGATATGGAGTGGAAGTATTTATTTGGACTTAATATTAAATATGTTAACTTTAGCGTCGGTGTTACGTGACTTTCTAGTGTCGGTTGACCCATCAGCAAGCATGGACTTTTATGATTTATTGGACAATATGACGGGTAAACCGAGAGTCATGACTTCGGACTTGTGAACTCGAGACGGATAATAACTTGAAATATATATTGAAACTTGACGTAATATATATATAAACATGTAAATAAAACTAGAAAAATAGAAAATAGTAAGTTCTTATATTAAATATTTAATAAAAAAACTCGCCTTGTTATTCGATATTTAAAGGGGAACTAACGACTTAAATGGAAAGGTTTAATAATAAATGAGTTATTAAATGTTTCGAGGGCACATTTACCGAAATGTGTCATTTATGAGTATTTAATAACTATTTTGAGTTATGCATGGGTTGCGGATGACTTGAAATTAATAGGTTTAACCCACGTAGATAGCGCACTTATCCTTATAACTCGCTAGGTTGTAACTAGTTTAATGAACGACTAATCCTTATAACTCGCTAGGTTGTTTCGAGCCCGTTATGTCTTGCATAACGCTCATATTGTACATGTTTTCAGTAGCGTTATGTGTGATTTTGTATATGTTATTTGGTTATATTCATATGATTTTAGTGCTTAATCGCATCAAAAGATGTTTGTCCAGTATTTATAACCAATTGCGAGGAAAGCGGAAAAGTTAAAGAATGTTCAATAAAAGGAAGATTTCCGTTTTAGTGAAGCATGTCAAGCACAAGTCAGCATTTCAAGTATCGTAGAAGATCAAGTTGATTGAAGAACCAAGATCTACAAGTCAGAATCAAGAAAAAGGTCGATTTTCCATCATTCAGGAAGACCAGCCGATCGGTCGCAACCCGCAACCGAATCGACTGGAAAGTGGTCAAAAGATACCCATGAAGACGGACTAGCCGATCGGTCGCCACCCGCAACCGATTCGGCTGGGTTAGTACAAGAAGACCAACCGGATCGGCTGGACAAGCAACCGATCTGGTTGAAAGGCCTGTTTCTACTATTTCTTCATCACTAAGATTCCCCATTACATCCAAACGATTCTAGGTCCTTCCCTTGGTGTATTCTAGTCCCTTCCTAACTCCTTGGAGGCCAAGTTCAACATTTAATACCTTAGGCCTTAGAACTAGTATAAATAGAGACCTCTTGTGAGCATTTGAGAGACACACTTCAATACAACTCTCTCTACTCATCAAACACAAAGCTTTTAGATCTGAAATTCGTCCTTAGAAGTCCAGGAAAGTTTGGAGGTCCATGAAATCAAACCCCTAAGAAGTCAACCCCAATACTTTAGGAATCATAACTTCACCATTTGTAATCTTATTCCAAGCATTGTAAGACTCTTAATCATGTTTTCTAATGTTCAAAGTTCTGAGTTTATGTTTATGTTTGCTATGAGTGGCTAGTTTCTTTATACACTTGCTTAAATGATGTTGATTATCATGTGATTAGTCTATGACTGTGTTAACATGTTTTAATTCAATTTCAAGTTGATTCTAAGATCCAAGTGTGCTAAAGTTTCATAGTGATATTTGTTAATTAAGTTTGAGTAGTTGATAGTAATCGTAGAGGTCGAAAGAATTTATTGTTATTCAACTAGTTGTAATCATTTTGTCTATGGATGATTGTTTTACCCATTATTCTTGGTTAAACAAAGAAACTAAAGTGTGGTTGTAATAAGAACGCTTTTTATTATCAAGTTGGATTGATTGGAAACATATAAAACGGTGTAAGATTAGTTGTTTACAACCAATTGTAACCTTTTGTCTATAATCGGTTACCTTTTGTATTGACCATTTCTAAAGCAAATTTGATAGGACAAATGGATGTTTTTGTGTTTAAGTTTATGAAAGTAAACTTATGAAACTTGAAATGATCTTGAATTGATTGGTTAAACTTAATGCTTGTTTTAATGAACTAAAATCTTAACGAATGTTTAACTTGTAAGAACTATAGATTAGTACACCAACTAATTATCATAACCAACATGCTAAGAGGTTAACACAATCATATTAATCAAGGATAAGAAACTAGTTTAAGCAAGTGTAGTTTTTAATCATCTGAATTTCATTATATCTATTCTCGTTGTTATTTGCTTTTGGATTGTCTTAGTTGATTTAGACTTGTTAATCAAATTCACACACAAATCACTCTTGAGCGATCCCGACTTACCTTCAAAATCTTGCTATAACGGACGAGTGCACTTGCTCATATGTGTTATTGGTAAAATTGGTAAATCGTCTTTTATAAATTTAAAACTTGTACACACGTAGCACATCAAGTTTTTGGCGGTGCGGGATTTTTGATTGTGTTTGGCAAGTTTTAAATCCACGTCGGTCGATCCATTTCTAAAATAAATCGAGAGCTCCAACCGATTGGCGTCTTCGAGAACCGATCAGGTTAGCCCAAAACCCATAACCCGCTTGATCTAACCGATCGATTAGCCCCTATAACCAATCCGTTACTCTTTTCGTCCAAAAATCTGTTTTCTTTATTTGTCCGTGTGTTTAGATATTGCACGGATTCTCTAGGTCATTGTATGAACACTAGTGCAGATTGGAATAGAACCAATCTCACCTCTTACCAACCCCGAACGTTTGATTCGAAGAAGAAGAAGAACACCTTTTATACCCTTAGAGAACCGTGTACCTAGAGTACCAAACCCACCATTTGATAACCTTATAGAAGCCAAATTCGTTTACAACCCTTTCACCAATTTACCTTTCCCCATGGCGGACGATCAACCCATGTGGGGAACAAACCGAGCCATAGCACCAATTCACGGGAGTGCTATTGTTGCTATCAACCTTGGTGACAACTTCACCGTGAAGGGTCATCATCTTTCTATGATCCAAGACCGCCAATTCGATGACCGTGCGTGGGCCGATCCGCATAAGCACATTCTTTGAATTCATCAAAATTTGTGGCATGTTCGGTATGGCGACACCGATGTCAATGCCATCAAACTTAAACTTTTTCCATCATCACTTTCGCGAGATACAAAAGTATGGTATAATGAATTGACGGAATTATCAATACTTGGGGAGATAAAGCAAGCCTTTGTAAGCCGATTCTTTCACCTGCATGTTTGATCGATTAATGGGAGAAATTCGTGCTTTCACACAAAACCCCAATGAATCACTTGTCGAAGCTTGGCTTCGGATGAAAGATTTGCTTCGTAGTTGTCACGGACATGGACTATCCAAAGGAACCATTATCCAAATATTTTACCATGGACTAGACGAAATATCTCAAGGTATCCTTATGATGCGGAATTTTCTCTATAAAACTCCTAACGATGCACATCAATTAATCGATCGTACTTCTCAAACTCGATTGGTCTAAAGATTCAAAAACCAAGCCCTTCAAAAACCGTTGATTTTGTCAAAAATCCGATACCTCGAAACTCATGGAGAAAATGGAAGCCATAACTTCAGAAATCGACTCGCAATACAAAGATATCAAAGGAGAAATGAAAGAAATGCGAGATGGATGCAACAATTGTGGAGGGAATCACCCATCTTCTGAGTGCGACGATAAACTCATGGGTGGACCTAACGAAGGAGAAGAGAATATGTTCAAGAAGGATACCGTGGAGGAGGATATCGTGGTAGTTATTACGGTAGGAATTCGAGGAATTGGCAAGACCACCAACCAAGGGATAACAATTGTGATTCTCAACCTCGAACGACAATCCGCCCCACAAAACTCCGACAAAAGATGGAAGAATCGAATTGAAAAACCATTAGAGAATTCGTGACTGCTAAAAAATCAACGAATGATTTCATCAAAAATCAGTTTTTTAATCTCAAAGCCAAAGTTGAGCAGGGAAAAATATCATCAAGCCACTATCCAAGATCTCAAAAACAAATTTGGTAGATTTTCTGACCAACATTCCTCTCGACCATCTAGTTCGTTACCAAGTAACACCCAATCCAACCCAAAACCAACAAACGATAAAACGTACCATTCATCACAAATAAGAAATGAGCATATCAATGTTGTATTCACAAGAAGTGGTCTCCCGTACGATCCACCACCAAATCCAAACGAAAATGCTCCTATCACCCAACATAATGAGGATGAAGTTGAGGAAACCAACCCAACACAAACCACCAAAAAAACGTTCCACTGTCAAGGTACACACCAAAAATTCCATATCATACGCCTGAAGAAAGAAAAATGGAAGAGCGATATAAGAAGTTCATTGAAATAATCAAAGAGGTTAGACTCAATGTTCCCCTCGTTGATGTTTTAGCCGGAATGCCCAATTACGGGAAATTTTTTAAAGAACTTCTTAACAACAAGAGCAAGCTAGAGCAAATATCAGCTACCTTTCTTAATGAAGAATGCTCAGCCATCGTTCAAAACAAAATTCCGCCAAAGCTCGAAGATCCTGGGAGCTTTCTTATTCTATGCACTTTCGGGAATAATATTCAATGTGATGCTTTAGCCGACCTTGGTGCAAGTATCAATTTGATGCCTTATTATCTGTATTCCAAATTATCCATCAACGACCTTAAACCGACAAAGATGAGCATTCGATTAGCAAATCATTCTAATCAATATCCTGTTGGAATTGCCGAGAATATGCTCGTTAAAGTTGGTAAATTCATTTTCCGTGGACTTTGTAATCACGGAAATGGAAGAAGATATTAAAGTCCCACTCATCTTAGGAAGACCTTTCCTAAATACGTGATCACGATAATCAAAGTGAATGGTAAAGAACTCAACCTTGGAGTTGGAGAAGATCGAATCACCTTTTTATTGATAAACCAATGCTCTATCCATGTTCTAGTGATGACACTTGTTTCAACATCGATGTTATCGATGAGGTCACTGACGAAGAATTGGATGCATTACTTAATGAATCTGATCAATTCATGACTACTTCTGAAAAAATCAATGAAACAGACCTTGACAAAGAGTTTGCTGATTTTATGAAAGTAGAGTTCGAAGGAGATAACACGGAGGAGGAAGAAATGGAGGAAGAGAATTTTTAAGAAATAACTTTCGATGACGAGATGAGAATAAAATCTTCTCTTCAAGAACCACCAACAGATCTCGTGCTCAAACCTCTCCCTGATCATCTTGAATATGCTTACCTGGAGGAAAACTCACTTCTCTCGATATTCATATCTTTATTACTCGGGGACAAGGAGAAAGAAATTTTAGTTTCTATCCTCAAAAATCATAAACGAGCTTTTGCTTGGAAAACATCGATATCGAGGAATTAGTCCCAATTTCTGCAAACACAAAATCAATTTCGAAGATGGGATTAAACCTTTGTGGAGCGTCAAATTGACTCAATCCCAACATGAAAGAAGTTGTAAAAACGGAAATCATCAAACTTCTTGATGCTGGTATCATTTACCCGATCGAGGACAGTCCTTGGGTGTGTCCCGTTCACTATGTTCCCAAAAAGGAGGAATGGCGGTTGTGACTAATGAGCGGAATGAATCAGTTCTACATAGAAATGTCACCGGTTACGATTGTGGCTGACTATCAGAATTAAATAAGGCCACCAAAAGATCTTTTCCTCCCATTCATGGATCAAATGTTGAAAGACTATCGATGTGGAATAAATTCTTTTGTTTCCTTGATGGATTTAGGATACTTTCAAATCTAATCGATCCTAAGGATCAAGAGAATACCACCTTCTTCACTTGTTCTTTTTGAAACTCCACGATATCGGCGTATGCTTTTTTTTGGTCTTTTGTAATGCAAAATGCGAATCTCTTTCAAAGGTGTATGATAGCAATACCTAAGACATGCTTGAAACCTCCATGGAAGTTTTCATGGATGACTTTTCGCTTTTCGGATGCAACAATTGTGGAGGGAATCACCCATCTTCTGAGTGCGACGATAAACTCATGGGTGGACCTAACGAAGAGTAGCTAAATTATGTTCAAGAAGGATACCGGAGAGGGATATCGTGGTAGTTATTACGTAGGAATTCTCGGAAATTGGCAAGACCGCCAACCAAGTGGATAACAATCGGATTCTCAACCTCAACCGACAACTGCCCCACAAACTCTCGACGAAAAAAGATGGAAGAATCAATTAAAAAACATGAGAGAATTCAGATCGTCAAAAATCAACTAATGATTTCATAAAAAAATTAGTTTTTTAATCTCAAAGCCAAGTTGAGCAGGACAAAAAATCATCGCTTCCTCTATCCAAGATCTCTTCAAAACAATTTGGTAGATTTTTTCCATCAACATTCCTCACCATCCTGGTTCATACCAAGTAACACCTAATCCAACCCAAACCAACAAACGACAAACGTACTATCCATCACAAAT
The DNA here is from genome assembly GCA_910596185.1 of Chrysanthemum makinoi. Classification (NCBI taxonomy): domain Eukaryota; kingdom Viridiplantae; phylum Streptophyta; class Magnoliopsida; order Asterales; family Asteraceae; genus Chrysanthemum; species Chrysanthemum makinoi. Next base: position 123,130,072 of record OU343220.1, read on the forward strand.
AACAAAATGAGCATATCAATGTTGATTCACAAGAAGTGCTTCCACGCATCCACCACCAAATCCAAACGAAAATGCTCCTATCACCCAAGATAATGAGGATGAAAGGAGGAAACCAACCCAACAAAACCACCAAAAGAAAAAAAAAAAAACCGTTTCCACTGTCAAGGCGCATTAATACCAAAAAATTCCATATCCTTAACGCCTGAAGAAAGAAAAATGGAAGAGCGATATAAGAAGTTCATTGAAATAATCAAAGAGGTTAGATTCAATGTTCCCCTCATTGATGTCTTTGCCGGAATGCCCATTACGTGGAAATTTTTGAAAGAACTTCTTAACAACAAGCAAAGCTAGAGCAAATATCGCCTACCTTCCTTAACTAAGAATTCCCTCAGCCATCGTCAAAACAAAATTCGCCAAAGCTCGGAGATCCGGGAGCTTCTTATTCCATGCACTTTCGGTAATAATATTCAATACAATGCTTTAGCCGACCTTGGCGCAAGTATCAATTTGATGCCTTATTATTCAGATTCCAAATTATCCATAAACCTTTTAACCCACAAAGATGAGCATTCGATTAGCAAATCATTCTTATCAATATCCTTGGAATTGCCGGAGAATATGCTCATTCAAAGTTGGTAAATTTTTTCCCGTGGACTTTGTAATCCTAGAAATGGAAGAAGATAGTAAAGTCCCACTCATCTTAGGAAGACCTTTTCCTAATTACCGCTGATGCGATAACCAAAGTGAAAGGTAAAGAACGCAACCTTGGAGTTGGAGAAGATCGAATCACCTTTTTAATCGATAAACCAATGCTCTATCTACGTTCTAGTGATGACACTTGTTTCAAGATCGATGAGGTCACTGACGAAGAACTGGATGCATTACTTAATGAATCTGATCCATTCATGACTACTTCTGAAAAAATCAATAAAAAGAACTTGACAAAGAGTTTGCTGATTTTTTGAAAGTAGAGTTCGAAGGAGATAACATGGAGGAGGAAGAAATGGAGGAAGAGAATTTTGAAGAAATAACTTTTGATGACGAGATGAAAATAAAATCTTCTCTTCAAGAACCACCAACAGATCTCGTGCTCAAACATCTCCCTGGTCATCTTGAATATGCTTACCTGGAGGAAAACTCACTTCTTTCGATAGTCATATCTTTATTACTCGGGGACAAGGAGAAAGAAAGTTTAGCTTCTATCCTCAAAAATCATAAACGAGCTTTCGCTTGGATAACATCTGATATCCAGGAAGTCCCAATTTCAAAACCCAAAATCAATTTCGAAGATGGGATTAAACCTGTTGTGGAACGTCAAATTCGACTCAATCCCAACATGAAAGAAGTTGTAAAAACGGAAATCATCAAACTTCTTATGCCTTTGGTATCATTTAATCTCGAGGACAGTCCTGGTGTGTCCCGTTCACTATGTTCCCAAGAAGGGAGGAAGGAGGTTGTGATTTAACACGGCGAAGGAACTAGTTCCTACTAGAAATGTCACTGTTGGCGCATTGTATTGACTATCGAATTAAACAAAGCCGCTTGAGAAAAGATCTTTTTCCTCCATTTTAGATCAAATAAGCGAGACTATCAGGGAATAAATTTTTGAGTTGATGGATTTTTGGATACTTTCAAATTTCAATTATCGAATGAGCAAGAGAGAATACCACCTCACTCACTTTTGGAACATGCATATCGGCATATGTGTTTTGGTCTTTGTAATGCACCGCAAGACTTTTCAAAGGTGTATGATAGCAATACTCCAAGACATGCTTGAAACCTCCATGGAAGTTTTCATGGATGACTTTTCAGTTTTCGGATGCAACAATTGTGGAGGGAATCACCCATCGCCCGAAATGGACGATAAACTCATGGGGACCTAATGAAGGAGCAAATAATTATGTTCAAGAAGGATACCGTGGAGGATGATATCGTGGTAGTTATTACGGTAGGAATTCTAGAAATTGGCAAGACCGCCAACCAAGGGATAACAATCGTGATTCTCAACCTCGAACCGACAATCCGCCCCCATAAAACTCTGACGAAAAGATGGAAGATCGATTGACAAAAAAAACCATGAGAGAATTCGTGGATCGCTCAAAATCAACGAATGATTTCATCAAAAAATCGTTTTTTAATCTCAAAGCCAAAGTTGAGCAGGGACAAAAAATCATCAAGCTTCTATCCAAGATCTCAAAAACAAATTTGGTAGATTTTCTGACCAACATTTCTCGACCATCGGTTCGTACCATAGTAACACATCAATCAAACCCAAAACCAACAAACGATAAAACGTACCATCCATCACAAATAAGAAATGAGCATATCAATGTTGTATTCACAAGAAGTGGTCTCCCGTACGATCCACCACCAAATCCAAACGAAAATGCTCCTATCACCCAAGATAATGAGGATGAAGCTGAGGAAACCAACCCAACACAAACCACCAAAAAGAAAACCGTTCCACCAGTCAAGGCGTACACACCAAAAATTCCATATCCTTAACGTCAAGAAAGAAAAATGGAGAGCGATATAAGAAGTTCATTGAAATAATCAAAGAGGTTAGACCAATGTTCTCGTTGATGTCTTAGTCGGAATGCCCTAATTACGGAAATATTTGAAAGAACTTCTTAACAACAAGAGCAAGCTAGAGCAAATATCGCCTACCTTCCTTAACGAAGAATGCTCAGCCATCGTTCAAAACAAAATTCCGCCAAAGCTCGGAGATCCTGGGAGCTTTCTTATTCCATGCACTTTCGGGAATAATATTCAATGCGATGCTTTAGCCGACCTTAGTGCAAGTATCAATTTGATGCCTTATTATCTGTATTCCAAATTATCCATTAACAGCCTTAAACCGACAAAGATGAGCATTCGATTAGCAAATCATTCTTATCAATATCCTGTTGGAATTGCCGAGAATATGCTCGTTAAAGTTGGTAAATTCATTTTTCCCGTAGACTTTGTAATCCTGGAAATGGAAGAAGATATTAAAGTCCCACTCATCTTAGGAAGACCTTTCCCAATACGATGATAATCAAAGTGAAGGGTAAAGAACTCAACCTTGGAGTTGGAGAAGATCGAATCACCTTTTTAATCGATAAAGCAATGCTCTATCCATGTTCTAGTGATGACACTTGTTTCAACATCGATGTTATCGATGAGGTCACTGACGAAGAATTGGATGCATTACTTAATGAATCTGATCAATTCATGACTACTTCTGAAAAAATCAATGAAACAGACCTTGACAAAGAGTTTGCTGATTTTATGAAAGTAGAGTTCGAAGGAGATAACACGGAGGAGGAAGAAATGGAGGAAGAGAATTTTGAAGAAATAACTTTCGATGGACGATCGAATAAAATCTTCTCTTCAAGAACCACCAACGATCTCGCGGTTTAAACCTCTCCCGATCATCTTGAATATGCTTACCGAGGAAAACTCACTTTTTCGATAGTCATATCTTTATTACCGGGACAAGGAGAAAGAAATTTTAGTTTCTATCCTCAAAAATCATAAACGAGCTTTAAGCTTGGAAAACATCGATATCCCGGAATTAGTCCCATTTCGCAAAACACAAAATCAATTTCGAAGAAGGGCTTAAACCTGTTGTGGAACGTCAAATTCTACTCAATCCCAACATGAAAGAAGTTGTAAAACGAAATCATCAAACTTCTTGATGCCGGTATCATTTACCCGATCGAGGACGTCCTTGGGTGTGTCCGTTCACTATGTTCCCAAGAAAGGAGGAATGACGGTTGTGACTAACGAACGGAATGAACTAGTTCCTACTAGAAACAATGTCACGATTTTGGCGCATTGATGACTATCTAAATTAAACAAGGCCACCGAAAAGATCCCTTCCATCCCATTCATGGATCAAATGCTTGAAAGACTATCAGGGAATAAATTCTTTTGTTTCCTCGATGGATTTTTAGGATACTTTCAAATTCCAATCGATCCGAATGATCAAGAGAATACCACCTTCACTTGCCCTTTTGGAACCTACGCATATCGGCGTATGCGTTTTGGTCTTTGTAATGCAGCTGCAACTTTTCAAAGGTGTATGATAGCAATACTCCAAGACATGCTTGAAACCTCCATGGAAGTTTTCATGGATGACTTTTCAGTTTTCGGATGCAACAATTATGGAGGGAAGCACCCATCGTCTGAGTGCGACGATAAACTCATGGGTGGACCTAACGAAGGAGAAGCAAATTATGTTCAAGAAGGATACCGTGGAGGAGGATATCGTGGTAGTTATTACGGTAGGAATTCTGGAAATTGGCAAGACCGCCAACCAAGGGATAACAATCGTGATTCTCAACCTCGAATAGACAATCCGCCCCCACAAAACTCTGACGAAAAGATGGAAGAATCTGAATTCGAAAAAACCATGAGAGAATTCGTGACTGCTCAAAAATCAACGAATGATTTCATAAAAAATCAGTTTTTTAATCTCAAAGCCAAAGTTGAGCAGGGACAAAAAAATCATCAAGCCTCTATCCAAGATCTCAAAAACAAATTTGGTAGATTTTCTGACTAACATTCCTCTCGACCATCTGGTTCGTTACCAAGTAACACCCAATCCAACCCAAAACCAACAAACGATAAAATGTACCATCCATCACAAATAACAAATGAGCATATCAATGTTGTATTCACAAGAAGTGGTCTCCCGTACGATCCACCACCAAATCCAAACGAAAATGCTCCTATAACCTAAGATAATGAGGATGAAGCTGAGGAAACCAACCCAACACAAACCACCAAAGAAAAACTTCCATTCGCAAGGCGTACACACCAAAAATTCCATATCCTAGCGCTAAGCCAAAGAAAAAATGAGAAGGATATAAGAAGTTCATTGAAATAATCAAAGAGGTTAGACTCAATGTTCCCCCGTTGATGTCTCTTGCCTAATGCCCAATTACAGAAATTTTGAAAGAACTTCTTAACAACAAGAGCAAGCTAGAGAAAATATCAGCTACCTTCCTTAACGAAGAATTCTCAGCCATCGTTCAAAACAAAATTCCGCCAAAGCTCGGAGATCCTGGGAGCTTTCTTATTCCATGCACTTTCGGGAATAATACTCAATACAATGCTTTAGCCGACCTTGACCATTCGATTAGCAAATCATTCTAATCAATATCCTGTTGGAATTGCCGAGAATATGCTCGTTAAAGTTGGTAAATTCATTTTTCCCATAGACTTTGTAATCCTGGAAATGGAAGAAGATAGTAAAGTCCCACTCATCTTAGGAAGACCTTTCCTAAATGCCGCTGATGCGATAATCAAAGTGAAGGGTAAAGAACTCAACCTTGGAGTTGGAGAAGATCGAATCACCTTTTTAATCGATAAACCAATGCTCTATCTACGTTCTAGTGATGACACTTGTTTCAAGATCGATGTTATCGATGAGGTCACTGACGAAGAATTGGATGCATTACTTAATGAATCTGATCCATTCATGACTACTTCTGAAAAAATCAATGAAAATGTACTTGACAAAGAGTTTGCTGATTTTATGAAAGTAGAGTTCGAAGGAGATAACGTGGAGGAGGAAGAAATGGAGGAAGAGAATTTTGAAGAAATAACTTTTGATGACGAGATGAGAATAAAATCTTCTCTTCAAGAACCACCAACAGATCTCGTGCTCAAACCTCTCCCTGATCATCTTGAATATGCTTACCTGGAGGAAAACTCACTTCTTTCGATAGTCATATCTTTATTACTCGGGGACAAGGAGAAAGAAAGTTTAGCTTCTATCCTCAAAAATCATAAACGAGCTTTCGCTTGGATAACATCTGATATCCCAGGAATTAGTCCCAATTTCTGCAAACACAAAATCAATTTCGAAGATGGGATTAAACCTGTTGTGGAACGTCAACTTCGACTCAATCCCAACATGAAAGAAGTTGTAAAAACGGAAATCATCAAACTTCTTAATGCTGGTATCATTTACCCGATCGAGGACAGTCCTTGGGTGTGTCCCGTTCACTATGTTCCCAAGAAAGGAGGAATGACGGTTGTGACTAACGAACGGAATGAACTAGTTCCTACTAGAAATGTCACTGGTTGGCGCATTTGTATTGACTATCATAAATTAAACAAAGCCGCCAGAAAAGATCCTTTTCCCCTCCCATTCATAGATCAAATGCTTGAAAGACTATCAGGGAATAAATTCTTTTGTTTCCTCGATGGATTTTTAGGATACTTTCAAATTCCAATCGATCCGAATGATCAAGAGAAGACCACCTTCACTCACCCTTTTGGAAACTACGACATCTACAGTATGCGTTTTGGTCTTTGTAATGCACCAAAGAGCTTTTCAAAGGTGTATGATAGCAATACCAAGACATGCTTTGAAACCTCCATGGAAGTTTTCATGGATGACTTTTCAGTGATTTTGGACAACTATTGAGGGAATCACCCATCGTTTGAAGTGGACGATAAACTCATGGGTGGACCTAACGAAGGAGCAGCGAATTATGTTCAAGACGGATACCGTGGAAGAGGATATCGTGGTAGTTATTACGGTAGGAATTTGGAAATTGGCAAGACCGCCAACCAAGGGATAACAATCGTGATTCTCAACCTTGAACCGACAATCCGCCCCACAAAACTCGACGAAAAAGATGGAAGAATTGAATTCAAAAAACCATGAGAGAATTCGTAACGCTCAAAATCAACGAATGATTTCATCAAAAATCGTTTCTTAATCTCAAAGCCAAAGTTGAAGGAGGGACAAAAAAATCATCAAGCCTCTATCCAAGATCTCAAAAACAAATTTGGTAGATTTTCTGACCAACATTCCTCTCGACCATCTGGTTCGTTACCAAGTAACACCCAATCCAACCCAAAACCAACAAACGATAAAACGTACCATCCATCACAAATAAGAAATGAGCATATCAATGTTGTATTCACAAGAAGTGGTCTCCCGTACGATCCACCACCAAATCCAAACTAAAATGCTCCTATCACCCAAGATAATGAGGATGAAGCTGAGGAAACCAACCCAACACAAACCACCAAAAAGAAAACCGTTCCACCTGTCAAGCGGTACACCAAAATTCCATATCCTTAATCTCACGAAGAAAGAAAATGGAAGAGCGATATAAGAAGTTCATTGAAATAATCAAAAAGGTTAGACTCAATGTTCCCCTCTTTTATGTCTTAGCTGGAATGCCCAAATACGGGAAATTTTTGAAAGAACTTCTTAACAACAAGAGCAAGCTAGAGCAAATATCAGCTACCTTTTAACAATCTTGCTTTCGCCTATCGTTCAAAACAAAATTCCCCAAAGCTCGAGATCCGGAGCTTTCTTATTCCATGCACTCTAGAATAATATTCAATGCATGCTTAGCTAGCCTTGGAATGGCTACAAGTATCAATTTGATGCCTTATTATCGTATTCCAAATTATCCATCAACGACTTTAAACCGACAAAGATGAGCATTAAATTAGCAAATCATTCTTATCAATATCCTGTTGGAATTTTCGAGAATATGCTCGTTCAAGTTGGTAAATTCATTTTTCCCGTGGACTTTGTAATCCTGGAAATGGAAGAAGATAGTAAATTCCCACTCATCTTAGAAGACCTTTTCCTAAATACCGAGCGCGATAATCAAAGTGAATGGTAAAGAACTCAACCTTGGAGTTGGAGAAGATCGAATCACCTTTTTAATCGATAAAGCAATGCTCTATCCACGTTCTAGTGATGACACTAGTTTCAACATCGATGTTATCGATGAGGTCACTGACGAAGAATTGGATGCATTACTTAATGAATCTGATCCATTCATGACTACTTTCAAAAAAATCAATGAAACAGACCTTGACAAAGAGTTTGCTGATTTTATGAAAGTAGATTTCGAAGGAGATAACACGGAGGAGGAAGAAATGGAGGAAGAGAATTTTGAAGAAATAACTTTCGATGATGAGATGAGAATAAAATCTTCTCTTCAAGAACCACCAACAGATCTCGTGCTCAAACCTCTCCCTGATCATCTTGAATATGCTTACCTGGAGGAAAACTCACTTCTTTCGATAGTCATATCTTTATTACTCGGGGAAATGGAGAAAGAAAGTTTAGCTTCTATCCTCAAAAATCATAAACGAGCTTTCGCTTGGATAACATCTGATATCCCAGGAATTAGTCCCAATTTCTGCAAACCCAAAATCAATTTCGAAGATGGGATTAAACCTGTTGTGGAACGTCAAATTCGACTCAATCCCAACATGAAAGAAGTTGTAAAAACGGAAATCATCAAACTTCTTAATGCTGGTATCATTTACCCGATCGAGGACAGTCCTTGGTGTTGTCCTTCCGTCACTATGTTCCCAAGAAAGGAGGAATGACGGTTGTGACTAACGAACGGAATGAACTAGTTCCTACTAGAAATGTCCTTGGTTGGCGATTTGTATTGACTTATAATAGAAATTAAACAAAGCCGTGAGAAAAGATCCTTTTCCCCTCCCATTCATAGATCAAATGCTTGAAAGACTATCAGGGAATAAATTATTTTGTTTCCTCGATGGATTTTTAGGATACTTTCAAATTCCAATCGATCCGAATGAGCAAGAGAATACCACCTTCACTCACCCTTTTGGAAACTACGCATATCGGCATATGCGTTTTGGTCTTTGTAATGCACCAGCAGCTTTTCAAAGGTGTATGATAGCAATACTCCAAGACATGCTTGAAACCTCCATGGAAGTTTTCATGGATGACTTTTCAGTTTTCGGATGCAACAATTATGGAGGGAATCACCCATCGTCTGAGTGCGACGATAAACTCATGGGTGGACCTAATGAAGGAGCAGCGAATTATGTTCAAGAAGGATACCGTGGAGGATGATATCGTGGTAGTTATTACGGTAGGAATTCTAGAAATTGGCAAGACCGCCAACCAAGGGATAACATCGCGGATTCTCAACCTCGAACCGACAATCCGCCCCATAAAACTCGACGAAAAGATGGAAGAATCAATTCAAAACCATGAGAGAATTAGATCTGCTCAAAAAATCAACGAATGATTTCATCAAAAATCGCTTTTAATCTCAAAGCCAAAGTTGAGCAGGGACAAAAAAATCATCAAGCCTCTATCCAAGATCTCAAAAACAAATTTGGTAGATTTTCTGACCAACATTCCTCTCGACCATCTGGTTCGTTACCAAGTAACACCCAATCCAACCCAAAACCAACAAACGATAAAACGTACCATTCATCACAAATAAGAAATGAGCATATCAATGTTGTATTCACAAGAAGTGGTCTCCCGTACGATCCACCACCAAATCCAAACGAAAATGCTCCTATCACCCAAGATAATGAGGATGAAGCTGAGGAAACCAACCCAACACAAACCACCAAAAAGAAAACCGTTCCACCCTGTCAAGGCTACGCACACACCAAAAATTCCATATCCTTAACGCTGAAGAAAGAAAAATGGATGAGCGATATAAGAAGTTCATTGAAATAATCAAAGAGGTTAGACTCAATGTTCCCTTGATGTCTTAATGGAATGCCTAATTACGGAAATTTTTGAAAGACTTCTTTAACAACAAGAAGAGCAAGCTAGAGCAAATATCAGCTACCTTCCTTACGAAGAATGCTTTCCCATCGTTCAAAACAAAATTCCGCCAAAGCTCGGAGATCCAGGAGCTTTTTATTCCATGCACTTCGGGAATAATATTCAATGCGATGCTTTACGCACCTTAGTGCAAGTATCAATTTGATGCCTTATTATCTGTATTCCAAATTATCCATTAAATGACTTTAAACCGACAAAGATGAGCATTCGATTAGCAAATCATTCTTATCAATATCCTGTTGGAATTGCCGAGAATATGCTCGTTAAAGTTGGTAAATTCATTTTTCCCGTAGACTTTGTAATCCTGGAAATGGAAGAAGATATTAAAGTCCCACTCATCTTAGGAAGACCTTTCCTAAATACCGCTGATGCGATAATCAAAGTGAAGGGTAAAGAACTCAACCTTGGAGTTGGAGAAGATCGAATCACCTTTTTAATCGATAAAGCAATGCTCTATCCATGTTCTAGTGATGACACTTGTTTCAACATCGATGTTATCGATGAGGTCACCGGACAAGAATGGATGCATTACTTAATGAACGATCAATTCATGACTACTTCTGAAAAAATCAATGAAACAGACCTTGACAAAGAGTTTGCTGATTTTATGAAAGTAGAGTTCGAAGGAGATAACACGGAGGAGAAAGAAATGGAGGAAGAGAATTTTTGAAGAAATAACTTTCGATGGCGAGATCGAATAAAATCTTCTCTTCAAGAACCACCAATGATCTCGTCTTTAAACCTCTCCCGATCATCTTGAATATGCTTACCTGGAGGAAAACTCACTTCTTTCGATAGTCATATCTTTATTACTCGGGGACAAGGAGAAAGAAATTTTAGTTTCTATCCTCAAAAATCATAAACGAGCTTTCGCTTGGAAAACATCTGATATCCTAGGAATTAGTCCCAATTTCTCGCAAACACAAAAATCAATTTCAAGATGGGCTTAAACCTGTTGTGGAACGTCAAATTCGACTCAATCCCAACATGAAAGAAGTTGTAAAAACGGAAATCATCAAACTTCTTGATCTTTGGTATCATTTACCCGACGGGGATCGGTCTTGGGTGTGTCCCGTTCACTATGTTCCCAAGAAAGGAGGAATGACGGTTGTGACTAACGAACGGAATGAACTAGTTCCTACTAGAAATGTCACTGGTTGGCGCATTTGTATTGACTATCGTAAATTAAACAAGGCCACCAGAAAAGATCCTTTTCCCTTCCCATTCATGGATCAAATGCTTGAAAGACTATCAGGGAATAAATTCTTTTGTTTCCTCGATGGATTTTTAGGATACTTTCAAATTCCAATCGACCAATGATCAAGAGAATACCACCTTCACTTGCCTTTTGGAACCCATGATATCGGCGTATGCGTTTTGGTTTTGTAATGCGCTGCAACTTTTCAAAGGTGTATGATAGCAATACTCCAAGACATGCTTGAAACCTCCATGGAAGTTTTCATGGATGACTTTTCGTTTGGATGCAACAATTATGGAGGGAAGCACCCATCGTGCGAAAGGACGATAAACTCATGGGTGGACCTAACGAAGGAGAAGCAATTATGTTCAAAAAGGATACCGGAGGAGGATATCGGTAGTTATTACGGTAGGAATCGAAATAAGGTGGCAAGACCGCCAACCAAGGGATAACAATCGTGATTCTCAACCTCGAATAGACAATCCCCCACAAAACTCGACGAAAAGATGGAAGAATTCAATTGAAAAAACCATGAGAGAATTCCGTAGGATCGCTCAAAATCAACGAATGATTTCATAAAAATCGTTTTTTAATCTCAAAGCCAAAGTTGAGCGGGACAAAAAATCATCAAGCCTCTATCCAAGATCTCAAAAACAAATTTGGTAGATTTTCTGACCAACATTCCTCTCGACCATCCTCGGTTGCTAGATTGCAAGTAACACCCAATCCAACCCAAAACCAACAAACGATAAAATGTACCATCCATCACAAATAACAAATGAGCATATCAATGTTGTATTCACAAGAAGTGGTCTCCCGTACGATCCACCACCAAATCCAAACGAAAATGCTCCTATAACCTAAGATAATGAGGATGAAGCTGAGGAAACCAACCCAACACAAACCACCAAAAAGAAAACCGTTCCACCTGGCAAGGCGTACACACCAAAAATTCCATATCATACTTAACGCTGAAGAAAGAAAAATGGAAGAGCGATATAAGAAGTTCATTGAAATAATCAAAGAGGTTAGACTCAATGTTCTTCTCGTTGATGTCTTTTTAGGAATGCCCTTAATTCATGGAAATTTTTGAAAGAACTTCTTAACAACAAGAGCAAGCTAGAGAAAATATCAGCTACCTTCCTTAACGAAGAATTTCTCAGACCATCGTTCAAAACAAAATTCCGCCAAAGCTCGGAGATCCTGGGAGCTTTCTTATTCCATGCACTTTCGGGAATAATATTCAATACAATGCTTTAGCCGACCTTGGCGCAAGTATCAATTTGATGCCTTATTATCTGTATTCCAAATTATCCATCAACAGCCTTAAACCGACAAAGATGACCATTCGATTAGCAAATCATTCTAATCAATATCCTGTTGGAATTGCCGAGAATATGCTCGTTAAAGTTGGTAAATTCATTTTTCCCGTAGACTTTGTAATCCTGGAAATGGAAGAAGATAGTAAAGTCCCACTCATCTTAGGAAGACCTTTCCTAAATGCCGCTGATGCAATAATCAAAGTGAAGGGTAAGGAACTCAACCTTGGAGTTGGAGAAGATCGAATCACCTTTTTAATCGATAAACCAATGCTCTATCTACGTTCTAGTGATGACACTTGTTTCAAGATCGATGTTATCGATGAGGTCACTGACGAAGAATTGGATGCATTACTTAATGAATCTGATCCATTCATGACTACTTCTGAAAAAATCAATGAAAATGTACTTGACAAAGAGTTTGCTGATTTTATGAAAGTAGAGTTCGAAGGAGATAACGTGGAGGAGGAAGAAATGGAGGAAGAGAATTTTGAAGAAATAACTTTTGATGACGAGATGAGAATAAAATCTTCTATTCAAGAACCACCAACAGATCTCGTGCTCAAACCTCTCCCTGATCATCTTGAATATGCTTACCTCGGAGGAAAACTCACTTCTTCGATAGTCATATCTTTATTACTCGGGGACAAGAGAAAGAAAGTTTAGCTTCTATCCTCAAAATCATAAACGAGCTTTGCTTGGATAACATCCGATATCCCGGAATTAGTCCCATTTCTGCAAACACAAAATCAATTTCGAAGATGGGATTAAACCTGTTGTGGAACGTCAATGTCGACTCAATACCAACATGAAAGAAGTTGTAAAAACGAAATCATCAAACTTATCTTTGGTATCATTTACCCGACGAGGACGGTCCTTGGGTGTGTCCCGTTCACTATGTTCCCAAGAAAGGAGGAATGACGGTTGTGACTAATGAACGGAATGAACTAGTTCCTACTAGAACTGTCACTGGTTGGTGCTTTGTATTGACTATCATAAATTAAACAAAGCCGCCAGAAAAGATCCTTTTCCCCTCCCATTCATAGATCAAATGCTTGAAAGACTATCAGGGAATAAATTCTTTTGTTTCCTCGATGGATTTTAGGATACAAATTCCAATCGATCCGAATGATCAAGAGACCACCTTCACTCACCCTTTTGGAAACTACGATATCGGTATGCGTTTTGTCTTTGTAATGCACCAGCAGCTTTTCAAAGGTGTATGATAGCAATACTCCAAGACATGCTTGAAACCTCCATGGAAGTTTTCATGGATGACTTTTCGATTTTTCGGATGCAACAATTAATGAGGAATCACCATCGCCCGAGAATGCGAAGACGATAAACTCACATGGTGGACCGAACGGCGGAGTACAATTATGTTCAAGAAGGATATGGAAGAGGGATATCGGTAGTTATTACGGTAGGAATTCTGGAAATTGGCAAGACCGCCAACCAAGGGATACCAATCGTGATTCTCAACTCCTCAGGCAACCGACAATCCGCCCCATAAAACTCGGCGAAAAGATGGAAGAATTGAATTCAAAAACCATGAGAGAATTCGTACTCGCCAAAATCAACGAATGATTTCATCAAAAATCAGTTTCTTAATCTCAAAGCCAAAGTTGAGCGGGGACAAAAATCATCAAGCCTCTATCCAAGACCTCGAAAACAAATTTGGTAGATTTTCTGACCAACATTCCTCTTCGACCATCCGTTCGTTACCAAGTAACACCCAATCCAACCCAAAACCAACAAACGATAAAACGTACCATCCATCACAAATAAGAAATGAGCATATCAATGTTGTATTCACAAGAAGTGGTCTCTCGTACGATCCACCACCAAATCCAAACGAAAATGCTCCTATCACCCAACATAATGAGGATGAAGTCGGGAAACCAACCCAACACAAACCACCAAAAAGAAAACGTTCCACGGTCACCAAGGCGTACACACCAAAAAATTTATATCCTAACTCTGAAGAAAGAAAAAATGGAAGAGCGATATAAGAAGTTCATTGAAATAATCAAAGAGGTCAAACTCAATGTTCCCTCTTACATATGTCTTAGTTGGAATGCCCAAATATTGAGGAAATTTTGAAAGAACTTAATAAACAAGAGCAAGCTAGAGCAAATATCGGCTACCTTCTTAATAAATCACTGCTTCGACCATCGTTCAAAAAAAAAAGCTCCGCCAAAGTTTCGGAGATCTGGAGCTTTCTTATTCCATGCACTTTGGAATAATATCAATGCGATGTTTTTAGCCGACCTGGCGCAAAGTATCAATTTGATGCCTTATTATCGTATTCCAAATTATCCATCATCCACTTTAAACCGACAAAGATGAGCATTCGATTAGCAAATCATTCTTCTCAATATCCTGTTGGAATTGCCGAGAATATGCTCGTTCAAGTTGGTAAATTCATTTTTCCCGTGGACTTTGTAATCCTGGAAATGGAAGAAGATAGTAAAGTCCCACTCATCTTAGGAATACCTTTCCTAAATACCGACAGCGATAATCAAAGTGAATGGTAAAGAACTCAACCTTGGAGTTGGAGAAGATCGAATCACCTTTTTAATCGATAAAGCAATGCTCTATCCACGTTCTAGTGATGACACTAGTTTCAACATCGATGTTATCGATGAGGTCACTGACGAAGAATTGGATGCATTACTTAATGAATCTGATCCATTCATGACTATTTCTGAAAAAATCAATGAAACAGACCTTGACAAAGAGTTTGCTGATTTTATGAAAGTAGATTTCGAAGGAGATAACACGGAGGAGGAAGAAATGGAGGAAGAGAATTTTGAAGAAATAACTTTCGATGATGAGATGAGAATAAAATCTTCTCTTCAAGAACCACCAACAGATCTCGTGCTCAAACCTCTCCTCATCATTGAATATGCTTACTGGAGGAAAACTCACTTCTTTCGATAGTCATATCTTTATTACTCGGGGACAAGGAGAAAGAAAGTTTAGTTTCTATCCTCAAAAATCATAAACCGACTTTTGCTTGGAAAACATCGATATCCTCGGAATTAGTCCCAATTTCTGCAAACACAAAATCAATTTCGAAGATGGGATTAAACCTGTTGTGGAACGTCAACTTCGACTCAATCCCAACATGAAAGAAGTTGTAAAAACGGAAATCATCAAACTTCTTGATGCTGGTATCATTCACCCGATCGTGGACAATCCTTTGGGTGTATCCCGTTCACTATGTTCCCAAGAAAGGAGGAATGACGGTTGTGACTAACGAACGGAATGAACTAGTTCCTACTAGAAATGTCACTGGTTGGCGCATTTGTATTGACTATCGTAAATTAAACAAAGCCACCAGAAAAGATGCTTTTCCCCTCCAATTCATGGGTCAAATGCTTGAAAGACTATCAGGGAATAAATTCTTTTGTTTCCTCGATGGACTTTTAGGATACTTTCAAATTCCAATCGATCCGAATGATCAAGAGAAGACCACCTTCACTTGCCTTTTTGGAACTCGCGCTACGATATCGGCGTAGCGTTTTGGTCTTTGTAATGCACCTGCAACTTTTCAAAGGTGTATGATAGCAATACTCCAAGACATGCTTGAAACCTCCATGGAAGTTTTCATGGATGACTTTTCGCCGGATGCAACAATTGTGGAGAGAATCACCCATCTCAGTGCCGATAAACTCCGGGTGGACCCAACGAAGGATAGTGAATTATAATCAAGAAGGACAACGTGGAGGAGGACATCGTGGTAGTTATTACTGAGAATTCTGAAATTGGCAACCGCCAACTGGGATAACAATCGTGATTCTCAACCTCGAACCGACAATAACCCCACAAAACTCGGACGAAAAAGATGGAAGAACCATTGAAAAACCATGAGAGAATTCGTGATGCTCAAAAATCAACGAATGATTTTCAAAATGTACAGTTTTTAATCTAAAGCCTGCCAGCAGGGACAAAAAAATCATCAAGCCTCTATCCAAGATCTCAAAAACAAATTTGGTAGAATTTCTGACCAACATTCCTCTCGACCATCTAGTTCGTTACCAAGTAACACCCAATCCAACCCAAAACCAACAAACGATAAAACGTACCATCCATCACAAATAAGAAATGAGCATATCAATGTTGTATTCACAAGAAGTGGTCTCCCGTACGATCCACCACCAAATCCAAACGAAAATGCTCCTATCACCCAAGATAATGAGGATGAAGCTGAGGAAACCAACCCAACACAAACCACCAAAAAGAAAACCGTTCCACCTGTCAAGGCGTACACACCAAAAATTCCATATCCTTAACGCCTGAAGAAAGAAAAAATGGAAGAGCGATATAAGAAGTTCATTGAAATAATCAAAGAGGTTAGACTCAATGTTCCCCTCGTGGATGTCTTAGTCGGAATGCCCAATTATGGGAAATTTTTGAAAGAACTTCTTAACAACAAGAGCAAGCTAGAGCAAATATCAGCTACCTTCCTTAATGAAGAATGCTCAGCCATCATTCAAAAAAAAATTCCGCCAAAGCTCGGAGATCCTGGGAGCTTTCTTATTCCATGTACTTTCGGGAATAATATTCAATGCGATGCTTTAGCCGACCTTGGCGCAAGTATCAATTTGACGCCTTATTATCTGTATTCCAAATTATCCATCAACAGCCTTAAACCGACAAAGATGAGCATTTGATTAGCAAATCATTCTTATCAATATCCTGTTGGAATTGCCAAGAATATGCTCGTTCAAGTTGGTAAATTCATTTTTTCCGTGGACTTTGTAATCCTGGAAATGGAAGAAGATAGTAAAGTCCCACTCATCTTAGGAAGACCATTCCTAAATAGCGCTGATCCGATAATCAAAGTGAAGGGTAAAGAACTCAACCTTGGAGTTGGAGAAGATCGAATCACCTTTTTAATCGATAAAGCAATGCTCTATCCACGTTCTAGTGATGACAATTGTTTCAACATCGATGTTATCGATGAGGTCACTGATGAAGAATTGGATGCATTACTTAATGAATATGATCCATTCATGACTACTTTCGAAAAAATCAATGCAACAGACCTTGACAAAGATTTTGCTGATTTTATGAAACTAGAGTTCGAAGGAGATAACATGGAGGAGGAAGAAATGGAGGAAGAGAATTTTGAAGAAATAACTTTCGATGATGAGATGAGAATAAAATCTTCTCTTCAAGAACCACCAACAGATCTCGTGCTCAAACCTCTCCCTGATCATCTTGAATATGCTTACCTGGAGGAAAACTCACTTCTTTCGATAGTCATATCTTTATTACTCGGGGACAAGGAGAAAGAAAGTTTAGTTTCTATCCTCAAAAATCATAAACGAGCTTTCGCTTGGAAAACATCTGATATCCCAGAAATTAGTCCCAATTTCTGCAAACACAAAATCAATTTCGAAGATGGGATTAAACCTGTTGTGGAACGTCGACTTCGACTCAATCCCAACATGAAAGAAGTTGTAAAAATGGAAATCATCAAACTTCTTGATGCTGGTATCATTTACCCGATCGAGGACAGTCCTTGGGTGTGTCCCGTTCACTATGTTCCCAAGAAAGGAGGAATGACGGTTGTGACTAACGAACGGAATGAACTAGTTCCTACTAGAAATGTCACTGGTTGGCGCATTTGTATTGACTATCGTAAATTAAACAAAGCCACCAGAAAAGATCCTTTTCCCCTCCCATTCATGGATTAAATGCTTGAAAGACTATCAGGGAATAAATTCTTTTGTTTCCTCGATGGATTTTTAGGATACTTTCAAATTCCAATCGATCCGAATGATCAATAGAAGACCACCTTCACTTGCCCTTTTGGAACCTACGCATATCGGCGTATGCGTTTTGGTCTTTGTAATGCACCTGCAACTTTTCAAAGGTGTATGATAGCAATACTCCAAGACATGCTTGAAACCTCCATGGAAGTTTTCATGGATGACTTTTCAGTTTTCGGAAACTCATTCGAAGCTTGTCTTTCCAATCTTGATAAAATGCTCGAAAGATCAAGCTCATCTTGTCCTTAACTGGGAAAAAGTTCACTTTATAGTGACTGAAGGAATTGTTCTTGGCCACAAAATCTCCAGTGCGGGCATGAAAGTAGATAAATCAAAAATTGACGTTATGACGAAACTTCCACCACCAACTAACGTTAAAGCCTTTATAAGTTTTTTAGGACATGCCGGTTTTTACCATCGATTTA
>OU343220.1:123148491-123254083 GCA_910596185.1 Chrysanthemum makinoi
TGATGCGATTAAGCACTAAAATCATATGAATATAACCAAATAACATATACAAAAGCACACATAAAGCTACTGAAAAATGTACAATATGAGCCTTATCAAATTCCCCCACACTTAAACTTTGCTTGCCCTCAAGCAAATCTAGAAAATAAAATATCCACAGGTACAAAATCATGATTACGAAAAATATGATGCAAATCCACCAAGTACAAGTACAAGAGAAGATTCATCAATTTAGCTTTTAAGGGTGAAAATTCAAGATGTTTGACAATATCCAATGACTTTCTTGCTTGATAACATGGCTAAGCACCTCATGAAAATGGAACGAAGTGTAATTCACTCAACACTCAATTTTTTAGTAATGGACAGTATTAAGGATTAGTACACTCATATTGCTCAGTCATGATCTAAATATTACCATATGCTTGTACAAGAAATAAAACTCCACCGACGTGGCGTAAGCACCAAGCAAAAACATCTAAAGAGGACTTTTATTCAGATTTAAATGTTAGGCTTAGGGTCAAGGGTATGGATAAGGCTTGGGAATGTTAATGAAAATGGTGTTAAAAGAAAAATAGATTCAAGTCTAATACCCATGTTGCTAGTTACCAAACAATCCAAGAAACCAATAAATGATCATAGCTTTATTTTCTTTTCTCCGGATTTCCACAACTCTTCGCTTTGATTCGCCATAAGAACTTTTCTTCAAGCATAGCACATTGGCTAATACATAATTTTTTATTTTATTTTTATTTTTTATTTTATTTTTTTATTTTTATTTTTTTTTATAAATGGCTCATACAACTGACAAGGTGCGGTAACTCATAATCATCTAGACAATCTTCTCATACTAGGCGACTAACAACCAACCGTTTAGATATTGACAAGGGTTAGGCTAAGGCTTAAAGTGTAAAATATTTTTGTATTTTCTGGATTTATCAAAAACGAAAAGGATGGCCTAGAGGGTGTAACTAGGAGCATCTAGCGCTAAATATGAGTGCTGCAAATGGGTCCATATGGGTGGTTAACTAACCGATGTGTCTAGTTAATATATCATAATATGAAAAATGGAAGGCCATTTGGGTTAAAATCCTAAGGTGCCTCTTTATCACACGAATTCACTTATATCGCACGAATGCGATCTCACTGCGGTTTGGTAATGATTTACAAGTACAAGTTCTAGAATAAATAAAATCACCGGCACACTCATAGCAAAAGCTTCAAGCATAAAAGATGTACGCTTTATATAGAACAGGCTCAAATCCTCACAATTTTAATGGAAGGGCTATAAAATGCGCTAGCAAATGTTATCGATCCCAGAATGGATTGCAAATTAATCGGAACACATCTCAAATTTTCAAATATTACCAGTTTTACCAGTGGATTGATCCAGTTATTTTAATATATTATCCTAAAAGCGTGAAAATAACTAAATCACAAGGGCAAACAAAAATTAAAATTTAAGCTTAAAAACTCTAATTTTCCTATTCACCCCCCACACATAAGTTAAACATTGTCCTCAATGTGAAAAACAAACTTCAAAGTATAGAAATGAGGAAATAGATATAAAACAAGATATTCAAATGAGTTTGTCAGCTTAATTTTCCAAGCGTCCACTGGAGTAAGCATTACCTGCACAAAATCTTATATACAAACAAAATAGTTTTATTAAGATGTGGCACCCCCCACACTTGAGTTTAACCAAAGGTTTAAACTTTGGAGCGTGACCACAGAGAATCAAATCTGAAACACACGGGTTGCCTCCCGAGAAGCGCTTGTTTTATAAATGAGTCATCAGCCTGACTCGAATCTTACCGAATTCACTTTGGTTCAGTTGCAGCTTTGAACATCTTGAAAATTTCGGGGACATACATGAATTCTTCACCATTCGCATCAATATCCCTCCAGATGAATTCAGCAGATGGTTTCCAAGGAATGCTTTGTGTTATTCTTCCTAGAAAAGGTGCTACGAAGGTGATGGTTTCGAATTCATTTTCAGGTG
The DNA here is from genome assembly GCA_910596185.1 of Chrysanthemum makinoi. Taxonomy (NCBI): domain Eukaryota; kingdom Viridiplantae; phylum Streptophyta; class Magnoliopsida; order Asterales; family Asteraceae; genus Chrysanthemum; species Chrysanthemum makinoi. Next base: position 123,150,491 of record OU343220.1, read on the forward strand.
AAACTGTCTCAACTGAAATTTCATTCATTTGCTCCTTATCGTAGTATAATTTGATTCGGCGCCCATTAACAATAAAACGTCCACCCTGTTTTTCATAAAGTTCGACATATCCGGATGGATATCCATGTTTAACGATATATGGCCCGAACCATCTCGGTTGCAACTTAGGAGCTTTGAATTTGAATTTCAAGTTGAAAAGCAGAACTTTATCTCCGGCTTTGAATTCTTTTCGAATTCGCAGCTTTTTGTCGTGATAAGCTTTGGTTCTGGCTTTATACAGTTTGGAATTTTCATAAGCTTGGAGTCTCAATTCGTCGAGTTCGTGCAATTGCAAAAATCTCTTTTCTCAAGCTATTTTGAGATCGGTGTTACAGCTTCTAAGAGCCTAGTAAGCACGATGTTCAACTTCGAACGGCAAATGACAAGTTTTCCCATACAGGAGTCTGTAAGGAGTTGTGCCAATAGGAGTTTTGTAAGTGCGATGAAATGCCCACAGAGCATCGCAAGTTTTTTTACCACGAAGGATTGTCCTTTACTATTTTTTCGAGTATTCTTTTAAGAGCTCTGTTGGTGTTTTCAACTTGGCCACTGGTTTGTGGGTGATAAGCTGTCGCAAAACGATGATGAACTCCATATATTTTCATGGTTTTCTCCATTTTTCAGTTACAGAAATGGGTTCCTCGATCGTTTGTCAATGCTTTGGGAATTCCATAACGAGCGTAAAAGATTTTGAGAATATTAACGACAACACGAGCATCGTTTGTTGGTAAAGCTTCGGCTTCTGCCCATTTGGACACATAATCTATAGCAACGAGAATGTATTCGTATTTGTGGGATTTAGGAAATGGTCATATGAAATCAATTCCCCAAATATCGAATATTTCACACACTTGAATGCTTGTTAGTGGCATTTCGTCTCTGCGTGAAAGGTTGGTGGATCTTTGGCAAGCATCACAGTTTTGGACAAGTGTATGTGCTTCTTTGAATATTGTTGGCCAATAGAATCCAGCATCAAAACCTTTTTTAGCTGTGGTGGAAGGACCATAATGTCCCCCAGTAGGGCCATGATGACATTCATCCAGAATTTTTCGGGTTTCGAACCGTAAACACATCTTCGATCATTCCATCGGGCACATTTTGAAAAGATAAGGTTCTTCCCAAAAGTAGTGTTTAAGTTCCGAAAAGAATTTGCTCCGTTGAGCGTAAGTTAATCCTTTTCTGAGAATTTCTCCAACGAGATAGTTTGCAAAGTCAGCAAACCAAGGATCTTCGCTCATCAATCGTCATGAGGGTTTCATCGGGGAAGTAATCATCGCATTTTTCCTTTAACTCCTCTAGATCGATTTTCAAGACGTGATAAATGATCACGCAAGATATATCGCTTCCTTTCTTATCTTTGATTTCGATGTCAAATTCTTGGAGTAGCAGAATCCATCGGATGAGACGCGGCTTAACATCTTGCTTGGTGAATAAATATTTGAGTGCTGAATGATCGGTGAACACGCATTTTGAAAGCACAAGGTAAGATCGGAATTTGTCGAACTGGAAAACTACGGCCAATAAATCGATGGTAAAAACCGGCATGTCCTAAAAAACTTATAATGGCTTTAACGTTAGTTGGTGGTGAAAGTTTCGTCATAACGTCGATTTTTGATTTACCTACTTTCATGCCCAAGACTGGAGATTTTGTGGCCAAAAACAATTCCTTCAGTCACTATAAAGTGATATTTTTCCCAGTTAAGGACAAGATGTGCAACTTCGCATCTTTCGAGCATTTTATCAAGATTGGAAAGACAAGCTTCAAATGAGTTTCCAAAACCTGAAAAGTCATCCATGAAAACTTCCATGGAGGTTTCAAGCATGTCTTGGAGTATTTCTATCATACACCTTTGAAAAGTTGCAGGTGCATTACAAAGACCAAAACGCATACCGATATGTAGGTTCCAAAAGGACAAGTGAAGGTGGTCTTTCTTGATCATTGGATCGATTGGAATTTGAAAGTATCCTAAAAATCCATCGAGGAAACAAAAGAATTTACTCCCTGATAGTCTTTCAAGCATTTGATCCATGAATGGGAGGGGAAAAGGATCTTTTCTGGTGGCTTTGTTTAATTTACGATAGTCAATACAAATGCGCCAACCAAAATGACATTTCTAGTAGGAACTAGTTCATTCCGTTCATTAGTCACAACCGTCATTCCTCCTTTCTTGGGAACATAGTGAACGGGACACACCCAAGGACTGTCCTCGATCGGGTAAATGATACCGGATCAAGAAGTTTGATGATTTCCTTTACAACTTTCATGTTGGGATTGAGTCGGTTGACGCTCCACAACTGGTTTAATCCCATCTTCAAAATTGATTTTGTGTTTGCAGAAATTAGGACTAATTCCTAGGATATCAGATGTTTTCCAAGCGAAAGCTCGTTTATGATTTTTGAGGATAGAAACTAAACTTTCTTTCTTCTTGTCCTCGAGTAATAAAGATATGACTATCGAAAGAAGTGAGTTTTCCTCCAGGTAAGCATATTCAAGATGATCAGGGAGAGGTTTGAGCACGAGATCTGTTGGTGGTTCTTGAAGAGAAGATTTTATTCTCATCTCGTCATCGAAAGTTATTTCTTCAAAATTCTCTTCCTCCATTTCTTCCTCCTCCATGTTATCTCCTTCGAACTCTAGTTTCATAAAATCAGCAAACTCTTTGTCAAGGTCTCTTGCATTGATTTTTCCGAAGTAGTCATGAATGGATCAGATTCATTAAGTAATGCATCCAATTCTTCGTCAGTGACCTCATCGATAACATCGATGTTGAAACAAGTGTCATCACTAGAACGTGGATAGAGCATTGCTTTATCGATTAAGAAGGTGATTCGATCTTCTCCAACTCCAAGGTTGAGTTCTTTACCCTTCACTTTGATTATCGGATCAGCGGTATTTAGGAATGGTCTTCCTAAGATGAGTGGGACTTAACTATCTTCTTCCATTTCCAGGATTACAAAGTCCACGGGAAAAATGAATTTACCAACTTGAACGAGCATATTCTCGGCAATTCCAATAGGATATTGATAAGAATGATTTGCTAATCAAATGCTTATCTTTGTCGGTTTAAGGCTGTTGATGGAAAATTTGGAATACAGATAATAAGGCATCAAATTGATATTTGCGCCAAGGTCGGCTAAAGCACCGCATTGAATATTATTCCCGAAAGTACATGGAATAAGAAAGCTCCCAGGATCTCCGAGCTTTGGCGGAATTTTGTTTTGAATGATGGCTGAGCATTCTTCATTAAGGAAGGTAGCTGATATTTGCTCTAGCTTGCTCTTGTTGTTAAGAAGTTCTTTCAAAAATTTCCCATAATTGGGCATTCCGGCTAAGACATCCACGAGGGGAACATTGAGTCTAACCTCTTTGATTATTTCAATGAACTTCTTATATCGCTCTTCCATTTTTCTTTCTTCAGGCGTTAAGGATATGGAATTTTTGGTGTGTACGCCTTGACAGGTGGAACGGTTTTCTTTTTGGTGGTTTGTGTTGGGTTGGTTTCCTCAGCTTCATCCTCATTATCTTGGGTGATAGGAGCATTTTCGTTTGGATTTGGTGTTGGATCGTACGAGAGACCACTTCTTGTGAATACAAAATTGATATGCTCATTCCTTATTTGTGATGGATGGTACGTTTTATCATTTGTTGGTTTTGGGTTGGATTGGGTGTTACTTGGTAACGAACCAAATGGTCGAGAGGAATGTTGGTCAGAAAATCTACCAAATTTGTTTTTGAGATCTTGGATAGAGGCTTGATGATTTTTTTGTCCCTGCTCAACTTTGGCTTTGAGATTAAAAAACTGATTTTTGATGAAATCATTCGTTGATTTTTGAGCAGTCACGAATTCTCTCATGGTTTTTCAATTCGAGATTCTTCCATCTTTTCGAGTTTTGTGGGGGCGATTGTCGGTTCGAGGTTGAGAATCACGATTGTTATCCCTTGGTTGGCGGTCTTGCCAATTTCCAGAATTCCTACCGTAATAACTACCACGATATCCTCCTCCACGGTATCCTTCTTGAACATAAATTCCGCTCCTTCGTTAGGTCCACCCATGAGTTTATCGTCGCACTCAGACGATGGGTGATTCCCTCCATAATTGTTGCATCCGAAAACTGAAAAGTCATCCATGAAAACTTCCATGGAGGTTTCAAGCATGTCTTGGCGTATTGCTATCATACACCTTTGAAAAGTTGCTGGTGCATTACAAAGACCAAAACGCATACGACGATATGCGTAGTTTCCAAAAGGGTGAGTGAAGGTGGTCTTCTGTTGATCATTCGGATCGATTGTAATTTGAAAGTATCCTTAAAATCCATCTAGGAAACAAAAGAATTTATTCCCTGATAGTCTTTCAAGCATTTGATCTATGAATGGGAGGGGAAAAGGATCTTTTCTGGCGGCTTTGTTTAATTTTCGATAGTCAATACAAATGCGCCAACTAGTGACATTTCTAGTAGGAACTAGTTCATTCCGTTCGTTAGTCACAACCGTCATTCCTCCTTTCTTGGGAACATAGTGAACGGGACACACCCAAGGACTGTCCTCGATCGGGTAAATGATACCAAAGATAAGAAGTTTGATGATTTCGCTTTTACAACTTCTTTCATGTTGGGATTAAGTCGGTTGACGTTCCAACAATCAGGTTTTAATCCCATCTTCGAAATTGATTTTGTGTTTGCGTAAATTGGGACTCAACCCAAATCGATATCGATGTTTTCCAAGCGAAAGCTTGTTTATGATTTTTGAGGATAGAAACTAAACTTTCTTTCTCCTTGTCCCCGAGTAATAAAGATATGACTATCGAAAGAAGTGAGTTTTCCGGTAAAAAAGCATATTCAAGATGATCAGGGAGAGGTTTGAGCACGAGATCTGTTGGTGGTTCTTGAAGAGAAGATTTTATTCTCATCTCGTCATCAAAAGTTATTTCTTCAAAATTCTCTTCCTCCATTTCTTCCTCCTCCATGTTATCTCCTTCGAACTCTGTTAGGAATTAGAAATTCCAGGTATTAAAGAGTCGGTCACCTCAAGTATATGTAATCGTTAGAAAGCTCGTAGTCATAGTAATTTTATGTTAAGTAGTATTTAGTTTAAGTAACACCGTGGAGGACGGACGGGTCTTTACCCACTGTATGCCTGATCCACAGCCCGTTGTGTGGCCTTTTATGTAAGACTATAAATACTCTCTACCTTCCAAGGTAGAGAGTTGGAGCTCATAATAAGAATTTTCTTTCTCTCACTAAGTTCCCTAAACCTCTAACTTTCTCTCTCTAGAACTCACCTTATACCTACTTTGAGTTATGGTTTGATGTGTATGTGAAATCCAATATGTTACAATTGGTATCAAGAGCCATGGTTAGATCATATCTTACATATCTTTGGATTTCTAGTGGTTTTAGGTGGTTTTTGAGTTTGAAAAGTTTAGTGGTTTTTGCATCATTTGGTTGATTTCTAGTGTTAAAGTTTGGATTTTGGTAGTACTTTTGTGTTTAGAATCATCACAAGTGTTTAGGTTTTGATTTAGAAGGTTTGAATCATAGTGGTTGGGTTGTTTTGGATTGAAAAGTGGTGTTTATGTGTTTCTCATGCTAGCGACTTGAGCCACGGAAAAGTTTTCTTGGTAGCGACTTGCTTTACAATTTGGTAGCGAGTTGTAGTTGAAAATCTTAGCGAGTTGGGTTAGCGACTTGTCTAGTGAGACAAGCCGACAAAAAGTACAAGTAGTGGATTCTCCACTACACGTAGCGACTTGGTGTAAGTTAGCGACTTGTACTTTATTTTGTTAGCGACTTGGTGTTAGCGAGTTGGTACCTAGCGAGTTGCTATTTAGCGACTTGACACATTGGAGACTTGGATCTTAGCTTAATTGTCACAAAATTTTCCTAGCGACTTGAATCTTAGCGAGTTGTTTATATAGCGACTTGACTGCGGTACTAGCTTACTTGGGATTATAGCGACTTGGGTTTAATAGCGACTTAGTAGTTAGCGACTTGGTTCAAGATTTTCTAGCGACTTGGGTGTATTTTAATACGGTTTTCTCTTGATTTAGTAAAATCCCGTGAAAGAATCTATTTCCCCGTTTAATCATAGAGTTATAAAATCCCGTGTAATCGTTTAACATGTCTACCAACGTTCCTACTATCATCTCCACTGTTTCCGAGGATGTTCAAGTTCGATACTCGTCCACCCATGCTTGACGAACCGACTATGACTCTTGGGCTCAACGAATCGATTGTACTGTCTTGGAAAAAGAAAATGGTTAACATTCTCAAATCCATTGATGAAGGACCTTATCGAGTTGAAACTACTAGAGATATACTTGATACTCCTGAAGATGGAACTTTGATTTACGGAATGGACAGACCAAAGATGTATGATGAGCTTGATGATAAGGAGAAAAAGAGATTCGATGCAGATATCCAAGCTTCCAACATTATCTTGCAAGGTCTTCCAAAGACATCTACAAGCTTATCAATCACAACACCGAGGCAAAAGCTGTATGGGATAATGTCAAGATGCTTCTTTCTGGTTCTGAGCTAACTATGGAAGACAGAGAATCACAACTCTATGATGAATTTGAGCACTTCAAGATGAAACCAGATGAAAGTGTCTATGAGTACTATGTGAGATTTCATAAGTTGGTGAATGACATGAGGAACATCAGAATGACTATGCCTAACATTCAGATGAACTCAAAATTTGTAAACAACATGAATCCCGAATGGCACAAATTTGTTACTTCTGTGAAGCTCACTAAAGGATTGAAGAATACAAACTATGAGCAACTCTATGCCTTCCTTCTTCCGAATGAGAGACATGCCATGTTTGAAAAGAGGATTCTTGAACAATTCAAAACAAATCCGGGAGAGACAAGCTCATCAAATGATTCAACTGCCTTCTACTCAAACATTGGGATTACCACTAAAGCTTCACAAGTTATACCCATGGGTGATGGAACTCACAAACTCATTCCCGATCCAAAGTTCAAACAAGCTGATGCTGATGCACACGTGGGTAACTTCATTAATCAACTAGCTCTTCTTATTAGTCAAAACATGAATTCTCTCCCACAAACCAACAACAACCTCGGAACAGCTTCTAACCCACACAATCAAGCTACTGTCAGAGATGGGAAAATTGTTGTGCAACCAGTTCAGAAAGACAGATGATCAAGGAAGAGGAGGAGCTGGTAGAGGTTATGTTGGTAATCCGAATCGAGGAAGAAATGGAAATCAAGGTCAAACTAAGCCGATCAAATGCTATAACTGTGGTGGTGAGGGACACATTGCAAGGAAATGTACATCTCCAAAACGCCCACGAATGCCTTGACTACTTCAGAGATAAGATGCTGCTTGTACAAGCTCAGATAATGGTGCCTGCTTTGGATGAAGAGGAGTTATTGTTTCTTGCTGAGGGCAATGCCAAGACCTATGATGCAGATGTGGATGAGCATCCAATTCAGGAGATAGGTCACAATCATCAGAATGCCTTTCAAGTCGCGATTGTGATGCATACGACTCGATGTGGATGATGGACCTACTGCACACACACAATTTTTATGGCTAGCATTTCTCCAATGGTTTCTCCCAAGGTCTCTTCTTCACCACAAGCTGGCCCATCCAAAGACAAACTCATCTCAGAGGTATTAAAACTATATGATGATGCTGATGTGCAAAAGATGCATGACAAAGTACAATCAACTGAAACTATTGAATCAAATATTGAAAATATGGGTAATATCAATGTTGTCCCATATGATCAATATGTGAAACAAAGTGAAAGTGAAATTGTATCAAGTGATGCATCTTCTTCAGAACAATGATTATGTTTCTGATGAATTCACTGCATGCGCCCCTGATGATTCTGTAATCTCTTAACTGAATGCCTATAAAGAACGTGTTGCTATTTATGAACAACGTGCAAAATTTTAGTTGACCACCCGTGAGCAGGAAATGGATGACCAAATGCATACAACTATTAGAAAAAGTAGGTTTAGAGAAGAAGTATTAAAACAAGAGTTAAACTCCTTACGAGAAAAACTTTCAAAACTCGCTAAGCAAAAACAAGAACTTCAAGAAAATGTTAAAATGCTTAAGCAAGAATTCAGTGCTAAGGAATCAAAACTTTTGAATGATTTTTCTAATCTAAAAACCTTGAAAACAAGCTTGAAAATAAGTTGTACGTACAAGGAAACACCATTCAGACCGCTCACATGATCACTAAGCATAGAGTCCTAAGCGATAAGCATAGCATTCCCCTTGTTGAGAAACCAAATCCAGAGGTCATTAAAAAGGCTAGAAATGCTCATAAGGTTCTTTATGATGGCAAGGAAATCCTTAAACCTAGACAGAAACCTAGTTGCGCTGAGTGCACGAGGAAGATAAGAAATCAGATGAAATCACTAGGGAAAAGTTAAACAAGAAACTAGATGATCCAAAATGTAAAGAAAAGAAAGTAATCATCACACCCCATGATTACAAAATGGAGAATTGGATTGCCTTAAACAAGTTTAAGCCTCGTGACATTGTTAACTCCCAACAAGTGTTCTCGAAAATGGATTTAGATAAGCGTAAAGCTGAAAATATTGTTGAAACCAACCCTCCCCTTTGGAAAATGCCTAGAGCGACTGTGTATCCTCCTAATACACCAATGCATCTTGTTCCTAGAACAATTTCCACTAAAAGCAAGACCTTAATTAGCCAATATGTTATCTTTCAACTATTTGTTGATTTTGAGAAAACTTGCAAGAAAAGGATCACACCCACTGGTATAACGGAAGGAGAAAGAGGTTTTGAGCAAACTAAAGAATGTTATTTATCTGAAGTCATGCCTTTCTTTAAACAACTAAAAGATCACTTTGAGAGTCTTTAAAAGGGAATGAATTCGATATTAAAGAAATGGAAAAGGAATTTGATGCAATGATAGTTGAGGTTAGTGACTATGAGCGAGCATTAAAATATAATGAGATTGAAAGGAAGAACTTGCATACACTGAATGAGAATATGATTTCTGAATGTATTGCTCAAGATGTGTTTTTCACCGCTACAAATTGTTCTATTAATGCTTCTCAATTTCATGAATTATCTGTTGTTCTGAAAGTCTCCCATGATCGTGTCATTGAGCTTGAAAAAACTAATTCTAAATTAAACGAGAAAATTGAACTGGATGATCATGACAATTTGGTTAAACATTTTTCTAAACTAGAAGTTGAGCATTTTAATTTACAACTAAAATATCAACATCTTAAAGAAAATGTCAAAACTTCAAATATCAAGACATCCTCGGATGCTCCAGAGTTTGATGTAGCTTTTCAAATTAACAAACGTGATGAACAGATTCAAGCTCATTGCAACACGATCCGAAAGTTGAAAGCCCAAATCTCTCAATTAAAGGGTCAAAAGAACAATATGACAGGCTCCCAAATGCCTCCTCCTTTAGATTCTCACAATTCTCAAACTTTTCATCTTCAAAACTTAGTTAATGCCTTACAAAAGGAAAACGAGAGTTTTCTAGAAGAAAATGAAAAAGTTAAACGACATTTTAAAGAGTTATATGATTCAATAAAAGTCACCCGTGACCAAAACAACGAAAAAATAACGCCTTTACAAAAGGAAATTGAGAATCGAGAAGTCGGGAAATGGGAAACTACCACTTGTTTTCAATAAGAATGTTGTCTCAAAGTCACCTTTAGATTGCAAATACATGATGACAGCTTAAATATATTCCTCCTCATCTTAGGAATAATGAACATGCTTTTCATGACTAATGTGCTCACCTTAAGGATAGTCTAGAATGTCTCCGTGAGATTGTCGAAGAGGATTTCATTAACAAACCTCTTGATAGTGAAATTAGGTTTGCTTGCCTCCAGGCCAAACGATCTCAAGAGTCGCTAGAATGTGTAATTGCAACATGTCCCAAATCCTTAACCTTAGGTGCAAAAGGCAAAGCTATGATGCCTTGTTCTATGCCTAGTGCCGAGCCTTAAAACCATTCTAGGCCCAGTTTTAAGAAAGTATACATCAATGTGTCGTCTAGTAATACGGATCCTTGCACGCGTCTAGTTCAGGAATGCAAAAAGTAGATCAACCAACTAATGTTCCCATAATTCCCTCTATAGTAGTAATCAATGACATTAAAGCGAAAGGGTCAAAGTCTCAAGACAATACAAGGAATGATAGGACCTCGCAAGCTAAAATGTGCATTGGAAGAGAGTAGAAGACCAACCTAGGATCTTTAAGCTTGAGTTGAATAAAACGAATCGTGTTGATTCTAATATTAGCCTTAGGCGCATCGTAATTAATTCAATTCGATACTATTTGCAAACCTTGTAATGATGTCCGCTTGAATTCTTTGCTAATCATGAATGTGGTGTGAATGCTTTGTCTAATGCTGTCAAATGCCCAATTAAAATTGTTAACGCTAATAATCGTGCAAAGAAGGCAAAAAGGCAAAAACGAAAGATTGTTAGAAAACAGAGGAAACCCACAGGAAGAACTTTTATAAAGATAGGTTATTATTGGATACCTTTTGGCCATAAGAACAATTAGTTTTGCTCTCAAACGCTAAGATTATGCCCACTAGAAAATGGATGCCTACTGGTAGAACTATTCCCTTAAGAAGTGATTATACTTTGAATAGGTAAATACGACACCAAAGATTGCATCTATTCCCAATGATTCCATTGCTTCTACTTGATATGGATGTTTCTATTTCGATGTGGGTGTTCCACTATCTGTTACTAACCAAGTGGAACCCATTCTTGCATGGGGATCCCAATTATCCAGTTATCCATTCTTGTATGTGTTCAACTGCAGATCGTTCAAATCGCTCTGTGGTACCGGACTCGTGCTGTTCCAAGCATATGACCGAGACCGGTCGCGGCTCATGAACTTCGTGAGCAAATTCATCGGACAGTTAGATTCGGTAATGATCATTTCGGTGCAATTATGGGTTATGGTGATTATGTTGTTGGTGATAGTGTTATCTCTAGAGTATACTATGTGGAAGGTCTTGGTCATAATCTGTTCTCTGTCGGTCAATTCTGTGATTCTGATCTAGAAGTAGCCTTCCGAAAACATACTTGTTTTGTTAGAGAACTTGATGGTAAGGAACTTTTAAGAGGAACTCGTGGTTCAAATCTTTACACCATCTCTATCGATGATATGATGAAGTCTTCTCCAATTTGCTTGTTGTCAAAGGCTTCAAAACAAAGTCATGGTTATGGCATCGTCGTCTCAATCACTTGAACTTCGGCACCATCAATGATCTCTCCCGAAAGGACTTAGTTGTAGGTTTACCTCGACTAAAGTATGAAAAGGATCATCTTTGTTCAGGATGTCAATTGGGAAAAAGCAAGAAGTATGCCCATAAACCCAAACCTACTAACTCGTCACGAAGTTCTTCATACAATTCATATGGATTTATGTGGACCAATGAGAGTGCAGAATATCTTTGGGAAGAAATATGTGTTAGTTGTGGTTGATGATTACTCTAGATTCACCTGGGTCAAGTTCTTAAGGACAAAGGATGAAACTCCCGATATCATCATCAAACTCATCAAACAGCTGCAGGTTCGACTTAACAAAACCGCCGAATTATCCGACGACATTAATGGAACTGAAGTTTGTTAACAAACAACTTAGTGAATTTTATGAAAGCATTGGAATCAGCCATCAAAGAAGTGTTCCACGAACTCCTCAACATAACGGTGTAGTTGAAAGACGAAATCGAACTCTTGTAGAAGCCGCTAGAACAATGCTTATTTACTCAAAAGTTCCAATGTTTCTCTCAAGCTATTGCCACTGCATGCTACACACAAAATCGCTCCCGATTCACACGCTCATGGAAAAACTCCATATGAACTTGCCCACAACAGAAAACCTAATCTCTTTCCTTCGTGTGTTTGGTGCATTGTGTTATCCAACTAATGAGGGTCAAGACTTAGGCAAACTTAGAGCTAAAGCACACATTGGAATATTTGTAGGGTATGCACCAAACAAAAAGGGATACCGAATCTACAACAAAAGAACCCGAAATATCATGGAAACAATTCACGCTACGTTTGATGAGCTGACCGGTCAAATGGCTCCTGGACAATCCAGCTCAGAACCCGCACTTCAAAACAGTCCCATTGGTTCATCCCTTGTTCCAAACTTTTCTCAAGAAACTCCATATGTACCTCCATCTCAAGATGATTTAAAGAAATTGTTTGATCCTATGTTTGATGAACTTTATGATCCAAGTACTAATGAGGTGTCGATTCCTACAACAGAGGCTGCTCATATTCATGTGAATGAAGTCAATCCTCAGCCTCAATATCATTAAGTCAAGAAGCCGATCCTTCAGTCTCATCAACAAATCATCATTCTTCAAATGTACATCATGGAACTGTTTCTGGCATCAATGATGAAGTTAATCCCTTTGCTACTCTTGAAGATGCTCTATTTGAAAACATATTTTCTCCCGAATCTTCATCGAACCATCTTCTTTAGGAGACATCGACTCGCTACTTCAGTCCCTCAACAACTACCACATGAACACCTCAAAAATGGACTCACGATCATCCATTAGACAACATCATTGGAAATCCTTCTCGTCCAGTATCAACACGGAAACAACTTGCAACCGATGCCTTATGGTGCTTCTTCAACTCCGTACTCTCTAAGATCGAACCAAAAGATGTCAAAACCGCCATGAATGAAGATAGTTGGTTCAATGCCATGCAAGAAGAAATTCATGAGTTTGATCAACTTGATGTATGGGAGTTAGTACCGCCCAGATTGTGCTATGATTATTGCTCTAAAATGGATCTTCAAAGTGAAACTTGATGAGCATGGTGATGTGTTGAAGAACAAGGCTCGATTAGTTGCTAAAGGATACCGCCAAGAGGAGGGTATAGACTTTGAAGAATCTTTTGCTCCTGTTGCTCTAATCGAGGCAATTAGAATCTTTTTGGCTAATGCCGCAAGTAAGAACATGGTAGTCTATCAAATGGACGTGAAGACGGCATTCCTGAACGGAGATCTTAAAGAAGTCGTCTATGTCAGCCAACCCGAAGGCTTTGTGAATCCAGAGCATCCTACCCACGTTTATCGCTTGAAGAAGGCTTTGTATGGTTTAAAGCAAGCTCCAAGGGCATGGTATGATACACTATCAAAGTTTCTTCTATCTACCGGATTCAGAAAAGGAGCAGTTGATCCAACATTGTTCACCGAAAGTCGGGCAAACATTTAATTCATGTTCAAATTTATGTTGATGATATCATTTTTGCCTCGACTGACCCCAATGAGTGTGACCGTTTTCAAATGAAATGAGTTCAAAATTTCAAATGTCAATGATGGGACAAATGTCATTTTTCTTGGGATTACAAATTTCACAAAGTCCCGGAGGCATTTTCATAAATCAATCTAAATATGCAACTGAGATCTTAAAGAAATTTGGATTTGATTCAAGTGACCTGTTGACACTCCCATGATTGATCGAACCAAACTAGATGAGGACCACTCTGGGATCATGATTGACCAAACGAAATATCGTAGTATGATAGGATCCCTGATGTACCTCATCGCTAGTAGACCGACATCTTGTTCGCTGTTTGCATGTGTGCTAGATACCCGGCTAAGCCTACTAAAAAGCACCTTGAAGCGGTTAAACGGGTCTTTCGGTATCTCCAAGGAACCATCAATATGGGACTTTGGTACCTGAAGAACATCGGTATGTCACTAACGCCTATGCATGCCGATCATGCAGATGTCAAGATACTCGTCGAAGCACGCCCTGGAGGTGCTCAGCTTTTTGGTGATAAGCTTGTGAGTTGGTCTTCAAAGAAGCAAATGAGTACTTCTATTTCCTCTACAGAGGAGGAATACATAGCCATGTCATCTTGTTGTGCTCAAATCCTTTGGATGAGATCTCAATTAACGACTATGGCTTTGTATTTAACAAAATCCTCTCAGATGTGATAATAAAAGTGCTATTGCTCTTTCATGCAACAACGTTCAACACTCAAGAGCTAAGCATATCGACATTCGACATCATTTCATTCGGGAACAAGTGGAAAAGGTGTGGTGGAACTCTATTTTGTGAGGTCTGAATATCGCTTAGCGCATCTTCACCAAAGCTCTTCCAAGAGAACGTTTTGAGTTCATACTTCCACGACTAGGCTTGAAAAGCCTTCAACCAGAAACACTCAAACGCCTTCGGAAGAAGACGAGGAGTAAAGGTCTATGCTCATCTATCTCTTGTAAATATTTATTCGAAAAACAAAATACAAAATTATAAAACTTTCAAAATCCATAAAAATCTGAAAAATTCGAAAAATCTTCCAAAAAAAATAAATAAAAAAATAAAAAATATTTTCAATTTGTCATGTTTTTCTCGATTCGATAATATCTACGGTCTTTGTGCTGTCATTCAAAGAATGACAAAGGACTTTAGATGTTGCTCAATTTTATTAAAAAAAATTGGGAGAGAGAGAAAAAAGATGGTTTATTGTCATGTCAGGCAATAACCCGCTTGTCAAAGAAAGAACAGAGCCATACTTTATCATATTTTCAAAATTCCATGCTCTGATTCTTTAAACATTTATCTGCTGAAAACTAACGCTATGAAAAATAACTCTGACTCTATTTTTGATAATCATCCGGATTTATTTGTCAAAATATCTATCTCTCAATCAACAACCTATGTCATTGATTGAGGGGAGAATGATTTCAATTAAATTAAAAAGTTATTTGGCATTCAATTGTTTTCAAAAGATAATCATGCATGTTTAACCAATGGAGATTAAAATCTCAAAATCGATCCTTATCGCTAAAACGCTTTCATAATCAAGTCACAATTCTCCTCAAAAGCTTTCAAAATCAATTTAAATCTATAAGAGATCACAAATCTCAAATGATTTGATAATTGTGATAGGGGAGAATGTGTGATTTAAATTGGATTTAAACCGATAATTCGGTAAATGGTTTTATAAGGATGTACAAGCTCTCCTTCCCACATGTGACAAACGATTTCAAATTTTCCATGCACATGTTGAGGGGAGCATCTATCTTAAACCTATGATTTGAAACGTGATCACTTATCTCAATGTGCAGGTTCCCTCTAGTATGTGCAAAACTCTTTTCAAATCTCGAGGCACATATTGAGGGGGAGCAAAATCATAAAAACCTCATCCTTCCCCAAAATGCTTTATCTACTTGATTCGATTAAGGAAGTGATGTTGATATTTTTTAGAAAATGGTAATCAAAGAAGTTAATTCTTTCTCTTGCCTCCGTGTGGAAAACTATTTCAAATACTTGATTCACATGTTGAGGGGAGTTCTTCTTCTAAAAATATCAAAAACAATTCCGGTACAAAATGCTTTGATAATATATCACAAGTATCTGGATTGATTTTCAAATGGTTTTCAATTGGTTCCTATGGCCGATGAACAATACCAAATAGACCGACCAACTTTACTTTATGTACGGTGATATAAGGATGATAAGGTTAGGTATTTGGTCCCATGATCCGCCAGAGTCGAGGGATCTACCCAGGACAATCCACTAGATAGTGTAGAGTCCTTAGGAATATTGAAAAAAGGAGAAAAGTGAGAAATGGGAAGAGTGCGGACCGAGACAGAGCTAGTACTGGAATAAACCCAACAAGGTTCTAGTTATGAAGTCTCGGTAAGCACTGAAGGGGTTGAAGAATGAAAAAGAATTGAATGTGAAAAGGGGTGAAAAGAAATAGCCCTCAAATAATTCAACCTTAGGGCGTAAAACCGGTTCAATACATACCCTACTGGTGGTTACTTAGGTAACTCCGGTATTGAAGACAAGACGTCATGGACCCAAAGGACGACTGCACTAAACTTCCCAAGCTACTCAAGTTCCTCTTAAAAGGGCTTGTTTCATTCTCCCGGGGAACCTACATTATCTATCGACTTTCTCTTAGAGATTGTTGATATTGAAGAAGGAGACCCTCTCCCTAGTCTCCGATATAGGATCCAAAATGCACAAATTGAGTCTAGAGCCACGAGATCATCAATAAATCTCATTAGGACAATTTCAATGAAGACTCTCTGTTTCACACAATGTGGAAAGAGAAATTATATCTTGAGTCCTACGAATTATCCTTGTGGTATTGCCGTAACATCTAAGTGATGTGTTTACATATTCACATGAAGATGGAAAGCCTTCTCGAGCCAACATCTAACAAGCTCCTGGTAGGTGGCATGTGAGATCTATTATATCGATCAACCATGTGACAACTGAACAGAAACAATGGGGCGATTCAATCTCTTGAATCAATCCCGGTTCAGTTATGGATTGAAGGATACCTTTGAAAACCGGTCTTTGTGCTTTAAAACTCTTTTCATTAGCACGTCGACCGTGTACTAATTTTTCAAATCAAAAGGTGTTTTATGATTGATAATTGATTTTCATTAAAACCTTCGTTATATTGCAAAAACAATTTCTATTGAGCAATACACGATTGTTTTCAAATCTCTTTTCATCAATCAGGACTTAAATTACTGGTTCACTCACTCCGTGTTGTCTTCTTTGAGACGTTCCGTTTGAGAACAGCTAGAGCAGCTGCGAAACCCTGTCAAGGAAATTCTTCAGATTTATACCTGATCACAAAGTATTTGTATCGATCAACGGGAACCGTGGGCCGTGTACCTCAATTCATCGAAAGTGATCAAAGACACTTTTGTGCGCTTTATTGCTAACTGTCTTAAGCAGGTACACCCCGACGCTTGCATGATCGTAATGGAGCGGTCAATCCATAGCCGCATGCTCACACAACACATTCATATCGAAAGAAATCAAGATTGGTGCATCAATGACTCTGATATTCTAACTCCATGCTTCGCTACGCCGCCAATATCATGAATCAACGAAAGCTTCCGCTACTCTGATGAGAAGATATCATGATCCCGAATGTGAGCATGTCGGTCCGAATGTCACAACATCACATAATACCAACACCACAATGGATGTATCAGAGATTTTCTATTAGCCGATGATCTCAAAAGCTGGCTCAACATTATTATCATGTGGATCAAGAAAAGACCTCCACTTGGATTAACCAAACATGCAATGAGTGGAATCAATGACTACAAGCTTCGGAGCAAAGTACTACATCAAGAATGCAAGATCAATTGTTAATGTAATATCTGATTGTATTCAATGTCATTTTAGTATATGTTTGAGGTGACCTCCTTTAAGGGGAGATTGTTAGGAATTAGAAATTCCATGTATTAAAGAGTCGGTCACCTCAAGTATATATATTCGTTAGAAAGCTCGAGTCATAGTAATTTATGTTAAGTAGTATTTAGTTTAGTAACACCGGGAGGACGGACGGGTCTTTACCCATTTGTATGCCCGATCCACAGCCCGTTGTGTGGCGTTTTATTGTAAGACTATAAATACTCTCTACCTTCCAAGGTAGAGAGTTAGAGCTCATAATAAGAATTTTCTTTCTCTCACTAAGTTCCCTAAACCTCTAACTTTCTCTCTCTAGAACTCACCTTTATACGCCCACTTTGAGTTATGGTTTGATGTGTATGTGAAATCCAATATGTTACAAACTCTACTTTCATAAAATCAGCAAACTCTTTGTCAAGTTCTTTTTCATTGATTTTTTCAGAAGTAGTCATGAATGGATCAGATTCATTAAGTAATAATTCTTCGTCAGTGACTTCATCGATAACATCGATGTTGAAACAAGTGTCATCACTAGAACGTAGATAGAGCATTGGTTTATCGATTAAAAAGGTGATTCGATCTTCTCCAACTCCAAGGTTGAGTTCTTTACCCTTCACTTTGGTTATCGCATCAGCGGTATTTAGGAAAAGGTCTTCCTAAGATGAGTGGGAATTTACTATCTTCTTCCATTTCCAGGATTACAAAGTCCACGGGAAAAATGAATTTACCAACTTGAATGAGCATATTCTCGGCAATTCCAACAGGATATTGATAAGAATGATTTGCTAATCGAATGCTCATCTTCGTCGGTTTAAGGCTGTTGATGGATAATTTGGAATACATATAGTAAGGCATCAAATTGATACTTGCGCCAAGGTCGGCTAAAGCATCGCATTGAATATTATTCCCGAAAGTGCATGGAATAAGAAAGCTCCCAAGATCTCCGAGCTTTGGTGGAATTTTGTTTTGAACGATGGTTGTGTAGTATTCGTTAAGGAAGGTAACTGATATTTGCTCTAGCTTGCTCTTGTTGTTAAGAAGTTCTTTCAAAAATTTCCCGTAATTGGGCATTCCGGCTAAGACATCAACGAGGGGAACATTGAGTCTAACCTCTTTGATTATTTCAATGAACTTCTTATATCGCTCTTCCATTTTTTCTTTCTTCAGGCGTTAAGGATATGGAATTTTTGGTGTGTACTTTGACAGTGGAACGGTTTTCTTTTTGGTGGTTTGTGTTTGGTTGGTTTCCTCAGCTTCATCCTCATTATCTTGGGTGATAGGAGCATTTTTGTTTGGATTTGGTGTTGGATCGTACGGGAGACCACTTCTTGTGAATACAACATTGATATGCTCATTTCTTATTTGTGATGGATGGTATGTTTTATCGTTTGTTGGTTTTGGGTTGGATTGGGTGTTACTTGGTAACGAACCAGATGGTCGAGAGGAATGTTGGTCAGAAAATCTACCAAATTTGTTTTTGAGATCTTGGATAGAGGCTTGATGATTTTTTTGTCCCTGCTCAACTTTGGCTTTGAGATTAAAAAACTGATTTTTGATGAAATCATTCGTTGATTTTTGAGCACCACGAATTCTCTCATGGTTTTTCAATTCGATTCTTCCATCTTTTCGTCAGAGTTTTGTGGGGGCGGATTGTCGGTTCGAGGTTGAGAATCACGATTGTTATCCCTTGGTTGGCGGTCTTGCCAATTTCCAGAATTCCTACTGTAATAACTACCACGGTATCCTCCTCCACGGTATCCTTCTTGAACATAATTCGGTTCTCCTTCGTTAGGTCCACCCATGAGTTTATCGTCGTACTCAGACGATGGGTGCTTCCCTCCACAATTGTTGCATCCGAAAACTGAAAAGTCATCCATGAAAACTTCCATGGAGGTTTCAAGCATGTCTTGGAGTATTGCTATCATACACCTTTGAAAAGTTGTAGCTGCATTACAAAGAACAAAACGCATACGCCGATATGCGTAGGTTCCAAAAGGGCAAGTGAAGGTGGTATTCTCTTGATCATTCGGATCGATTGGATTTTGAAAGTATCCAAAAATCCATCGTGGAAACAAAAGAATTTATTCCCTGATAGTCTTTCAAGCATTTGAACCATCAATGGGAGGGGAAAAGGATCTTTTCAGGTGGCCTTGTTTAATTTACGATAGTCAATACAAATGCGCCAACCAGTGACATTTCTAGTAGGAACTAGTTCAATCCGTTCGTTAGTCACAACCGTCATTCCTCCTTTCTTGGGAACATAGTGAACGGGACACACCCAAGGACTGTCCTCGATCGGGTAAATGATACCAGCATCAAGAAGTTTGATGATTTCCGTTTTTACAACTTCTTTCATGTTGGGATTGAGTCGAAGTAGACGTTCCACAACAGGTTTAATCCCATATTCGAAATTGATTTTGTGTTTGCAGAAATTGGGACTAATTCCTGGGATATCAGATGTTTTCCAAGCGAAAGCTCGTTTATGATTTTTGAGGATAGAAACTAAACTTTCTTTCTCCTTGTCCCCGAGTAATAAAGATATGATTATCGAAAGAAGTGAGTTTTCCTCCAGGTAAGCATATTCAAGATGATCAGGGAGAGGTTTGAGCACGAGATCTGTTGGTGGTTCTTGAAGAGAAGAGTTTATTCTCATCTCGTCATCGAAAGTTATTTCTTCAAAATTCTCTTCCTCCATTTGTTCCTCCTCCGTGTTATCTCCTTCGAACTCTACTTTCATAAAATCAGGAAACTCTTTGTCAAGTTTTGTTTCATTGATTTTTTCGGAAGTAGTCATGAATGGATCAGATTCATTAAGTAAAGCGTCCAATTCTTCGTCAGTGACCTCATCGATAACATCGATGTTGAAACAAGTGTCATCACTAGAACGTGGATAGAGCATTGGTTTATCGATTAAAAAGGTGATTCGATCTTCTCCAACACCAAGGTTGAGTTCTTTACCCTTCACTTTGATTATCGCATCAGCGGTATTTAGGAAAGGTCTTCCTAAGATGAGTGGGGCTTAACTATCTTCTTCCATTTCTGGGATTACAAAGTCCACGGGAAAAATGAATTTACCAACTTGAATGAGCATATTCTCGGCAATTCTAACAGGATATTGATAAGAATGATTTGCTAATCGAATGCTCATCTTTGTCGGTTTAAGGCTGTTGATGGATAATTTGGAATACAGATAATAAGGAATCAAATTGATACTTGCGCCAAGGTCGGCTAAAGCATCGCATTGAATATTATTCCCAAAAGTGAATGGAATAAGAAAGCTCCTCAAGATCTCCGAGCTTTGGCAGAATTTTGTTTTGAACGATGGTTGTGCAGTATTCGTTAAGGAAGGTAACTGATATTTGCTCTAGCTTGCTCTTGTTGTTAAGAAGTTCTTTCAAAAATTTCCCGTAATTGGGCATTCCGGCTAAGACATCAACGAGGGGAACATTGAGTCTAACCTCTTTGATTATTTCAATGAACTTCTTATATCGCTCTTCCATTTTTTCTTTCTTCAGGCGTTAAGGATATGGAATTTTTGGTGTGTACACCTTGACTGGTGGAACGGTTTTCTTTTTGGTGGTTTGTGTTGGGTTGGTTTCCTCACCTTCATCCTCATTATCTTGGGTGATAGGAGCATTTTCGTTTAGATTTGGTGGTGGATCGTACGGGAGACCACTTCTTCTGAATACAACATTAATATTCTCATTTCTTATTTGTGATGGATGGTATGTTTTATCGTTTGTTGGTTTTGGGTTGGATTGGGTGTTACTTGATAACGAACCAGATGGTCGAGAGGAATGTTGGTCAGAAAATCTACCGAATTTGTTTTTGAGATCTTGGATAGAGGCTTGATGATTTTTTTTCCCTGCTCAACTTTGGCTTTGAGATTAAAAAACTGATTTTTGATGAAATCATTCGTTGATTTTTGAGCAGTCACGAATTCTCTCATGGTTTTTTCGAATTCAGATTCTTCCATCTTTTCGTCAGAGTTTTGTGGGGGCGGATTGTCGGTTCGAGGTTGAGAATCACGATTGTTATCCCTTGGTTGGCGGTCTTGCCAATTTCCAGAATTCCTACCGTAATAACTACCACGATATCCTCTTCCACGGTATCCTTCTTGAACATAATTCGCTGCTCCTTCGTTAGGTCCACCCATGAGTTTATCGTCGCACTCAGACGATGGGTGATTCCCTCATTAATTGTTGCATCCGAAAACTGAAAAGTCATCCATGAAAACTTCCATGGAGGTTTCAAGCATGTCTTGGAGTATTGCTATCATACACCTTTGAAAAGTTGCAGCTGCATTACAAAGACCAAAACGCATACGCCGATATGCGTAGGTTCCAAAAGGTCAAGTGAAGGTGGTATTCTCTTGATCATTCGGATTGAATGGAATTTGAAAGTATCCAAAAATCCATCGTGGAAACAAAAGAATTTATTCCCTGATAGTCTTTCAAGCATTTGATCCATGAATGGGAGGGGAAAAGGATCTTTTCTGGTGGCCTTGTTTAATTTACGACAGTCAATACAAATGCGCCAACCAGTGACATTTCTAGTAGGAACTAGTTCATTCCGTTCGTTAGTCACAACCGTCATTCCTCCTTTCTTGGGAACATAGTGAACGGGACACACCCAAGGACTGTCCTCGACCAGGTAAATGATACCAAAGATCAAGAAGTTTGATGATTTCCGTTTTTACAACTTCTTTCATGTTGGGATTGAGTCGAAGTTGACGTTCCACAACAGGTTTAATCCCATCTTCGAAATTGATTTTGTGTTTGCAGAAATTGGGACTAATTCCTGGGATATCAGATTTTTTCCAAGCGAAAGCTCGTTTATGATTTTTGAGGATAGAAACTAAACTTTCTTTCTCCTTGTCCCCGAGTAATAAAGATATGACTATCGAAATAAGTGAGTTTTCCTCCAGGTAAGCATATTCAAGATGATCAGGGAGAGGTTTGAGCACGAGATCTGTTGGTGGTTCTTGAAGAGAATATTTTATTCTCATCTCGTCATCGAAAGTTATTTCTTCAAAATTCTCTTCCTCCATTTCTTCCTCCTCTGTGTTATCTCCTTCGAACTCTACTTTCATAAAATCAGGAAACTCTTTGTCAAGTTCTGTTTCGTTGATTTTTTTGGAAGTAGTCATGAATGGATCAGATTCATTAAGTAATGCGTCCAATTCTTCGTCAGTGACCTCATCGATAACATCGATGTTGAAACAAGTGTCATCACTAGAACGTGGATAGAGCATTGGTTTATCGATTAAAAAGGTGATTCGATCTTCTCCAACTCCAAGGTTGAGTTCTTTACCCTTCACTTTGATTATCGCATCAGCGGTATTTAGGAAAGGTCTTCCTAAGATGAGTGGGACTTAACTATCTTCTTCCATTTCTGGGATTACAAAGTCCACGGGAAAAATGAATTTACCAACTTGAATGAGCATATTCTCGGCAATTCCAATAGGATATTGATAAGAATGATTTGCTAATCGAATGCTCATCTTTGTCGGTTTAAGGCTGTTGATGGATAATTTGGAATACAGATAATAAGGCATCAATTGATACTTGCGCCAAGGTCGGCTAAAGCATCGCATTGAATATTATTCCCGAAAGTGCATGGAATAAGAAAGCTCCCAGGATCTCCGAGCTTTGGCGGAATTTTGTTTTGAACGATCGCTGAGCATTCTTCGTTAAGGAAGGTAGTTGATATTTGCTCTAGCTTGCTCTTGTTGTTAAGAAGTTCTTTCAAAAATTTCCCGTAATTGGGCATTCCGGCTAAGACATCAACGAGGGGAACATTGAGTCTAACGTCTTTGATTATTTCAATGAACTTCTTATATCGCTCTTCCATTTTTTCTTTCTTTAGGCGTTAAGGATATGGAATTTTTGGTGTGTACGCCTTGCCAGGTGGAACGGTTTTCTTTTTGGTTGTTTGTGTTGGGTTGGTTTCCTCAGCTTCTTCCTCATTATCTTGGGTGATAGGAGCATTTTCGTTTGGATTTGGTGGTGGATCGTACGGGAGACCACTTCTTGTGAATACAACATTGATATGCTCATTTGTTATTTGTGATGGATGGTACGTTTTATCGTTTGTTGGTTTTGGGTTGGATTCGGTGTTACTTGGAAACGAACCAGATGGTCGAGAGGAATGTTGGTCAGAAAATCTACCAAATTTGTTTTTGAGATCTTGCATAGAGGCTTGATGATTTTTTTGTCCCTGCTCAACTTTGGCTTTGAGATTAAAAAACTGATTTTTTATGAAATCATTCGTTGATTTTTGAGCAGTCACTAATTCTCTCATGGTTTTTTCGAATTCAGATTCTTCCATCTTTTCGTCAGAGTTTTGTGGGGGCGGATTGTCGGTTCGAGGTTGAGAATCACGATTGTTATCCCTTGGTTGGCGGTCTTGCCAATTTCCAGAATTCCTACCGTAATAACTACCACGATATCCTCCTCCACGGTATCCTTCTTAAACATAATTCGCTTCTCCTTCGTTAGGTCCACCCATGAGTTTATCGTCGCACTCAGACGATGGGTGATTCCCTCCACAATTTTTGCATCCGAAAACTGAAAAGTCATCCATGAAAACTTCCATGGAGGTTTCAAGCATGTCTTGGAGTATTGCTATCATACACCTTTGAAAAGTTGCAGCTGCATTACAAAGACCAAAACGCATACGCCGATATGCGTAGGTTCCAAAAGGGCAAGTGAAGGTGGTATTCTCTTGATCATTCGGATCGATTGGAATTTGAAAGTATCCTAAAAATCCATCGAGGAAACAAAAGAATTTATTCCCTGATAGTCTTTCAAGCATTTGATCCATGAATGGGAGGGGAAAAGGATCTTTTCTGGTGGCCTTGTTTAATTTACGATAGTCAATACAAATGCGCCAACCAGTGACATTTCTAGTAGGAACTAGTTCATTCCGTTCATTAGTCACAACCGTCATTCCTCCTTTTTTGGGAACATAGTGAACGGGACACACCCAAGGACTGTCCTCGATCGGGTAAATGATACCATCATCAAGAAGTTTGATGATTTCCGTTTTTACAACTTCTTTCATGTTGGGATTGAGTCGAATTTGACGTTCCACAACAGGTTTAATCCCATCTTCGAAATTGATTTTGTGTTTGCAGAAATTGGGACTAATTCTTGGGATATCAGATGTTTTCCAAGCGAAAGCTCGTTTATGATTTTTGAGGATAGAAACTAAAATTTCTTTCTCCTTGTCCCCGAGTAATAAAGATATGAATATCGAGAGAAGTGAGTTTTCCTCCAGGTAAGCATATTCAAGATGATCAGGGAGAGGTTTGAGCACGAGATCTGTTGGTGGTTCTTGAAGAGAAGATTTTATTCTCATCTCGTCATCGAAAGTTATTTCTTAAAAATTCTCTTCCTCCATTTCTTCCTCCTCCGTGCTATCTCCTTCGAACTCTACTTTCATAAAATCAGCAAACTCTTTGTCAAGGTCTGTTTCATTGATTTTTTCGGAAGTAGTCATGAATTGATCAGATTCATTAAGTAATGCATCCAATTCTTCGTCAGTGACCGCATCGATAACATCGATGTTGAAACAAGTGTCATCACTAGAACGTGGATAGGGCATTGGTTTATCAATTAAAAAGGTGATTCGATCTTCTCCAACTCCAAGGTTGAGTTCTTTACCCTTCACTTTGATTATCGCATCAGCGGTATTTAGGAAAGGTCTTCCTAAGATGAGTGGGACTTTAATATCTTCTTCCATTTCCAGGATTACAAAGTCCACGGGAAAAATGAATTTACCAACTTTAACGAGCATATTCTCGGCAATTCCAACAGGATATTGATTAGAATGATTTGCTAATCGAATGCTCATCTTTGTCGGTTTAAGGCTGTTGATGGATAATTTGGAATACAGATAATAAGGCATCAAATTGATACTTGCACCAAGGTCGGCTAAAGCATCACATTGAATATTATTCCCGAAAGTGCATAGAATAAGAAAGCTCCCAGGATCTTCGAGCTTTGGCGGAATTTTGTTTTGAACGATGGCTGAGCATTCTTCATTAAGAAAGGTAGCTGATATTTGCTCTAGCTTGCTCTTGTTGTTAAGAAGTTCTTTAAAAAATTTCCCGTAATTGGGCATTCCGGCTAAAACATCAACGAGGGGAACATTGAGTCTAACCTCTTTGATTATTTCAATGAACTTCTTATATCGCTCTTCCATTTTTTCTTTCTTCAGGCGTTAAGGATATGGAATTTTTGGTGTGTACGCCTTGACAGGTGGAACGTTTTTCTTTTTGGTGGTTTGTGTTGGGTTGGTTTCCTCAACTTCATCCTCATTATGTTGGGTGATAGGAGCATTTTCGTTTGGATTTGGTGGTGGATCGTACGGGAGACCACTTCTTGTGAATACAACATTGATATGCTCATTTCTTATTTGTGATGGATGGTACGTTTTATCGTTTGTTGGTTTTGGGTTGGATTGGGTGTTACTTGGTAACGAACCAGATGGTCAAGAGGAATGTTGGTCAGAAAATCTACCAAATTTGTTTTTGAGATCTTGGATAGAGGCTTGATGATTTTTTTGTCCCTGCTCAACTTTGGCTTTGAGATTAAAAAACTGATTTTTGATGAAATCATTCGTTGATTTTTGAGCAGTCACGAATTCTCTCATGGTTTTTTCGAATTCAGATTCTTCCATCTTTTTGTCAGAGTTTTGTGGGGGCGGATTGTCAGTTCGAGGTTGAGAATCACAATTGTTATCCCTTGGTTGGCGGTCTTGCCAATTTCCGGAATTCCTACCGTAATAACTACCACGATATCCTCCTCCACGGTATCCTTCTTGAACATAATTCTCTTCTCCTTCTTTAGGTCCACCCATGAGTTTATCGTCGCACTTAGAAGATGGGTGATTCCCTCCACAATTGTTGCATCCATCTCGCATTTCTTTCATTTCTCCTTTGATATCTTTGTATTGCGAGTCGATTTTCGAAGTTAAGGCTTCCATTTTCTCCATGAGTTTCGAGGTATCGGATTTTTTGACAAAATCAACGATTTTTCGAAGGGGCTTGGTTTTTGAATCTTTAGACCAATCGAGTTTGAGAAGTACGCGATCTTCGATTAATTGATGTGCATCGTTAGGAGTCTTATAGAGAAAAATTCCTCCGGCATTAAGGATACCTTGAGAGATTTCGTCTAGTCCATGATAAAATATTTGAATAATGGTTCCTTTGGATAGTCCATGTCCGTGACAACTACGAAGCAAATCTTTCATCCGAAGCCAAGCTTCGACAAGTGATTCATTGGGGTTTTGTGTGAAAGCACGAATTTCTCCCATTAATCGATCAAACATGGCAGCTGGAAAGAATCGGCTTACAAAGGCTTGCCTTATCTCCTCCCAAGTATTGATAATTCCTGGGGTCAATTCATTATACCATACTTTTGTATCTCCGGCGAGTGATGATGGAAAAAGTTTAAGTTTGATGGCATTGACATCGGTGTCGCCATACCGGAACATGCCACAAATTTTGATGAATTCAGCAATGTGCTTATGCGGATCGGCCCACGCACGGTCATCGAATTGGCGGTCTTGGATCATAGAAAGATGATGACCCTTCACGGTGAAGTTGTCACCAAGGTTGACAGCAACAATAGCACTCCCAGGAATTGGTGCTATGGCTCGGTTTGTTCCCCACATGGGTTGATCGTCCGCCATGGGGAAAGGTAAATTGGTGAAAGGGTTGTAAACGACTTTGGCTTCTATAAGGTTATCAAATGGTGGGTTTGGTACTCTAGGTACACGGTTCTCTAAGGGTATAAAAGGTGTTCTTCTTCTTCTTCGAATCAAACGTTCGGGGTTGGTAAGAGGTGAGATTGGTTCTATTCCAACTGCACTAGTGTTCATACAATGACCTAGAGAATCCAGGCAATATCTAAACACACGGACAAATAAAGAAAACAGATTTTTGGACAGAAAAGAGTAACCGGATTGGTTGCGAGGGGCGACTGATCGGTTAGATCAACTGGATTATGGGTTTTGGCGCAACCAGATCGGTTCTGAAGACGGCCAATCGGTTGGAGCTCTCAGATTTATTTTAGAAATGGATCGACTGACGTGGATTTAAAACTTGCTGAAACACAATCAAATCCCCGGCAGCGGCGCCAAAAACTTGATGTGATCCGTGTGTACAAGTTTTAAATTTATAAAAGACGATTTACCAATTTTACCAATAACACATATGAGCAAATGCACTCGTCCGTTATAGCAAGATTTTGAAGGTAAGTCGGGATCGTTCGCAGTGATTTGTGTGTGAATTTGATTAACAAGTCTAAATCAACTAAGACAATCCAAAAGCAAATAACAACGAGAATAGATATAATGAAATTCAGATGATTAAAAACTACACTTGCTTAAACTAGTTTCTTATCCTTGATTAATATGATTGTGTTAACCTCTTAACATGTTGGTTATGATAATTAGTTAGTGTACTAATCTATAGTTGTTACAAGTTAAACCTTTGTTAAGATTTTAGTTCATTAAAACAAGCATTAAGTTTAACCAATCAATTCAAGATCAATTCAAGTTTCATAAGTTTACTTTCATAAACTTAAACACAAAAACATCCATTTGTCTTATCAAATTTGCTTAAGAAATGGTCAATACAAAAGGTAACCGATTATAGACAAAAGGTTACAATTGATTGTAAACAACTAATCTTACGACCTTTTCGATGTTTCCAATCAATACAACTTGATAATCAAAAAGCGTTCTTTTTACAACCACACTTTAGTTTCTTTGTTTAACCAAGAATAATGGGTAAAAACAATCATCCATAGACAAAATGATTACAACTAGTTGAATAACAATAAATTCTTTCGACCTCTACGATTACTATCAACTACTCAAACTTAATTAACAAATATCACTATGAAACTTTAGCACACTTGGATCTTAGAATCAACTTGAAATTGAATTAAAACATGTTAACACAGTCATAGACTAATCACATGATAATCAACATCATTTAAGCAAGTGTATAAAGAAACTAGCCACTCATAGCAAACATAAACATAAACTCAGAACTTTGAATATTAGAAAACATGATTAAGAGTCTTATAATGCTTGGAATAAGATTACAAATGGTGAAGTTATGATTCCTAAAGTATTGGGGTTGACTTCTTAGGGGTTTGACCTCCAAACTTTCCTGGACTTCTAAGGACAAATTTCAGAGCTAAAAGCTTTGTGTTTGATGAGTAGAGAGAGTTGTATTGAAGTGTGTCTCTCAAATGCTCACAAGAGGTCTCTATTTATACTAGTTCTAAGGCCTAGGGTATTAAATGTTGAACTTGGCCTCCAAGGAGTTAGGAAGGGACTAGAATACACCAAGGGAAGGACCTAGAATCGTTTGGATGTAATGAGGAATCTTAGTGATGAAGAAATAGCGTAAAACAAGCCTTTCATCCAGATCGGTTGCTTGTCCAGCAGATCCGGTTGGTCTTCTTGTACTAACCCAGCCGAATCGATTGCGGGTGGCGACCGATCGGCTAGTCCGTCTTCATGGGTATCTTTTGACCACTTTCCAGTCGATTCGGTTGCGGGTTGCGACCGATCGGCTGGTCTTCCTGAATGATGGAAAATCGACCTTTTTCTTGATTCTGACTTGTAGATCTTGGTTCTTCAATCAACTTGATCTTCTACGATACTTGAAATGCTGACTTGTGCTTGACATGCTTCACTATAACGAAAATCTTCCTTTTATTGAACATTCTTTAACTTTTCCTTCCGTTTCCCTGCAATTGGTTATAAATACTAGACAAACATCTTTTGATGCGATTAAGCACTAAAATCATATGAATATAACCAAATAACATATACAAAATCACACATAACGCTACTGAAAACATGTACAATATGAGCGTTATCAGCACATAACGGGCTCTCGAAACAACCTAGCGAGTTATAAGGATTAGTCGTTCATTAAACTAGTTACAACCTAGCGAGTTATAAGGATAAGTGCGCTATCTACGTGGGTTAAACCTATTAATGTCAAGTCATCCGCAACCCATGCATAACTCACAATAGTTATTAAATACTCATAAATGACACATTTCGGTAAATGTGCCCTCAAAACATTTAATAACTCATTTATTATTAAACCTTTCCATTTTAAGTCGTTAGTTCCCCTTTAAATATCGAATAACAAGGCGAGTTTTTTTATTAAATATTTAATATAAGAACTTACTATTTTCTATTTTTCTAGTTTTATTTACATGTTTATATATATATTACGTCAAGTTTCAATATATATTTCAAGTTATTATCCGTCTCGAGTTCACAAGTCCGAGTCATGACTCTCGGCTTTTACCCGTCATATTGTCCAATAAATCATAAAAGTCCATGTTACGGAGTTGTCGGGGTCAACCGACACTAGAAAGTCACGGTAACACCGACGTTGCGCAAAGTTAACATATTTAATATTAAGTCCAAATAAATACTTCCACTCCATATCGGCTATAAACCTAAGGCTCGATAACGTATCAACAATCTCCAAACAACTCATATCAATCCCGTCATCAAATCAAGTATCAAACACAACCGAAAGTAATGTCATGACCCTAATTTTCTCGACACGGTCACGGTTAAGACCACGCGAACCAAACGGACCCTAGGGGCTCTTTGGCTCCTCGTGTCACTTCCAAGCTCAACCCGACTGGACCTTCTTGGTCCCGGTCATTACTAACGCCAAAAACTACTCCAAATAATACCACAACGACTAGAACTGGATGATGTTGGTCCTTTGTGGGTCTCGGTTACACCCAACGCCACAACAAACGGACCCTTGGGTCCTTTGTGGCTCTCATTCACCTTCACCATGCAACACCAAACGGGCCCTAATGGTCCTTGTGGTCTCGTTCACCTCCCTAACGCAACCAAACCATTATCAACACCATCAAAACCTCCAATAAAATTTCAATCAAAACCTCAAAACAATAATAAAAATGCACAAACATGTGAATCAAAACGACACACTCGATACCAACACACATTAACACGTTTTTATTAGTTTTAAAGCTAGTTTTCATAGTTGTGTTTATCCAATCCTAACCAAAGCACACGTACGAGACGAAAAAGTCTTATACAAGGCACAACAACATTCCAACGAGTGTATATCTTGTTCCATTTACCTTTATCTTTCCCGATCTATAATTGTAACAAGAAAACATGAACCAAGAATACGTTTACACGTGATTTGGGTGACGATTTGGTGGTGATAGGGCGCATGCCCTATGTCAAATGAAAGAGGAGAAGAAGACAGTTTTAATGGTGGTGGTGGTGGTGTGCAATCACGCGCGGCGATGTGGCGGTGGTGGCTGGATTTAGGTGGCGGCGGTTAGGGTTTCTAGAGAGAGAAAGAGATGAACTAAGTTTGGGTAGTGAGAGAAAGATAGGGGGTGTGTGTGTGTGGGGGAGGGTTTTTATTTTGTGAGGGAGGGATTAAAAATACTAATTATTTTGGGATGGGGGGGGGACGCCGGTCACACAAAACAAGGGGGACCTGATGACGTATAGCATGTATAACAAGCCCGCTATGCCCAATACGTACTATACAGATACTGGACCCCGGTCCAATATAAAGAATAACTTCAAACACTAGGCCAATAGTAAGTCTAATAACGAAATTGGCTATAGTCCAGACTAAAAGACGTACGCAGGATACTTAGCGAACCGGACCTCTGGCCGCTGTAGGTATCCTGTGTCCGGATCCGCGATTAACACGGAACCTTGACCGACAAGGGTCCGGCCCCGGTAGCCAACTGACTACTATATGCGAGTAACTAGGAAACCCTAGCGGTAAGCCTCGCCAATAAAAGGGGCTCTAATCCCCATACAAGGTACACCTTTCTCTCTCATAATTACATAGACATAGGCCCTTACTTCTTTGTCAAGAATGTGTACTTACTCTCACACCGGAGTCTAATCGTGGGGTCCGTTCACATGGTAAGGCTAACGATTTACTCTTCTTGTGCAAGGAAATTAACTAAACTACTTGGATTAGTACAAGATCACCCCACCAGTAGCTTGTCAGCCCAATCCAACAAGCTACACTAACACCTATTACAACTCGTCACACTTTTTGTACTAATAACTTGGTGCCATCCGTGGGACCCAGTACACAACTGCGTTCCGAAAAATACTCACCATGAGCACTCAGTCCGAGCCAACTCCCGCTCTTGTGTCCACATTATGGAGTACAACAGAAAGAGAAAATCACACAAATTCGACGGATCTTGAGGGCCCTGTGTCCGACGCAGTCCTCCGGAAGTATTGTGACAAGTACTTCGATCAGATCTTTCCTATTTTGATAGAGAAAGTTCGGAAATGGGAAGAAAGAGCCAAAGCGGTAAAAACACTGACAATGTTGGATCAGTCCCAGATAGATCTTTCGAGCCTTTAATAAACAAATAGAATATCTGTGTAATCACAAGCAATCTATAGAGAACCTCTAGTAAAACTTATGCTCACGCGGAATATGAACACAAGAGTTAAAGAAGATTGTAACAACTAAACTTTTGATCCTCTATGGATCTATATTAATTCACTAATAATGTTTTAAAAAGCATACATCAACCCTAGCCGCATGTTTCTTTTATACTATAAGAAACCCTAATACAGCTACTTACAAAACGCGTAAAAGATATGCATTATCTCTTCCTAAAATAACTCATGCATATCCTAACTAATTACTAATAATACGGATACTACTATCCGCAGAAACAAAACTATCAGCAGTAACTGCACTATCAGCAGAAACTGTTCTATCAGTAGAAACGAAATAAACTATCAGCAGGAACCTGATCAGCAGGAATCATACTATTTCAATAATTCCTAGCAATCCTCCCCTAAACTTGAATTTGACTTGGTTAACTTCAAGTTTCCAGATAGATCTTTGCACAAAGACGAGGATTGAATCTTTCAAAGAATCAAGCAATGTAGGTAACCAAAGAAGCAACTTCTAGTACCACCAGAAACCAACAATGAAGTCCATGAATCCATCAGCAGCTCCTATGTCAGCAGCAACAGGATCCAGCAGCAACAGTAACCTGAGTAGATTTGATAAGCCTTTACCAAGTAGCTACTCACTTTTGGGCTAGCTAGTTCTTTGGTGGAATCATGACATCACCCTGGTGAACCAATAACCAGTCCAACACTTAGAACGTGAATCAATGGTGTGTTGGAGAACCCTATTGGTTTTTGGCAAACCATCACAGCCATCAATGGATTTGAGTTGTCTTTACCTGAAGCCGTTAACTCAGGACTAGCCATGGTATTCCACTGCCTTTACCACAAGCCATGAACGTGTGGGCTAGCCAACTCTTCATCTATGAGGACATGGTGAGTTGGGCACCATACAATTTATTAGCAAATTGTCAACCATCCAACGGATTTGACATCTCTTTACCAGAGCCGTTTGCTCATGGAGTAGCCAATGTTTGGTGTGTGAGACCAGGGTACATTGATAACCCTCTGGTTTTTAGTAAATCAGCAACTATCAACGGATTTGAGGACTCCCACCAGAGTCGTACCCCCATAGTGAGTTAACTCTTTGTCATCAAAGACATGGTGAGTTAAGAACCATAGGTGGGACAATACAAAACTGCACAACATGATCCTCAAATAGAAAAGTTAGTATACAAGCAATATATACAAGATTTTTTTTTTATTTTTTTTTTACATTTACAGAATAAAGGAAATAATATAGAAAAACAATATACCATACTCAAGAAGTAGCAGCAGCATTGGCAGCATGAATTCTGTCCTTAATGAGTTTAACAAACTGCTCTACATGCAACATATCATTCCCAACAGGTTCAGAAGGAAGCACTAGCTTTTGCTTTAGCATTTGTGTCATAACCTACATAGATAAAGGATACTGCAAATCCGAGAACATATATACATAATGACCACACACTGTTTGCAGTACATGAAGATGTGCCAGAGGATAAAACTTCCAAGCCCATACTTTCCAAGTTGCCTGACTATCCCAAACTTTGAACCCTTTACCATCCTGATAAATAGAATCAAACAAAGACATGCAGATCACCTAGCAAAAAGAGACCAGCACCAGATGCAGGATGAGTCTCAAAATACCTAGTGACCAATCCATATAACTTTATGAGATCCTGTCTATCCACTAGAGGTAGGATTTCACTTAGAAAAGAAAAATTCTTGACTGACCCATCTCTTCTATAAATGGTATTACTCAAACCGCCCATGGATGGTGTAAGTTCCCATCGATCTAGATGGGACCATAACACTAGTTCCTCATCAGAATCATCAACCTTGATGAAGGAACTATCAGGAGCCTGTAAATCAAGTGTCCTTGAACCATTTTTCTTAGCAACGCTCTTCTGTCTTTTGCCAGGAGTGGAAGAGAGAGAAGAAGCACCAGAATGAGTAGCTTCAGGAGTAGGACCCACTTAGGTACCCTCAGGAGAAACAGGCAGTGATGTTGGGTCAGCAGTAATGGGAACAGAATCAACAGAAGAGAGTTTAGAGTACATCAGTAGGAATGGGTTTATCACCATCAGTAGGAGGAGACTGTGCACCATCAGTAGGAACAGGTGGTACCTCTGCAGTAGAAACAGGAATATTAGAAGGATTCCTTGGCGTTTCATTAGGAGGAATACTCTGAGTTTCTTCAACAGGAATTGTTGTTTCTGCTGGTGTCTCCAAAGGTGTGTGCACGGGTGGTGATCCCCTAGCAATGTTGTCTTGTGAACTTGGGATCTCTTTACTAGGCACTGTGGAATCCTGAGTACTCTCTTTAGGATGAACAGAAACACTTTCAGTAGACACAGGAATGTCATCAGGAGCATCATTAAACTTCAACCTCTTAGTCTCTGGTCCTTCCAAGGTAGATTGAGGTCTCTTCAGCCTTGCATAAGGATTGATGCCATCCCTATTCAACTGCTTAAGAATTTTCTCATATTCAATCTTCAGCTGTTCATCTGTCAGTTTTCTTACATATGTCATAGTCCACCTATTGTCGTAGATGGCAGAACTCATATTCCTCACAAACTCCCTCATGTGTTGCCTTTGCTCAGCTTGAGTTGGAGGCTTATCACTCTTAGCTTTAGCCTTACTTTTTGCATCTGCCCTCTTCCTTTGATTCACTAAAGCAATCATACTAGCAGCAAAATTGTCAGAGTTGAAAGCATCCCCTACGATAGATTGTGCAAGAGAAGTGTTGGTAGTCACTTCACTCATAATCTGTTGCCAATGACCTTCTGTGAAATGTAGAGAGGCCTCATCAAGCTCTTTCTTTCTTTGTGATGTTATATCAGGAACTGTGTGAGTTTTCCTTTGAAAGTCTGCATCATATTCAGCTTGAACCTTTTCAGCCACCTCCCTGTCACCATTGTCAATTTCATGGAGTCTAAAAATCCTTGCCTGTTCAGCTTTGAATGCATCAGAGTCCAATTCCTCTTCTGTCATTGGAGCCTTTCCCTTATCCACTTATGGGGTAATTACTGTATTAGAAGTAGCATTGGGATCAGTGGGAACAACAATAGGCACCTCAGTAGAAGGAATCTCAGTCGCATTAGAAGGAATCTCAGCAGGTGAAGTCTTATTAGTAGAAACAAGACGTCGAGGATTGCATCAGACGTAAGGAATCTTGACCTCAATATTATCAACAAGTAGTGGAGGTATCGAAGGATCCATAGGACTATCAGCAGCAACATACTTAAACCTTTCAAATGTTGATACGCCAGAAGTTTGTTTAGTTCTTTTCCTTTGGGTCCTTCTTCTTGTAAACACCTTAATCTCTGGAGAGACAATAGGTTCAGAAACATGACCGTTATATTTTGTAGTATCATCTAAAGAAACAGAGGCCAATACATGTAAAGCCTCTAAATTAGTATCCTCCTTCTCCTTATCCTGCTCATCTTCTAACTCAGAAACTAACAATTTACCCCTCCTCTTATTCAACCTGTTTTCCAACTCTGTCACCCTTCCAAGTAACTTTACAACAACTCCACCAAGGGATTTCTTAGTCTCCTGTAGCTCATTCATTGTTTCTTTTAACTGAGCCTCCAAGTCATCAACCTTCTGAGTATACATGTCGGGTAGTCTAGACAATTTCATTAGAACATCAGGATCCTCAGCTCCACCAAAAAATTTTCCTGAGGTATTAGGAGCATCATTGGATCTGGGAGGAGACATAAAAATCACCACCAAGATTGGTGTCATCCTCAAAAGTATGACTAGGTGGGCTCAAAGGTTGGTCAACATTCTCCTCTGGAACAACAAGAGTTTGATCCTGTGAGTCAGAAGCAATGACTGGCTCCTCAGGAGCAATAATCCTTAGTGATGGTGGGGCAATAGGTGTAAGGGATGGGGTTGCTGGTCATCAATGGCAACTGATGCAGATGCATCAGGAGCATTAGAGGCCCCAATATCAGTTGTATCTGATGCAGATGCACCAGCAACATTAGGGATGGGTGACATAGTGCCACCAGAAGCCTCATCATTAGATGGCTCATTGCCACCACCAGCTTCAGCTGCACCAGCACCTTCATTGCCAGCAGGCAATATAGAAGGTAATAGGGGTCTCCAACAAAATTGGTTCTCATGGTAGAAAATAATTTAGCAGTCAATTTTCCAACTGCTCTTCGGGTTTGATCTGAGGTTTCAATGCCTAATATTATTTGAAGAAATCTAGGATACATTAAAAATTTATGTTTGGTATCCTTTAAGTTTTTCAAAGATTTCCTCAAAGATATATCTTGAAAAATTATAATCTCTACCCTGAGCCAAACAAATTATAGCAGTAGCAATTGAGCTGGAGAACTGATCCCAACCCCCAGACTTAGGACTTAAACACTGAAGGAGGGTATGAACTAGAAATATCCATTTAGGGCAAAATTTGTTTTTATACCATATGAACTTCCCATCAGTGGGATACCCTAAGCTGGCCAAACTAGTGATTATTTCCTCTCTATTATTTTCAAAAACACTCCTTCATCATTTAATTGCAACTGAGTCCTTATGAGTAACTCAGTAATGACACACTCATGTTCATCAATAGTGGCCACAATCTCCTTGGGTTGACCCTCAGGAGATCGCTCATAAGTTGTAGCCCAAAATTGCTTGACTAACGAGTCATAAACAATAGAAGGACAAAACGTTAGGGCATATCTGAGTTTTGAACGCAGAAGGAAATCAACCATAGGATCATACACATCACTTCATTTGGCTCTTTCCAAGAACGAAACTTTATTGTGATCCCCTTTGAGTGCAAGTGTCGCCATTGAATGAATTAA
This sequence comes from Chrysanthemum makinoi, assembly GCA_910596185.1. Taxonomy (NCBI): domain Eukaryota; kingdom Viridiplantae; phylum Streptophyta; class Magnoliopsida; order Asterales; family Asteraceae; genus Chrysanthemum; species Chrysanthemum makinoi. The sequence goes on from OU343220.1 coordinate 123,187,031, forward strand.
GAAGGTTTAAAATGGGTTTGGATTAAAATGAGAGGGAATTGAGCAATTAGGTTGTGGGATAACTGTAATTGGTTATTTAAGTAAGTTACTTAGAATAACCATTTAAATTGGCAAAAAGATCGCAACAAATCTTTAACCAATTTGACTTTAATGAAATCCCATATTAAATTCCCAAATTCTATGAAACCAACAGCATTTGAAAATCAATCCGCAGAAACCGTTTAGTCAAACAGCAGCAACAATTTAAAGTTTGACCACTGTTATCATTACAATGCTACCAGCAGCAACCATCACCCATCAGCAGAAACAACCATGAAACCAACAGGAATGAAGAAAAGTCAAACCTTGTTATAATAAACTGCTCATTAAACGTCTGTAGTCTTAACCCTTATTAATTCAGACACCAACCAAGTCATTACATCCATAAACTCTAGCAAACTTAGATTACACCTTGGCCTTGACTATAAAACTACCCCTTTCCTCATAACTCACATACACACCATACAACCCTAACACAACAATCGATCACCAAAATTACCACAATGAGTAACTCCCCAACCATCCGATTAAAATCTCTTCTGACTCATCTGAGAGTTTGCCATCCAATGATGGATGGTTAAACTAATTCCCTCCAAACTACACCAACCTGACATTCATGTCCATAAACCATCCACCTTCACCAGCACCCCTTGGAACTTCTTTAGAGGATCTGCCTACCCCACCTTCAGACTTGGGGTATGATGATACCAGTTCTGAGCTTAACTCCAAGCCCAGCTTTGTCTCAGCATACTCAGACACTGATGATGAGAATAGTGGATCTTCCAAGCCAGTGAATGTTGCTCCTCTTGTTGTTGTGCCACCTTCTTCTGTGCAAGTTGCAGGTCCTTCTGATCTAAGGCCAGGACCCTCCAACCCAAACCCTGAGAAAAGAGTCCAAGTGGTTGGTCTTGCTGCTCCCAGAGTGTAGGACTTTATGAGTAGGTGGGGGAAGTAGCATTAGAGGATGCCAGAGTAGTCAAAGAGGACGCCTGAGTAGGTGTCTTATGGACAGAAGCTGGTGTCTGGAGGAGTCTTGTGTTTTTGATGAAGCTTATGTTATGATGATGTCTTGTCATGTAATGATCAGTAAAAATAGAAAGTCTTGTAACCTTACACTGCATCTTAGAATGCAGTGTTTTATCTAGACTTTCATGCTTTTAGTTTAATCTTTGCTCCTGATTGTGTGTTTGACTCTTAATCTGCAAAATTGTTAGTAGAACACAGAACATACAAAGAATATACACATATATATACAAATTATACAATAATGAATCCTCCCCTTAATCAGAAAGCCTCCCCTTAGGCATAATCCTCCCCTCAAACACAACACTCAGGGGTTGATCATACCAATATGGACAACCAAAAATTGAAATCTAGGGCCATCAAAAGCTTTAGTTAACAAATCAACCACATTATCATTAGTGTGATTTTTAACCACTTGAATAAGATGTTTTTCATTAGCATCCCTTATAAAATGGTGTCGAATTTTTATGTGTTTTGTTCTCTGATGAAAAACAGGATTTTTAACAATGCAAATTGTACTTTGGTTGTCAATAAAGATTTTAGTGTTCATAAAATTGTACCCATAATCCAATAACTGGTTCTGTATCCAAAGTACCTGACCACAACAAGTAGCAGCAGCAACATACTCTGCTTCAGTAGAAGATGTAGCCACGATGGTCTGCTTTTTGCATTGCCAGGATATTAATCTCCTTCCCAAAAACTAACAACCCCAAGTAGTAGATTTTCTATCAAAGTTGGCACCAAAGATAGTCACTGTCACTGTAAGCTTCCAACACAAATGGAGAATCTCTAGATACTTGAAGATTTTCTTGACTACATTCAAATGGGAAGTCAAAGGAGTGACATGATGCCTGGAACAAGCACTGACTACAAACATAATATCAGGCCTTGAAGTTGTCAAATACATGAGTGAACCAATCATAGATCTGTAAAGATGAACATTGACAGTAGGATCTGCTTCAGTATTTGACTTAGGCTTTGGGGCTTCATAAGGAGTACTTGCAGTTCTCACATTTTCCAAATCAAAATTTGTGAGGATGTCATGCACATATTTCTCTTGACTGATGAAAATACCATCTGACTGTTGCTTAACCTGTAGACCCAAGAAAAAGTTAAGCTCACCCATATACTTGGACAAGGATGATGTCGCTGCTGCTGCAGGGAAATTGTACCCATAATCCAATAACTGGTTATGTATCCAAAGTACCTGACTACAACAACTAGCAGCAGCAACATACTCAGCTCCTCAAATTCCCTGCACCAAGCTTCTTTGGTGGAGCCAAATATAATGTCATCCACATATACTTGGACAAGGATGATGTCGCTGGAGTTCTTCTTGATGAACAGTGTCTTATCAATAGTACCTCTCCCGTAACCATGCTTCAACACGAATGATGAGAGCCTAGCATACCAAGCTCTTGGTGCTTGATGAAGCCCATAGAGTGCTTTAACCACTTTGTAAACCATATCCGGATTATGAGGGTCCACAAAGCCTTTGGGCTGAGTAACATAAACTTCTTCTTCAATTTCACCATATAGGAAGGCACTTTTAACATCCATCTGATAAACCATGAAGCCCGTATAGGAAGGCACTTTTAACATCCATCTGATAAACTCAGAGCTGGAATATTGGGAATTTGCTAGATCAGATGGACTTGGAAAATGAGTGGGAGAATCATTGAAACCGAGAGTATCAACAGATGGAGTAGTTGAGGGAACCGCAGGAACAATATCACTAGTAGGAGGAACAGGAACACTACCAGCAGAATTGATATCAGTAGCAACCGAGCCACTATCAGCAGCATTGACAGTATTGACAGCACTCTGACCAGTAGGAAAGGCAGCATTACCAGCAGGAATAGAAGCATTATCAGCAGCTTCAAGGTTCCTGTGGACTTCAATAGTTTCCTGCCTTAAGAGTTCCTCTGTGTCTTTGGAGAATTCATAAACTAACTTTTCAAAGATCAGCCTTGGCTGCATGCTCTTGGCGCTGAAGCTTTACAAGTTCTTCTGCATACCCTAAATCATTTTGAGATATACCCGAAGAATCCTTGTTCTCAGTACCTAAAAAGTGGTTAGTAGGAAAAGAAGGAACAACAATAAGTTGTTCATCACAATCTTAGTCTGAATCATCATCTGAGGAACCTACAATGTTAGTTTGTGAAATTTGTGGACCTGCAGAATGATTAGATTTGAAACGAGCATAACCCAAATGATCAGTTAAATAGTCAAGATCAAATTACCATTCCTGACCAGCTCCCTGAACATAAGGTTTATCCTCCAGAAATCTCAGATTCAGTGTCTCCTCTATTCTCTTAGCAGATATGTTATACACCCTGTAAGCCTTACTATGAGTAGAATAACCTACTATAAAACCCTTATTAGCTTTCCCTTCAAATTTGCCCAAATGATCACTGGTGTTCAAGATAGTCACATGACAACCAAAAGTCTTAAAGTAACTAATGGTAGGAATCTTCCCAGACAGAAGTTCATAAGGTATCTTATTGTGAGGATGAGTTATCAAAACCCTGTTCAAAACATAACAGGCGATACTGATTGCTTCAGTCCAGAACATGGTAGGTAACTTAGAGTCAGGAAGCATAGATCTTGCTGCTTCAATAAGGGTTATGTTCTTCCTTTCAACAACTCCATTCTGTTGAGGAGTCCTGGCATTGCTATAATCCCTTTTTATCCCCTTAGATCCACAAAGTTCAATTAATTTGGCATTTTTGAACTCTGTCCCATTGTCACACCTTATGGCTTTAACCTTTTTGTTCAGCTGGTTTTCAATCAAGGAAATAAATGTTTGAAGAACTTGAAATGTTTCATCCTTAGTTCCCAAAAAGAATACCCAGCAAAACCTGCTGTAATCATCAGTAACCACCAGACAATAGTACTTGTGATCAATGCTTCTAATAGATGTGGGACCAAAAAGGTCCATGTGAAGAAGTTGTAGAGGTTCTGATATTGTGCTAACTGCAGTAATGGACTTATAAGAAGTCTTATGCTGCTTTCCTTTGTTGCAGGCCACACAATTATGCTCATTAGTGAAAACTTTGGAAGGAAGTCCATGGACCAAACCATGTTTTGCCAGCTTGTTGATAGTTTTGAAATTAACATGAGCCATCCTTTTATGCCATTGGTTAGATTCATCCAAGGATGCTTTTGCCACTAAACAAGCCTAATCTCCTTCAGGCTGGACATCATTAAGATTGAATGTATATAAATTATGTCTCCTAGGAACCTTCAACTCTACTTGACTGTCATCAGGTATCTGAAAGTCTTTAGAAAGAAGAAGACATTCAATATCAGTGAATAGAACACTATTCTTCTTGTCACAGATTTGAGACACAGAAAATAGATTGAAGTTTCTGAGTTCTTCCACATAATACACATTTTCAAAGTCCAGCTTGGAGGTCCTAATGGTTCCTTTCCTGTTATATTGCCATCACCTCCTCCAAAAGTAACAGTCCCTCCATGTAGAGAAACAAAATCATGCAATCTTTCTCTATTCCCTGTCATTCTCTAGAACACCCACTATCAACAATACCTAAATCTTTATTTGTATGAGGATCACCCTACAAGTTAGAAAAAAAATATACAACAAATTAGTATACATGGAGACCCAAGTCATAACTGACTTGGGCCTGCCTTATGGATCATTGATGAAAAACCTGTAGATTGATGAGATCCACCATTATTCTTGGATTCCTTCCCTAAATGTGGTTTTCATTTTCTCCATGAGCAACCTGCTGAGGGCTTAACAGCAGTATCCCATCTGTCCCCCTTTATATAATGGGTCATTATAAACAGGCTTATATGCATTTTGAAAATAGGTTCTAGTAGGTCTGATTAATGGCCAATGAACATTTCTTCTCCAATATGGTGGAAAGGGTCTATCAGCAGAAACAGGCATACCAGCAGGAACTGGGTTACTAGCAGAAACTAGCTTACCAGCAGAAACTGGGTTACCAGTAGAAACTGGCTTACCAGCAGGAACTGGTCTACCAGCAGGATTAGGTCTGCCAATCCTCACATGTTTTCCAATAGTAACAAATGGATGAATATTAGTCACATCATTCCATATTGGTATTTGCCTCTGTTGGTTAGTACAAACACCCATTCGGTTCCCATAAAAATCACAATCTTTAATAAGATGAAATGTACTGCCACAAACAAAACAGGATTTCTTCTTAAAAGGCTTGTTCATAACATGAGATGTCTGATTACAAACAAACTTATTCAAACCACAACCAAAAACTGAATTATTTTTAACAGAATTAAAAGAACAAGAAATGTTTTTAAAATAAGTTATCTTTGAAGAAGATTCATCAACAGCAACTCTTTGGGCAGGGTCAATAGGCAAAGACTTGGGTGAGGCAGACTTGGAAGTTGTAGACTCTTCATTTGAATCACAACTGGCAAAGTCTTTAGAATGGGTCTCTGAAGTCCTATCACTGGAAGAACAAGAGACAAAATCATCAGTTTCACCGCCAGTTTCAGATAAGTCATTAGACTTTTGGCCATAGGTCATATGTGATTGATCCAAGTCTGAGTTTGGGTTAGGTGGCCTAACAATACCATTAATTGAGGAAGGAACTAAATGCATTTCTACTTGTTTTACAAACTTAGCATGATTTTGATACTTTTCTTCCTCATCGTCAGTGAGAGGGTCAAAAACACTATAATCAATAGGGTCATATACTTCATCTAGACCTATATAGTCCTTGAAGCCCAGCCCCATTTTAGTTTTTACAGACGTAGAACAGTTCCTTAACTTATTTAGATTCTTAGCTTGTTCTTGCCACTCTTTATAGCCTTTAGATCCTCTTTTTCTACATTAACATTTACATCTCTTTCTAGCACCCTAATTTTCTCTTCAAGGGCCAATTGATTTTGTTGGAACCAAGCCTTTTGTTTTTCCAAGGTTTTAACAGTTTTTTTTATAGGCTTGAAGCTGAATAAAGTTTTCTTTATATTGGCCATCAATGTCATCAAAATCCTTTTAAGGGCATCATACTTATCATTACAACCAAATATACAAGTATTTACCTGAGATGAGATACCCATCAGGGCAAACTCCTCAGCAGCATCTCCGGACTCAAAGAACCATTCTAATCTGAGAAGAACTACCCTCCTTATCTTCAGTCACATGAGGTGTCCAGTCAAGCATTGAATCCACATACACCATAGCTTCAAGATCCTCCTGTTCCTTGAGCTTGAATGCATAATATCTTCCCTTGTCACTTCCCTTCTTATCTGGGTATTCCCTGGCGAAGTGACCCAACTGATTGCATTCATAACACCTGACCTTCTTTTTGTTAAATCTGGCTGCTTCCCTTCCCTTGTAATTGATCTTCCTCCCAGACTTCTTCTCAAACCTGTTGACTTTTACAAAGAAGCATAGCCATCTACCACTTTATGTCCAACTCCTGCAAGTCCCATTTATCTACCTGATCAAAATCCTCATAGGCCAACTGCTGTTGAGGTTCAGTGTCAACAAAAAATGTGTAAAGCACATCCTCCATCACATTACTTGACTTTGGTTTTCTTGTTCTAGAAGAGGTGTATTTTGTGGTTGCTGCTGATGGCGAGGTGGGACTCTTAGCATAGTAAATCTTGGTGTTATCACTAGTAGCACTAACAAACACTGAGTTTGTTGGAGTTAGAGAATAGCTGGAATGACCCCTGATATCGATTTCAAGAGTTCTAAGCTTGTTGTACAAATCATCAAAACTTAAGTAGTCAAGGCCACCCTTTGCCTTGAGAGTAAGAGCAACCTGTCTCTAGGAAAAAGGTAGAGCCCGCAGGAACTTGGTGTTGCATTCTTCAATGTCAGGTTTGGACCGCATCTGATTAAGCTGGCTCAAGATTTTCTGAAACCTGTCATACCTCTTGTGTATGCCTTCCTCTTCAGAAATCGTAAACTCCTAAAAATCCTGCTTGAGCATTGTCTTTCTCATTTTCTTGGATTCTTCGTTACCTCCAAGCCTTGCCTTTATTGCTCTCCAGATTTCCCTTGCATCATCAAGATGATAGAAATCTCTCATATGCTCATCTGGAAGTGCTTAGAGCAAGGTAGTCCTAGCCTTGGTTTCCCTCTGAAGTGCAATATGTTCTTCAGTAGTTATTGCTGGAAGAATTATCATGTTTCCATCAGTATCTCTTCCAGTCTTCTTCTTACTGTTACCTTTCAAGAAAATGTTCTAGAGATGGTCGTCACTGTTGGTGATCTAATTTTCCATCTTCATTGCCCAGATTTCATATTCGTCCTTCTTCAGATAAAAAAATTTTGCATTGTTGTTTGACATGGTGGTGGTAACAATCTGCTGAACTGCTTGAGTCTTTGTGCTGCTCTCAGGCTGTTCCTTATCACTTTCTGAGTCCGTCATTGTTAGAGAGTTTTTGGGTTTGGAAAGAGAGTAAGATAATCTTCTTTGAAAGATTCTCACTAGGCTCTGACGCCACTTGTTGGATCAGTCCCAGATAGATCTTTCGAGCCTCAGAGAAAACTAGAAGGGGGGTTGAATAGTTTTACCAATTTAAAACTTCCTTTTAAATATTTAGATCGATTTATGTCAATCTCTTTGCATGTGTGTGTTGGATGTTGATAAACAAACATATATAAGTATGTAATGAAAAGATAAGAGTAAGAAGCACAAAACCACAACGCGAGTATTTATACTGGTTCCGCTACAAGGACACCTTCCTTGCCCTACTCCACTCCCCGAGTCACCTACTCGAGAGTTTGTAATCACTACACGACACCAACTCCTTATGGCAGAGAAGCCTTCACAACGTCACCTACCCTTTTTCCGGTGCTAGGCTAACCACCGGGTTCTTTCACTCCACGGTTAACCACACCTACACAACGTCGCCTACCCTTTATCAGGTACTAGGCTAAGTATCTAGTTCTTTCACACCAAGGTGAACCACACCTATCACAACGTCGCCTACCCTTTATTAGGTACTAGGCTAAGCACCTAGTTCCATTACTATGGAGGAACTACTACCCATCACAACACAACACCTAATCTTAAAGAGATCCACTCCTTGTTACAACATCATCAAGGATATCAATATCCTTGGATCTAGTACTAGTCTATCTTGTACATCGAAACATACCATATCGAATGTATATCTAAGGCACCTTTCACTAATGCCTTTAACTAGATCTTCAAGACACTCTTCACTAATGTCTTGTGTCTTGACTTCTAGGCACCCTTCACTAATGCCTACAATACAGACGATCGACACCTTTCACTAATGTCTTCGTCTTGACACTTGAGACATCTTTCACTAATGTCTTCAACACTACACTTCTTAGAAGAAAGAAAAGAATCATCAACAAGAGGACTTCAGTAGTCTTGATGATGAGGAAGCATGGAAACTCATGAACTTGAGCTTGCTTGACTTCAAAGGTGGTGATCTAGCCTTTAAGAGGAACCTATAGAATCACACAAAAACAAAACTACAAACATAGATCACTTGGATCTGGGGTTAGTGAGCTTTTAACTAAGAGAGAAAGTACGTTAGAAAGGGGTGAGGAACAATGAAGAAATAGCTCACTATTTATAGAGGAAAAATGCATCATGTTCCCCGGATCCCACGGGTCCCTCCCATAAGGAATCCGTCTAGCGTAAAGCTAGGGATCCGTGTGACGCTCCTCTTTACCCATGGGTATTTTGGTTAATGGGTCATGGGTCATGGGTTATGGGTTGATCCATGGGTCTTTTAGTAGATACAATGTATCTTATAAATTCAATGTACCAAGTTAAGTGGTATGGATAAAACCATGGGTTGTTGGTCAATACCATTTGTTAATTTTTACCCATTTTAGTATATACTAGTTAAGTATATTTTTACCCAAATATGTAAACACTAGTAGTTGTACATATATATTGCTAAATCATAAAATCACTTATACTTGTTTTAGTGTTTTATGTGAAAACGTAAGTGTGTTAGAAACTATTAGTTCAAACTATTTACGTATTTTATTTGTTTCGTTAAAATAATTTTACGTTTGTTATCTACAAAACATTAGAAGATCGTAAATTATAAATAAACGTTTTTACGGCTTATTTGTATTAACAATCTCACCCTTTTTGTTGATGACAAAACATGAAATTATTTTAAGAAAAAGCTAAAATTCGTAAAAGTTTGAATTTGTAGTTTTTACTTTCTTCTCCCCCTTTTTGTTGAAACAAAAAGAGTTTCATAAGAAAACTATCACATTGTTTTAAGAAAAACATGTGAAAAATAAAAGATAAAGAAAAAGTAGAGAGCAAGTAACGGAAAAGGATCTCGTCTTACCTCCCCCTTGACGAGTCCATCCCTATGTGAGGGCGTCAAGAAAATACTACTAAGTTAGTTCTTTTGCAACTAAGTTTGCAAAAGATTTCGTCTATGTGACGAATATGCTCCCCTTGATTATTGCAACTTTGCAAAGGGATGTCATGAAATGTAAATCTAAGATTGCAAGTAATTTTGCAATTTATTGCTTTGACACAAAGCTCCCCCTAGCTTTAGGGTGTCAAAGTCTTTATGTGTAAATTGAATAACTACAAAACAAAGGTTAGAAAACAAGTATAATGCATAATTTCCTGCAAATATGATCCAAGTTAGTAGAAAAATAGTTCACTGTATCACGGATCCCATGGTTCCCTCCTAGTAGGGATCCGTCTAGGCAAATGTAAGGGATCTGTCTGGCTGATGATCAATTTTAGCAATGGTGATATAAAAAGTTATGTTAATATCAAAGTGAGATATGTATTATTCAAATAATCATATACTCAGACAAGTAGCAAGTAGCATGTATTTTCAGTTAATAAAACTAGAGATATGATATACATGACTCTAAAAACTAAGAAAATGATTGATACATGACTTGGAATTACTAGACTTATCTAGCCAATGCTTGATACTAGGACACCACTAAAATCCTATAGCTCAAGTTCGTTTAGGTTTAATCTCGTCGAAACGTTCGAGGAGGTGATAGAACATGAAACGTCGATCTTCTCGTACTTCATGTATCAAAATTTTAACATGTTGACTATGATAACAATCTTTGTCATGGCTAGGTAGTAGTGGTGAAAGAAAAGAGATTGCTTGATGTAAAGGATCAAGTGAAGCGGGTTGGGGAGCCTCAAACGACGGAGGGATTGGTGGAGGTGCATTTGAGAATGGCTCGACCAAGAATGATGGTGGTGGTAGAGAAGTGTCAACTTCCATATGGTCGGGTGGTTGACTTTGATAATTTCTCATAATCAAAATAAGATTATATGATGGTGACGGCGAAAAGGAAGCCGGAGCAAGTGTTGACTCAAAACCTTGATTTTGTACCATTGTTCCTCCTAATAAGGAGAATGTTACCGGTGGAGGAGGATGAGAAGGCCTTAGGAGGCAAATCCTCTAAATTGTAGAGGTGTGGTGATGATATTGGAGTTGTAAATGAGATATCTCTAGGAACCAATGGTGATGGTTGAGTGGAGATGGGATTGTTTGGCCTAGGACGTATGGTGGTGTTTGGAATATGTAGTTTTGTGGGTATTATCCTTCTAGGGATTGGTTTGATTGGTTGAGGAGCAATCCTTGCATTTGTGAGCTTGACCGGAGATGATTCGGTTGAAGAGATTTCGTGTACAACACGAGCAATTTTCTTGGGTGGTTCTATGGTGGATAAGTTGCTACTTGGAGTTTTTCTCATGATGAGATGATTCAAATAGGTTTGTGAATGTTTAAGTGCTGAAGGTGTAGATGAGGAGGATGACTTTAGGAGTACTAACAATGTGGTTTATAAACCAAGGGATTTGGCAAGTGCATTCAAGACTTAAGCCACTAAAATTTATTGGAGTGTGATGGTTAACATCCACAAGAGTCAACTTCAGAGTTGTACTAATCTAGGAACTCATTTAAGATGAGGTGGAGTGTTTAAGTTAGAAAGATGAGCTTGAAATGATTGTTCTAGCTAGAGTTGGCATGATACTGTCATACGGATCCCTTGGTTTCCTCCAATGAGGGATCGGCCTAGGCTAATCCTAGGGATCCGTATATCAGTAGCTGAGAAATGGAAGAAATGATGTTTGTAAGGTCCAATGCCTATTTCTTCTTGAGTGTTTCAGTTCATCTAAGTTTTTTAAATGAAGAGGTGCTTAAATACTTGAGGGTAATGAGTGATGTAGCTAATGATTGGTTTTTATGGAAGAAATTGGAACTTTCATGAGAACCAATGAATGAACAAAGATGGAACTAAAAATTTTGAGAGTGTCAAGTAAAGCTAAATGATCCTAGAGATCAGATAGTGACTTAGAATAATGTTTTGGAGAATATTCTAAAGGCTTAAAATGTGAGAACTAGAATTTTGATCAATTTCGACCAATTTTGAGGTAAGGATGATTATGATCAATTTTGCCATAATCAAAAGATTTCTAAGTCTAGATGTGAGGGATCATTTGAGAAATGATGAGTGATCTAGAGAGCGGAAGAGTAATGGGTTTAAGTGAAACGATAGATCTACAAGCGTTTTGAGTGTGATCTAGGTGGGTTATGTGTGAATAGAAAAGATTTACTTAACTTGATAAGGACTCAATTTTCCTTAAGGCACTATGTCTAGCTTAGTGTGAGGTGTTCTAAGGACATGTTTGAAATACAATGATTGCAATTGCATTTCTATTTGCCGGATCCCACGGTTCCCTAAGAGTAGGGATCCGTCTAGCACAAACTTTGGGATCCGTCCATCTGCTAAGCAGAACCTTTACTAAAGGTATGCAATGATCTTGACAATGCATGATACTCCAAGGTTAGTTTAAGAGGTTCTAACACTAAAATATCAAATGTAAGATGTTTTATTTCATGAAGGAAATTGGATTACATTGATAAAGCACGAGTACAAAAAGGATTGATCCTATTTGAAAGAAGACTAAGTTCCTTGAATGTTTTCGCTAGAGGGATCATCAAATGGTTGATGAGTTTTGGCGGATTCAGTAATGAAGAACGTCTTCATGACAGAAATGTTTAGCGGTTCCATCATCTTGTTCTCAAGTACATACAACGGACTTTGATATTGGGGATGAAAATGCATGACATTAGGATAGAGGCGCGTCAAGAACATTCCATAAAGAATAAGTTTATTCTTGGAGCCTTGAAGATTTACAATTCGCCTTGCAAAGAAGTAGGCGAGATTGTATGGTTGTTGTGTTAGCAAACAATACATTAAGTGAGCACAACACGCGGGAAGGATTTCTCGATTTCCCCTAAGACTCCAAACATTTTCATGTAGAATGAGTGCAAGGGACTTGTACTCTTCTCGGATATCCCGTGTATGGATAATGTTGGGATTGGAGTGATGGGGTTTGCATATTATGCGAATCAAGTCATCCGGGGAAGGTATGTGAGAACAATATGGGCTATTTTCTTCACGAAAGTTGAAGAGAGAATCAAGAGACCAATCTTCGCTGAAGGCACATTGTCCATGATTTGGAATTCGGAGAATTTGAGCAAATTGCCCAAGAGTCAAAACAAACTTTTGGTTTTTGATCCAAAACCAAAGAGATAGAACGATCCTCCGTTACGACGAGTTCGACTTGACGGAAGAATTCCAATACAAACCTTGGACATATTTTCTCGTTAATTTCGAGAAGACATTCCAATCCTATGGTTCGGAAGGAGGTATTGATACCTTCTTCGAATTGTAGAGAGGTGTTTACAATACGTCCTTCGTCAAGTGATTTTCGAGATTATTGAACCCACGAACATGATTGCCAGGTGTGTTGGGCTCAAGGGAGATGTTCGGAGTATAGACGCTAGTGAGTGAAAAATCAAACTCATATTCATGCGACATAGTGAAACCTATAGAAAAAATGAGTTAATAGAAAGTGATGTTTTGTGGTCAACCAATGATAATCTCATGTTTTTACTAGATTTTTATTAACAATGGTTTTTAACAACAATGATACTTAACTCACCTAAGGTTTTGTCATTATAGTGGAATATTACTTTTAGAAAGAAAGTGGTTTTTAATTTGCATGAAAAACTGTTCTCCGGTAGTACGGTTCCCACGGTTCCCTTTCAAAAGGGATCCGGCTAGTCTATCTTCCGGGATCCGTAGATCTGTAGTTACAGAAACAAATTTAATGATGAAAACACATAGGTTTTTAGATCTCATAGTTTTACACCAAGATATGTGTTTTAGCCTACATTTTCTTTAGCATGTATACATGACTTCTAATGTATCACGAGAGAATGAAAAATAAAAAGAAATGATAAACACATTATGATAATAATAACCTAGATAACTAGACTATTAGTAATATTTCATTTCAATGCTAAGAATGATACAAAGGATTGGGTATATAACCCCAATGTAGATTAACAACACAAAGTATATGTCTCCGTATGTGAACTTCATCATAGGGAACACAAGTGCGATGAGTGTTAAGGCGATGAGCACGAGGGCGATGTAAACCATGTTCAAGACGATCCGTCTTGGTTTCGGTTGAGATGAAATGGAGAGGAAGATAAAGTTTTGAATGAGAGGAAATTTTTGAAATTGAAAGATTTGAAAAAGTGGGGATTTGATAGAGTGGTCGACGGATGGTTTATTTATGGGGAAGGAGGAATTTTTTGAGATTTGTGTTTTGTTTTATTATTAGAAAGATATGATTTTTTGATTAAGTGAAATAAAACACAAGTTTTATAAACCATGACTTTAGACGAAAGAGTGACACGTATGTGAGAAAAACCTTCCTAATGAAGCTACATGTAAAACATGTATATGTACAAAAGATAATCAAATAAATACCTAGGTAAACATACTTATCTATCAAGCTAATGTCATTTGGAGATAAGTGGAAAGTCATGCCTCGAATGCACTTAGGAATGTCTTTACAAATGACACAACAAATGTCAGAAGACAATTCCAGCTCCTTTGTGCTTAAGATACCTTCTAAGGGAAGGTATTCTTGTTACCAAGCGATTCCTACGGTTTGGTAGATATGAGCTTTGACTAATCAACATGACAAGGAGGATTAGTGCAATTAAATGAAAAATAAATAAATAAAAAAAATGCTGTCATCTAATCAACATCCAAACAAAAAGTTTTAAAAGACATAGTGTTTGTTTTTATGAAAAACCTTCTTTGTAGTTTTCAATTAACCATGGATCGTATTAAGTTTTTAAAGTACAATATACTTAAGGAAACTTGGTAACGAAGCTCTGATACCAATTGTGGAAAACTAGAAGCGGGGGTTGAATAGTTTTACCAATTTAAAACTTCCTTTTAAATATTTAGATCGATTTATGTCAATCTATTTGGATGTGTGTGTTGGATGTTGATAAACAAACATATATAAGTATGTAATGAAAAGATAAGAGTAAGAAGCACAAAACCACAACGCGAGTATTTATAGTGGTTCGGCTACAAGAACACCTTCCTTGCCCTACTCCACTCCCCGAGTCACCTACTCGAGAGTTTGTAATCACTACACGACACCAACTCCTTATGGCGGAGAAGCCTTCACAACGTCGCCTACCCTTTTTCCGGTACTAGGCTAACCACCGGGTTCTTTCACTCCAAGGTGAACCACACCTACACAACGTCGCCTACCATTTATCAGGTACTAGGCTAAGTACCTAGTTCTTTCACATCAAGGTGAACCACACCTATCACAACGTCGCCTACCCTTTATTAGGTACTAGGCTGAGCACCTAGTTCCATTACTATGGAGGAACTACTACCCATCACAACACAACACCTAATCTTAAGGAGATCCACTCCTTGTTACAACATCATCAAGGATATCAATATCCTTGGATCTAGTACTAGTCTATCTTGTACATCAAAACACACCATATCGAATGTACATCTAAGGCACCTTTCACTAATGCCTTTAACTAGATCTTCAAGATACTCTTCACTAATGTCTTGTGTCTTGACTTCTAGGCACCCTTCACTAATGCCTACAATATGGACGATCGACACCTTTCACTAATGTCTTCATCTTGACACTTGAGACATCTTTCACTAATGTCTTCGACACTACACTTCTTAGAAGAAAGAAAAGAATCATCAATAAGAGGACTTCAGTAGTCTTGATGATGAGGAAGCATGGCAAATCATGGACTTGAGCTTGCTTGACTTCAAAGGTGGTGATCTCGCCTTTAAGAGGAACCTAGAGAATCACACAAAAACAAAACTACAAACATAGATCACTTGGATCTGGGGTTAGTGAGTTTTTAACTCAGGGAGAAAGTATGTTAGAAAGGGGTGAGCAACAATGAAGAAATGGCTCACTATTTATAGAGGAAAAATGCATCCTGTTCCCTGGATCCCACGGATCCCTCCCACGAGGGATCCGTCTAGCGTAAAGCTAGGGATCCGTGGGACGCTCCTCTATACCCATGGGTATTTTGGTTAATGAGTCATGGGTCATGGGTTATGGGTTGATCCATATGTCTTTTACTAGATACAATGTATCTTATAAATTCAATGTACCAAGTCAAGTGGTATGGATAAAACCATGGGTTGTGGGTCAATACCATTTGTTAGTTTTTACCCATTTTAGTATATACTAGTTAAGTATATTTTTACCCTAATATGTAAACACTAGTTGTTGTACATATGTATTGCTAAATCATAAAATCACTTATACTTGTTTTAGTATTTTATATGAAAACGTAAGTGTGTTAGAAACTATTAGTTCCAACTATTTACGTATTTTACTTGTTTCGTTAAAATGATTTTACGTTTGTTATCGACAAAACATTAGAAGATCGTAAAATATAAATAAACGTTTTTACGGATTATTTGTATTAACAGAGCCTTTAATAAACAAATAGAATACCTGTGTAATCACAAGCAAACTATAGAGAATCTTTAGTAAAACTTATGCTCACGCGGAATATGAACACAAGAGTTAAAGAAGATTGTAACAACTAAACTTTTGATCCTCTATGGATCTATATTAATTCACTAATAATGTTTTCAAAAGCATACATCAACCCTAGCCGCAGGTTTCTTTTATACTATAAGAAACCCTAATACAGCTACTTACAAAACACGTAAAAGATATGCAATATCTCTTCCTAAAATAACTCATGCATATCCTAACTAATTACTAATAATACGGATACTACTATCCCCAGAAACAAAACTATCAGCAAGCTGATATCATGAGAACATTCTATCAGTAGAAACGAAATAAACTATCAGCAGGAACCTGATCAGCAGGAACCATACTATTACAATAATTCCTAACAGACAACCCGGACGGATTCCCATAAGCCTCGCATCATCATGAGTCGGAAATACCAACAGGAAGAAGAGACTTACAGAAACAACTCGAGACCATGAAGCGGCAGAATGCGCAGGATGGCAGAGGTCAAAGACGTACCCAGTCTAGGTCACCTAAAAGGAAAGAAGACGGACGGGAAACGGTGTTCAAAAGGCTGCGCAAAAGTGTGTTCCACCGGCTGGGGAACAAAGAATAGAGTATTTCTGTGTACTCCAAAGACCCCAGACAACCAGTCCGCAATGTCACTGAAAGAGAAGAAGAGAGCAGCCATCGAGACTCTCAATCACAACTAGTAAGACCGGAATTCAGGAGACATGGAACTGAAAGGGCTCGGTCACGGAAAGTAGGCAAATGACCAGGAGATGGGTCAAACGGAAGCGGATGTCGAAGGTCCGAAGTCAGAAAGCGGAAACCAAATAACAGCAACGATGATGACCTGGCTAGGCCTTGGGTCTGCAAGGAGACTGATCCCTTCACTCCACGTATCCGCTACTTTGAGATGCCAACGAAAACAGGAATGTCAACCAACGTAAAAACATATGATAAGAGTGGAGACCCAGAAGATCATCTTAAAATCTTCCAAGCAGCCGCAAAGGTAGAGCGATGGGCCATGGCAACTTGGTGCCACGTGTTCAACTCCACACTAATTGTATCTGCTAGAGTTTGGTTTGACGATCTCCTGCCAGAATCAATAGATAGCTATGATAAGCTGAAGGAGGCTTTCTTGGCTAACTTCCTCCAGTAAAAGAAGTGTACCGAAGATCTCGTAGAACTTTATCACATCAAGCAAAGGGATGGAGAGCTAACGAAAGACTTTGTAAGAAGGTTTAAAGAAGAAACCAGGGACATAAAAGGAGCTCCGGAAGTTATGAGAATCTCAGGATTCATGCATGCAATCACCGATCCAGAGCTGATTAAGCGGTTACATGACAAAATCCCTAAGTCAATAAGCGAAGTAATGAATATAACCACCTCCTTCCTAAGAGGAGAAACAACCGCATGAAGTCGCGAAATAAGAAGGCCTTGGATACAAAGATCAATAAAACGAGCCGCAGTCATGTATCGGCAAAGCTTTAAAAGAAAATTTAGAAACAAACCAAGAACCAGAGAAAGGCAACAGGATTTTCGCAACCCGCAAAAACCTTTCAGTGAAATATCGGCACAAAGGAGAGCAAGGTCTCCAAACCCGTTCCTAACTACCGGAATCGAAGAAAAGACTAATGGAAAATTCTGTGAATTTCAAGGAAAGGCAAGACATACCATGGAAGAATGTCTACATTTAAAAAAGCAAAGAGAAGAAAGAAAAAAAGGGCCGATGCAAAGGAAGAAGAGCAGCGGGAAAAAGCCAAGCGCTGTACTTCACAAAAAAAATATCACTACTCAAAAACTGTTCGTCAAAAAGGCGAAAATACTCAAAAGTAGAGTTATCAAAACCGCGCAAACATCTGGAAAACATAAAATCAAAACTCCAGAAAAAGGCAAACAATAGGAATGCCAATAAAATAAATACGGGTCCGGACATCTCTACTGG
The DNA here is from genome assembly GCA_910596185.1 of Chrysanthemum makinoi. NCBI lineage: Eukaryota > Viridiplantae > Streptophyta > Magnoliopsida > Asterales > Asteraceae > Chrysanthemum > Chrysanthemum makinoi. The sequence goes on from OU343220.1 coordinate 123,204,914, forward strand.
AATGAATAAAGGTCCCGATCCTATAAACCTTAACAAGTAAAGACTCAAAAGGCCCAAGCCAAAACACAAAGCAAGGAAGCGCGTGATTAAATACAATAAAAGAAGTCAACCACCGAGAAGACTCAAGAAGCAAGTACAAACATTGAAAAAGCGCCCTATTACTTCAAAACAATCGGATCGCAGAAGATCACACGAAAAGAAGCCAGAATAAAGGTCGAAGAACACCGAAACACACTACGAACATATGTGAAAAAACCTTATGGAAATTATTCCCATAGAATAAAAGGAACAAAAATCTGCAGCTCAGAAAGAATCAGCTTCTGAGGGGGCGACACTTCGAAAGAAGCACGCAAAATGTCACGGTAGGCACAACACAAACGCCATAATGTGGGAAACAACAAAATTAAGAGAAGGATACGGCCTTGGGAAGGAAAGTCCTCGACAAAAACAAAGCAAGAGCGGAAGCAAAAGGATAAACCTTATCCAAATATCAAAACAGGAGAGAAAATATGCAAGTACAGATTTACGTACCTTCCCAAGGAGTTTTATGTCAAATCTAGCAGGAAAAACAAGCACCCAGGCTATGAGCCTAGACTTGTGCCAACCTACCAAATTGTAGGAAAAAGCAAATGCTAACGCATGCAGAAACAGTAAAATATTCGCTATAAATACGTGAAGTAAAAAAAGGGGAAAGCAGAAAAACCAAAAAATAAATAAATAAATAAAAATAATAAGCGTTGTATTCTAGCATCAAGCATCCTAACAACAAAAATCCCAAGAAACTCATAAAAGTTGGTCTGAAGGGAGTTGAAGATGTTATTCAGAAGAAGAGTACGATGGCACATAGAAAATAAGAAATACAACAAGTCTTCAATAACAACATGTCGTTCACATACTACTGTCCTCAAAAAAGTCCCACATAGCCTAAACCTTTACCCCCAAAAGAAAAGCGCAAAAGTAAACGCTGCGAAAAACAAAACATGCTCTTTGATAAGGTTTTAAAATGTACCTTTTTGAGGGGTCGTTTAAGCCCTTATTTGATCACTTTTGTATCCGTTATTACTTTAATATCGTTCCTTTTCACTTTTTAGGTATCTTGAAGGCAAAATGCTGGAATGACACTTATTCGGACGAAAAGGCGCAAATATACGAAGAAAATGGCCAAAGTCAATAATCGAGACACTCAGGCTCACAGGAACTCAGAAGGGGACGGTCGGAGTTCTACAAGTGACGGCGTCAGGTTCTACTAGAGACGCCGTCGGACAAATTTTGTGACAACTCAGTAGCCAAATTGCTCATTTACAAGTGACGACTTCAGGTTTTAAAAGAGTAGGGTGTCGCAGCTCAAACGGCCTAGATTTGATCCGGACGACGTCAGAGATTGAAGGGGACGGCGTCACAAGCATAAGGTGGCGCCGTCGCAAGACTAACGTGGCCAAGACGAAACCCTAATAACGGCGACCCGACGGCGTCACAAATTAAAGGGTGAGGCCGTCGCATTTGTAATCTTATATATAGAATCCGAATTTTTTAGTTTTCAGTGTGTAGTCTTTTGGAGTAAAAACCTAAACCAAACCAAGGCAGTCTTGTACAGTATTTTAGGGTTCCATACCCTATCTTACATCAAGATAAGTGTTTTACTTCATTAATTTAATTATGTCTTCCTTTGATTGTGTGTATGCTTGCATGTTCCCCATGTCCGGCTAATTTACTTGTGTGTTTGCTTAGGTAATATGAAACTTAGTTATTGAATATTGATTGGTTGTCTCTTACCTTAATTGTTAATGACCTAGTATTGCGATAGGTCATTCGTTGTGCTAATAATGCTTGATTAATCTTTGTTGGACCTTAGTTTATAATCACCTAGAGATTGTAGGCTATAAATCCAAAGAATACCTTAGAGTTAAAGTTTATAGATCCTAGAGATTTTGTAGTCATTAACCTTTGGTAGCTTCAAATAGTTAGGGATAAACGCATACCCTACGACCTTAGAAACACAACGCGATTAAGAATAAGGACGCGACAACTCAACCATCAATACGAGATAACTAGGGAGTAATAAAACCTAAGCAAATACATTTTTAATCATCATACGAGCACACAACAATAGACATGGACTACATACACCTTAGCTTAGTTAATTAGAATAGATAAGTAGAGTAATCGGTAGAAATACCAACCCCCAAATCCAAACCCCGAGATTCGTACCTTTCAATTTTCTAAAAAAGATAAAAAATAAGCTTCCTCAACCCCAACCTTAGCGTAGTAACTTCTTAGTAGCATTCCTATTCCCCTAGAGAACGATATCAATACCCGTGGCTTACCCTAATACTACACTACAACGATTAGGTTCACTTCCTAGGGTGTTGAAAAACTTGCTCGACGAAAAGGAAGTTCCTTTGACCCCGAACGACGCGTGTAGCGTTACCAAGTTTTTGGCGCTGCTTCCGGAGAATAGAATAGCTAGTTAGGTGTCCACCTCGTTTAGGTTTCCTTGCTTGATTCCTATCAAGTAAAGTTTTTTCCCATTTTTAGCTTCCTCGTAGTCTATCCCCCTTCTTCGTGACCTTTGTTAGTAATCCCATCACTTTTCATCATGGAAGGTGATAACCAACCACCACTTATCAACCCACCACCAAATGACCCGCCAAGAGGCCGTACTCTTGGTGAATACTCGAGACCAAGCCACCTAGGCTATCGAAACACCATTGAGCTTCCCGACCAAGCCCAAACTACTACCCTGCAATCCGACACCATCCGGTTGGTGCAAAACGGATGTGCATTCCATGGACTTCGTTCCAAAGATCCTAATCAGCATCTTAAGGATTTCCTTAAAATTGTCGATTCCATCGACCTCGATGCTACTAATCGGGAGACCACGCATCTGCGTCTCTTCCAATTCTCTATACGGGACCAAGCTAGTAATTGGCTTGAGCGACTTCCCGCCGGCTCCATCTCTAGTTGGGATGATCTCACCTCTCGCTTCCTTGCTCAATTTTTCCCACCGGGGAGAACTACTAAACTTAGACGAGACATGTTGACGTTTCAACAACTTCAAGGCGAATCTCTCTACAAAGCATGGACTCTATTCAAGGACTTACTCCATAAAGTCCCTCATCATGGTATTGATCTTTGGCTTCAAATCCAAATCTTCTATGACCATACCGATTTCATCACAAGGCGATCCATTGATCAGGCTGCCAGTGGAAGGCTTAGCGACTTCAACGCAGAGGAATCTTGGGATATTATAGAAGAGCTTGCCGATCGAAGCTACGAAGATTGGAATGAATCCCTTGACACCCCCGTTAAAGTGGTTAATGCCGTATCAACTCCTCTTGAATCTTCCAACGTCACCGAAGAGCAAATGAGTGCTCTTGAGAGAAGGATTGATTATCTGATTGAAAGGCATAAGAGAGCCCCCCTATGAATCCCTCAGGAAATAGTCAATTCCGCCAGTTCCACCAACCACCCAACACCTTTCTCCGAATCCCCAAGTCGTGAGCAAAATTTTAATTCCGAACGGCGCTTCCGTTCTACTTCCCCAATACCACTCTCACCAAGCTTTAAGGAACAAATGAGGGAGTACATGGCAGCTTGATTGGTTCCTGAATATACAGTCAAGCTATATCACACAAGCTAGCCACTTGTGAATGGCTAACCGTAATAAACTTAAAACTTCTCAGAAACCAATACAATGAAGATCAGGAGAATATAATGAATTCCCGGGTCGTTAAGTCCCACGGAGACTCAATGGTGTGTTAACACTTGATCAGATGATAGAATGATCACTAAGGATAGTGATCGAAGGATTTTAATGGATAATTAAACCTAAAGAAAAAGTTAATAAATTACAGCGACTTAAATGCAAATTAAAGAAAATTAAAAAGATAAAATATATTAAATAAACGCTATCACTATTTTTACAATGATGTTTTTCTTTATTTATAAAATAAAATAAAATAACTTAAATAAACTATTTTAACTAAAACGTAAACTTAATTTATCTAAAAACGTGGCTTAAAATGAAAACGTGCGTTATATGTAAAAATTAGCGAGTGAAGCAAAAGCGTAAAATTTATGAAATAAAAGTCCTACAAGTGTAAAAATAATTTTCTTACTAAATATATGACAAAAGAAAATTTTAGAAAAAAGATTTATATTTTTTTGACTTTTAAATTATTTATTACGAATTAAAAACGATTTAACACTAATTAAATAATTAAAAATACTAAAACATTTCGAAAAAATCTGAAAATTTTCTGAAAATACTTTAACTTGATTAGAACTAAGGAAAAGTAAGAAATTGGAAAAAGCTAAATGAGATAAGCTACTAATAAGCAAAAAGCGATTGGTAGGCTTTTAAAAAAAGGAAAAAGAAATAGGAGTTAAATGAGTTGTTTGTGCAAAGCATAACAAGAAAGTCCCAAGGGCATAATTGGTTTGGTGTTGGTTGTGTGAAGCGTGGGCTGGGATACACCAGGTCCTGAGTTCGAATCTGTGCAATGACTTTTTGCAAAATGTTTTATTTTTTTTTTTATTTTTCTTTACAAACCAATTAAGCACAAGGAAATAAGCAATTATTAAAACTACAACTTATTATGAAAACCTCTAATAAGCACAGAAAAATTTGAAAAACTCAACAGTTAACAAAAATTAAGGAAATAAGCACTAGATTAAGCTAAATAACTAATAAGCTAATGAATAAGCACAAGGTGAATTGGAAATAAGCTAGACACTAGTAATAAGCTAATTTATCAATTGAATAAGCACAATAACTTGGAAATAAGCACTTAAAAACTCCAAATAAGCACAAAATAAAGCATTTGCTGAGGCATTTTTCAGAAAAGGGTAGTCAAAAGAAGCTAAAGAATAAGCAGTCTATAAGCTAATTATATATAAGCTAGTATTTTTCTAATTTAGTTGAGCAGCTAAGTATTACTATCCCAAAAGCATTTAAGCTAAATCTTAATAATGAGCACACACTAAAATTCTAAAGTTTATTCAAAAACCGACATTGAAAAATTTTGACTTTTAATTTACACTAAGATGTTGACTTATATGAACTTCTAATTGATTCTATGGATTTGAATTAGTTGTATTAAGCTATAATAAGATTATCTAGAGCTAGACTAACAACTTTTAAGCTTGTAAAATGAATTTAGTAACTCAAAATCCCAACTGAATCGTTAAGGGGTAGGATTTGGAATTTTGACTTTTATTCAAACAAGGACTAGTTTAAATGGCAGAACTGAGCTAATAGATGCTAAAATGACATAAAGCAACCATAAACAATAACAAGCATTCACTGGAATGCCACCAATCACAATTCCAAACACCCTATACTAAACTCTTTTGAAGAGTTTAGCATTAAAACAAGTTTTGAAACTGAGAAATCTGTTTATTAACTTATAATTACTATATTTAAACAGGATTCAACCAAAATTAACAGTTGTTATGTACTTATACTAGAAAATGTAAAAATCAAGAAAATAGCTTACGAATGAGTTAATGCACAAGACTAAATATCAAGGACTGAGATCACTCCTATGGCTTCCCAAGAAGCTCTAAACCAACAAGCAATCCAAAATCAAAGACCTTTGCACCATTGTCTTGATCATTTCTCCATAGGATTTTTAATTTTCCAACTATTTTCTAATATTTATTTATATTTTTGAGTTTTGATACTAAACTGAGTTATTAAGGTTCTAATAGCTTTCAAAGGTTATATAATGAGCTTATATAAGCTTATAAGTCAAAAAACAACATCCACAAGTAACATTCGTACTTATTGAGATTTTTGAATTTGAAAATTTGCACAAACTTGAAAACAAACTGAAACTTAAAATTGTTTATTGAAATAGGTTCATAACACACTGAGATTACTTAATACAAAGCTTGAAAGCTTAAATGTGACAACCCGTACTTTCAGGTCATTTCTCGACGCAATTCATGTCTCATTATTTCAACATTTATAGGAAACTTGGTTTACTTGTTTCAAATTCGCGTAACCTTAATGGTTTAGCGGCGAATTCATGATCATATCATCACGAACATTTCATATAGACTAAGTTTAGTCTACATTTCATTAGCATCATTTGCATCATGTTAGTTCATTCATGACATTTCATTTCACATTTAACGCGTAAATTTTATATTAAATAAACGTTATCGCGTAAGTTATTATTTTGAAAATATAACCCGATGCTTCCAAAAATTATCCCGACATATTTTTATACTTACATTTAGTTTATAAAAATAATATTTGAGTTTACCCATTGTTTTAAATTTATTTCGTATATAAATTGTTAAATTTATATTATTACGACGCTTTTCTTAAAACTACACGATAATTATTATATCACTCAAATTTTGCAAGAAATGTATTTTACAATTTTTATGATCTCATTATACTTTACTTTGATCCATTAAAGTTTACTTTTAGCTAAAACTACCTTAAATACACTAATGTGTATACAAGTTACAACTTATATTTATATAACTTACATCTACTTTACTTACACATTTTTTTATACATGATAACAAAGTAAAAGAAATAAATAAATGAACTAGACAAGATCCATCAACTCCACTTGAATTGTGGATCTTGTCTTCAAAAATCTTATTTCATTCAATCAATAATTCAACACATAGATACATCATTTTCAAAGTGAAAAATCAAAATCTCTCCTCTTTTCTCTCATACTAGAACCGGCCAACCTAAGGGGATAAGAGAAATCATCCAAGTTTTTCCATTTTCAAGTGTTAAACAATTTAGTTACACTCTTAATCAAGGTTTTGAAATAAAAACCTAGGGTGTTTAGGTTTAATCCCTTGTCCTTATCACCTCATCAAGTAAACTAGTAAGCATATCATTTTCATTTTACATCTTTCATTATCATTTCATATTTATCTTATCATTTTTGAACAAAGCATGCAAGACTTATGGATGTTTATACCATTTTTACATTGTTTTTAAGAGTTATGCATATATGAGTCATCCTATAAATTATCCCTTGTTATATATTAGTCTTGGTGATGTCTAGGAACCCATGACACCCTAAGAAGGTGTATGGTAGGATTAGATTAGTTTTGGAGTTGATTTGAAGGGATTAGAATAGGTTTTGTCCGAGAAAAACTATTTTCGATAACTATATATTTATGTTCTGTCCTTATTTCGAATTTCTGGAAAAACCTACAGTTGGTACGAAACTTTGGCCTTGATTTTTAGAAAATATACTTTAAAACGAATCCGTGGCCGCTTGAACGGATAAAAACGGACTTATAATGAAGAAGTTATGGATTTTTGAAGTTTGACGATGAAATATATTATTTTCAGAAATTTCAGCATACTATATTTATTTTGTCCGAGTCAAAATGAGCCTTAAGCTTCACAAATTATTTCGACTTGTCAAAATATATTAGTATACTTTGATACGAAGCTAAGGACGTATTATACGAAAAGTTTGAAACGACAAAGATATGCACTTTTTCATAAACTTGCCGTAACTAATTTTCGCACACAATTAGCTTAAAACCACCATCTTTAACCCTTATTATCTTTATGTTCGAGACCTTTTGGACGAAAACTCCTGAACTGAAACTTTTAGATATCGATACAAACTTTCCAATACAGTCGAGTTCGTTTCTCTAACGATCGGACGTACGCTGTTACTCGACTAGTTTTCCAAAGTCATTTTTGTTAATTTCATAAAAATTCCGACGACATTGTTTTGCGACGAAAAGTGGTAATTTCTCTAAAAATCATTATAAAACCATTGTAGGATGACATTTTGACGTAAAAACATGTAAAGTGATTTTTGATTGGTCAAGACGTCAAAAGAGTATTTTTCGACGATGTGTAATATTTTCAAAACTCGTAAATGGTATAAATAACATACGGAATGCATGCATAACATTACATTGCAACTCATTACGTATCATAACATTCATCATAGGTCAAGAATTGCGTATCACACTACATCTCGGTGTACTCACTTTTGTCTTCGCATCATTCCACCAAGTGAGTTCCATAGCCCCACTTTTAATTGTTTTTATACTACTTTTGGGGGAGATACATGCTCAAACTGTTTTCATTTACTTTCACAAGTACTTTAACTTATATGAATTACCGTGAGTTTTCATAGCCCCATTTTCAATTGTTTGGAACTATTTTGGGGGAGATACATGCTTAACTATTTTTCACAAGTACTTTTGACTTTTAAGGCTAAATGCTACCATGATCACCATTGTTTCTAAATCAAATGTTATACTATATCAATTGTTCTTGTTTGTGTGCTATAGTGCTTCGTCAGATAACGTTCTATATCGATTGACTCTTGATACATCGTCAGAGTATAAGTACTATGTCGGTTGACTCTTGATACATTGAGTTAAGTGCTATTGATTATGTGCTATTGTTCTACGTCGAGTTAGGTACTATTTGGTGAATTCATTTGACGATTTCTGTTTGAACATAAACTATGCATATTCTGGCAGTGGGTTGTGAACACACAGGTTGCAAGTTTTGTATGGGGGGGACTTGGAACTGAGTGGATTTACAATGCCTTTGCTGCATAAACAAATTCGATACATTGAGTCATGCACTATTTTGTGAATTCATTTGACGATTTCTGTTTGAACATAAACTATGCATATTCCGGCAGTGGGTTGTGAACACACGGGTTGCAAGTTTTGTATGCGGGACTTGGGCTGAGTGGATTTACAATGCCTTTGCTGCATAAACGATTTCAATACATTGAGTCATGCACTATTTTGTGAATTCATTTGACGATTTCTGTTTGAACATAAACTATGCATATTCTGGCAGTGGGTTGTGAACACCACAGTTGCAAGTTTTGTATGTAGGGACTTGGCGAAAGTGGATTTACAATGCCTTTGCTACATAATCGATTTTGATAGTCTTTACATTTCAACGATTTACAATGTCTTTGCTGCATAAACGATTTTGAAAGGCTTTACATTTCAACACAAACTCTATGAACTCACTCAACCTTTGTGTTGACACTTTTTAGCATGTTTTATCTCGGGTATCTAAGGCATACACTTCATGGCATGCATGTGGACATATCATAGAGACGCGGTGACGACGCGTCTCACACAAGATATATATACTTTAAAAACATCGTTTGACTTGTACTAAACTTACTTTCCGCACATAGAAATTTTCTTTTGGGACCTATCTTTGTAACTCGACTGTTTTATTAAATCAAGCGATGTATTTTTCAAACGACACTTTAGGTCGTTCAATATAACTGTGATTGTGATTCTATGACAGTCAATCCCCGTGAATTCCATTCACGCATTTGCAAAACAGTAATTTGGGGTGTGACAGATTGGTATCGAGCTTGGTTATAGAGAACTAGGTTGTATCATTGACCTAGACTATAACTACATCATCATAGCATCTCATAATTTCATCATAAGTGCATGTTCACTTTCGTGCGATTTATACTTACATTTTCGAGTTATTTACTTTCATTTCATATCGATTGTCACACGGATGCCTTTAAACACCCATCCCATCATACTCACATCACTTTGACGTGGAGAATGCCCTGTCATTCCCTATCACAATTTTAACATCAGTTGACTCAACACCAAACATCATATGAGTCGATTAGTCCAAGCATTGCATAGTTACTCCTAAATTATACATAGCCTGATCACCTATGTCTAATTCCGGAAGAATCATGCAATGAAGGGAGTAGTAGGCTTATATGTGTAAGCAATTCGTGTCGAGCCAAATTTTCAAAAGATTTTCTTCAAACCACTTGTTTCCAGTTTGATCCGCGTGGCAGTTCTTGTTTGATGAGTTGCAAAGATCGAGCTAGAAACAAGTTGTTACCTAAACCGATTTAGCCTAATCGTATGACAGTTCTTGTTTGATGAGTTGTGGGATTAAGTAAAAATCGGTTACCAAAAAGTCTTTTGAGGGTTTTGCTCGAGAATGGGAAAGTTTGCCACATCAAACCCTAAACTTGAGAGACCAACACGAACTAACGTGGATCAATTGGATGGGCGAATGTGACAACCCGTACTTTCGGTCATTTTCACGCAATTCATGTCTCATTATTTCAACATTTATAGTAAACTTGGTTTACTTGTTTCAAATTTGCGTAACCTTAATGGTTTAGCGGCGAATTCATGATCATATCATCACGAACATTTCATATAGACTAAGTTTAGTCTACATTTCATTAGCATCATTTGCATCATGTTAGTTCATTCATGACATTTCATTTCACATTTAACGCGTAAATTTTATATTAAATAAACGTTATCGCGTAAGTTATTATTTTGAAAATATAACCCGATGCTTCCAAAAATTATCCCGACATATTTTTATACTTACATTTAGTTTATAAAAATAATATTTGAGTTTACCCATTGTTTTAAATTTATTTCGTACATAAATTGTTAAATTTATATTATTACGACGCTTTTCTTAAAACTACACGATAATTATTATATCACTCAAATTTTGCAAGAAATGTATTTTTACAATTTTTATGATCTCATTATACTTTACTTTGATCCATTAAAGTTTACTTTTAGCTAAAACTACCTTAAATACACTAATGTGTATACAAGTTACAACTTATATTTATATAACTTACATCTACTTTACTTACACATTTTTTTATACATGATAACAAAGTAAAAGAAATAAATAAATGAACTAGACAAGATCCATCAACTCCACTTGAATTGTGGATCTTGTCTTGCAAACAAGTCTTATTTCATTCAATCAATAATTCAACACATAGATACATCATTTTCAAAGTGAAAAATCAAAATCTCTCCTCTTTTCTCTCATACTAGAACCGGCCAACCTAAGGGGATAAGAGAAATCATCCAAGTTTTTCCATTTTCAAGTGTTAAACAATTTAGTTACACTCTTAATCAAGGTTTTGAAATAAAAACCTAGGGTGTTTAGGTTTAATCCCTTGTCCTTATCACCTCATCAAGTAAACTAGTAAGCATATCATTTTCATTTTACATCTTTCATTATCATTTCATATTTATCTTATCATTTTTGAACAAAGCATGCAAGACTTATGGATGTTTATACCATTTTTACATTGTTTTTTTAAGAGTTATACATATATGAGTCATCCTATAAATTATCCCTTGTTATATATTAGTCTTGGTGATGTCTAGGAACCCATGACACCCTAAGAAGGTGTATGGTAGGATTAGATTAGTTTTGGAGTTGATTTGAAGGGATTAGAATAGGTTTTGTCCGAGAAAAACTATTTTCGATAACTATATATTTATGTTCTGTCCTTATTTCGAATTTCTGGAAAAACCTACAGTTGGTACGAAACTTTGGCCTTGATTTTTAGAAAATATACTTTAAAACAAATCCGTGGCCGCTTGAACGGATAAAAACGGACTTATAATGAAGAAGTTATGGATTTTTGAAGTTTGACGATGAAATATATTATTTTCAGAAATTTCAGCATACTATATTTATTTTGTCCGAGTCAAAAATGAGCCTTAAGCTTCACAAATTATTTCGACTTGTCAAAAATATATTAGTATACTTTGATCTGAAGCTAAGGGACGTATATATGTAGAAAACGGATTTGAAACGACAAAGATATGCACTTTTTCATAAACTTGCCGTAACTAATTTTCTGCACACAATTAGCCAAAACCACCATCTTTAACCCTTATTATCTTTATGTTCGAGACCTTTTGGATGAAAACTCCTGAACTGAAACTTTTAGATATCGATACAAACTTTCCAAAACAGTCGAGTTCGTTCTTTAACGATCGACGTACAACTGTTTTCGACTAGTTTTCCAAAGCCATTTTGTTAATTTCATAAAATTCGGCGACATTGTTTTGCGACGAAAAGTGGTAATTTCTCTAAAAATCATTATAAAACCATTGTAGGATGACATTTTGACGTAAAAACATGTAAAGTGATTTTTGATTGGTCAAGACGTCAAAAGAGTATTTTTCGACGATGTGTAATATTTTCAAAACTCGTAAATGGTATAAATAACATACGGAATGCATGCATAACATTACATTGCAACTCATTACGTATCATAACATTCATCATAGGTCAAGAATTGCGTATCACACTACATCTCGGTGTACTCACTTTTGTCTTCGCATCATTCCACCAAGTGAGTTCCATAGCCCCACTTTTAATTGTTTTTATACTACTTTTGGGGGAGATACATGCTCAAACTGTTTTCATTTACTTTCACAAGTACTTTAACTTATATGAATTACCGTGAGTTTTCATAGCCCCATTTTCAATTGTTTGTACTATTTTGGGGGAGATACATGCTTAACTATTTTTCACAAGTACTTTTGACTTTTAAGGCTAAATGCTACCATGATCACCATTGTTTCTAAATCAAATGTTATACTATATCAATTGTTCTTGTTTGTGTGCTATAGTGCTTCGTCAGATAACGTTCTATATCGGTTGACTATGACGTACATCGTCGTATAAAGTACTATGTCAGTTGACTACTGATACATTGAGTTAAGTGCTATTGATTATGTGCTATTGTTCTACGTCGAGTTAGGTACTATTTGGTGAATTCATTTGACGATTTCTGTTTGAACATAAACTATGCATATTGGCATGGGTTGTGAACACACAGGTTGCAAGTTTTGTATGGGGACTTGGGCGAGTGGATTTACAATGCCTTTGTTGCATAAACGATTTCGATACATTGAGTCATGCACTATTTTGTGAATTCATTTGACGATTTCTGTTTGAACATAAACTATGCATAGTCTGGCAGTGGGTTGTGAACACACAGGTTGCAAGTTTTGTATGGGCGGGACTTGGAACCGAGTGGATTTACAATGCCTTTGGTGCATAAACGATTTCGATACATTGAGTCATGCACTATTTTGTGAATTCATTTGACGATTTCGGTTTGAACATAAACTATGCATATTCTGGAAAGTGGGTTGTGAACACACAGTTGCAAGTTTTGTATGGGCGGACTTGGGCTGAGTGGATTTACAATGCCTTTGCTACATAATCGATTTTGATAGTCTTTACATTGCAACGATTTACAATGTCTTTCTTTGCATAAACGATTTTGAAAGGCTTTACATTTCAACACAAACTCTATGAACTCACTCAAACTTTGTGTTGACACTTTTTAGCATGTTTTATCTCAGGTATCTAAGGCATACACTTCATGGCATGCATGTGGACATATCATAGAGTCGCGGTGACGACGCGTCTCACACAAGATTTATATACTATAAAAACATCGTTTGACTTGTACTAAACTTACTTTCCGCACATAGAAATTTTCTTTTGGGACCTATCTTTGTAACTCTGACTGTTTTTATTAAATCAAGCGATGTATTTTTCAAACGACACTTTAGGTCGTTCAATATAACTATGATTGTGATGCTATATGATCCAATCCCAGAATTCCATTCACGAAAATGTGTAATTTGGGGTGTGACATTAAATAAATACTGAAAATTAAAAATAAACTACTTATGACATGTAAAAACTAAAACTACTCTAGATATCTCCTTCTTGCTACTCTTCCTTCTCTTCTTATACAAAAGGTCTTCTCTCTCTCCTCAGAGCTTTTCCCACTTGACTTTGGAGCTATTGGATGAGCTGGGACAATATTGGCCATTGATGAGTTTTGGCGGGAAATGGGATATCACAGTTGGAAGGATTGAGTGTAAGGGGAAGGGAAGTATTTAATGTTTCTTGTTTTGTGTTGAGGTGGAGGGGACAAGGGAAGGTGATGTTTGAGTTTGGAATGATGGGAGGTTGAGTGAGCAGACATGGTGGTTGAAGGAAGAAGAAAAAGGAGAGGGAAATGGGGGGTTGGTTTTAATATTAAACGGTTTTTGGATATTGGACCGGGTATAAAGGGGTGTTGGGCTTATATTGGGTTTGGTTTGGATTAGTAATAACAAGGGTCCATTTGGTATAAGTTAAGCAACACAAGGACCATTCATGTAATTTGACCAATCTTGAGGACTGAAATTGCCAATCTTCCAAAGTTATCACAAGGACCAAATTTGACAAACTTTGATAGTACAAGGACCCTTTTTGCATAAAATTCCATTTTAAAATATCCAAGGACCAATTTTGACATTTTTCAAAGTTTAAGGACCTTTTTCGCCATTTGACCAAAGAATCATTCAAGGACCAATTTTAACAATCTTAGAATATTTTAGGGACCTTGAATGATAAAATTCCACATTTTGAATTCCAGTGGACTAGTTTTGACAACTTTTAAAACTTGGGGGACTAAAACTGCCAATTTTGCAAACTTGAATCATTTTTCATCCGATTTTGATATTTTTGCATTTAAAACACATAAAACACTGATTTGTGATATTTTCATTATTTTGATGCATTTTTGAGTGTTTTCAGATGATTTTGCAGTTTAGATTATACAAAAATGATGAGTATTTAGACACTCATCACAACTCATACAGAGAGATTAGCAAAATTTGAAGAGGAGGTTTATAGGCAAAGGGAGGAGATGCTGGCAAAGATGACGAAAATGATGAACTTGGTAAAACAATATACCAAGACAAAAGTTCCCGAAAAGGTACTAGTAAGAAGCAATGATTATCCTCCCACTTCGTTTGTTAATGCCATTTCCATTATGCCTGAAGATGGAAAGGTTGAGGAGAAGAAAACTGAGAAGAGCAAGAGGGAGGAGGCTGAAACTAATGATGAGCCCGAGACCATTGAGTACTACCTTAAGCACGAGATTAACAAAAAAACCATTGCTAACCAAGTGAACAACTTTAGGTACAATGAGGTTCTTAGGAAAGCCCTTGAAGGAAAAATAACATAAAAAGAGTATGACACCATGCTTATGGGACCTCTGTATGAGCTGGTTCTAAAAAAACCAGTAACTAAAAATCGAGAAACCACGGGGAACTTTGTCATACCATGTAGCATAGGTGACATTAATATAAATGCCTTAGCTAATCAAGGATCTGATGTAAACATAATGCCGTTATCAATCTACAATAAGTTGACTAGGGAGAAGCCAGCCAAGACTGATCTTAGACTTTCCTTAGCAAATCACACATATGTCTACCCCATAGGAATAGCAATTGATGTTTTAATAAAGGTGGCTAACATTGTTTATCCGGTGGACTTCGTGATTATAGACATTGAGGAAGATAGAAACATGCCTCTCATTCTTGGGACACCTTTTCTGGCCACCGCCAAAGCAACCATCAAATATGGGGAGGGCATCATGATACTTAAAAGCGGCAAAGGGTACGCTAGGATACCTATTGTTCCAAGGTATCCTCTTAGGATCATGGAGAAGATTACGGATGACAATTCACAAGTTCCTAACAATGTGGTTAGGAAGAAAATGAACGATTGGGAAAAAGGGCTTAGAGATTTCATGGTTCAAGGACTACATGCAACATTGTGGAAGCGCGATAAAAAGTTAGGAAATAATCCTACTTCAATACCACAAACACTAAAGAACCCCGAAGGAATTTTTAAAGGGAGAGAAAGTACTCTTATACAAATCACGAATAAGAGCATTACGAGGTAGAAACAAACCAAGATGGTTTGGGCCTTATATGATGAAGGAAACTAATCTAAAGGATAAAACCGTTACCATAATAGACGACGTTGGCAAGGAATCCACAGTAAGCATACAACGGCTACGACCTTTTGATGAAGGAAGAGCAAAAGAAGACGGTGACGGTAATGAATTAACGTAGGGGCACGACTTCGAGTCTAGCTACAAGACTCATAAATAAAGAAAAGCGCTTCGTGGGAGGCAACCCATGCTTAATTGTTTGTTTGTTTGTGTCGTGTATCTTTTATTGATTGTTTATTCTCATGTTTAAATTTGTAAAAATGCTTTATTTTGTCTTTAACCTCGTCTTAATTACATATAAAGGTATTTTACATAAGGGATAAGTGTAGGGAGGATTACACACGTTTTCAAAAGAAACGTAAACATGAGAATTACAATTAGTTAAAAGATATACTTGTGTGTTTGTTCGAGTCAAATGCTTGTATCGAGTCATAATGGATATTTTGTAGGAAATTTTCTAGATTCTAAAGATGTAAATTTTCCAGAATTTTTTCAAAAATCATGAGACCAGTTTCAGGATAACTTCGACGGCAGTATGGAGGATCGCATAACCTGACATCGAGGAAGGAGCAGAAACAACTGATTACTTTTACTCGTTTTCTGAGCTACTTATAAATTTTTGGAATTTTTCCGGTCTTAATTTTCAAAAAAATCAGTAACATCCATTCCACAAGCATTATATCCTAGTTTAGTAGAGTCTTATATATATTATTACCGCCGATTTTACGCGAAGGTTTCATTTGTTTTCTTCAAGTGTGCAGGTTTAATTTACCAAGAAGAAGATACAAAAGATGAGAAGGAGCTTTTCACGCATACATTCTTCTTGGAAAGGATGTAACCACCACTTTACACGGATCCTACCGAGCTAATCAGGGGAGTATTAGTTTCTTTCGTCTTTTATTACCTACCATTATCATAACTTTGATACTTTCGGGGAACATTGGGGACAATGTTTAGTTTAAGTGTAGGGAGGGAAAATAAAACGGGAACTTTGAAACTATACTTATCCTTGATTATTTGCTTTGTCCAATTGTATTTGTGTAATAAACCATGAGAAATATCGGTTAGGGTAATTTTGGCACCAAATTTAAAATTTTTCATGACATATAGGAGTGGGCCATTAGTCTTAATAAAGCGTCTCATGGATAGGAAATTATATGACTAGCACAAAAACCCTTTACCACTTAAATTCCACCCAAAATGTGAGGATCGCCCTTAGATTTGTAGGAATTAAAGCATTCATCTTTAATGCTTAGAGTGTAAACCAGTAATATAATAGATTCTAGAACTTGTTTTGTGATGCATCCCGAGATCGCTAGTAAGACTACACTTGTGTAGTTAGGAATAACTAAATGATAAGAGGCATTAGGATAGCCCTTGTTTGATACCCGTAATATAATTACTTCTTCCACATCGGTTGAGTAATTCCCCCACACCTTTGCGTTGTACTCATCTTTAGTACACGATACCCCTAGTTAACCCCTCAGAGCCTATCCTTTTCGTGGTTCTCGTGATGTTTCGGATTTCCGGGATATCAATGAAGAGCATTGTTTACAATCCACCCCCAAATATACACCCAAATCGCCTTAGCCTACCTTGAATGCACTCACTTTTAGTGCATTATTGTTATCACACTTAACCTTTAGTTCAATTATCTTGTTGCTTGCATAAGTTGCTAAGTCGAGTCATATCCTTTGTACATAGTTTTGGGACGATTGGGACTCATGGGAAAAGTTAAATTTTATGAAATGACGGGAAGGGAACGTTAAATTCAAATTCCCTTTATTTGCGTAATAATGTACTCCAAGTGTTTTGATCTTTTAAATTCGGGTCAAATTAGTGTTAGAGTAATAAAAACTCAAGTGTAGGGATGTGCCTATATATCCCTGTCATTTTGATGTTATCGTAGAGGATGGTAGAGTAAAAGTGTATGTGAAAACAAAAAACAAAACAAACAAAAAAAATCGAAAAAAAAAGAAAAAGAGAAAAGAAAAAAAATAGAGTGTTGAAAAAAAAAACATACGGGCTACCATCCTACATATATCTTTTAAATTTATGTTTGTCTATTTCAGTTATCTAGAGTTTAGAGTGTCGAGTCTTGGCTTAACAACGCCATTCTTCGCTTGTTTGTAACATAAAGATTTTTTACTTGCCACCACTAAATAGCCTATCCCACCAAACCCTTTGTTTCCCTACCGTAAGTCTAACGTTACAACCCTTTAAAAGACCTCTTGGATAATCTTTCCTAGGTGCTTACGCCAAAGCGATGGAGGTTTGATCTAGTCTCAAGCCTATGGTAATCTATGTACTAGGACCAGTCAATGAGTGTTTATCTTCCATTTTCGACTTGTTATATTTCATATACACCCGAGAGATGTGAGTATCCAAACACCCCATTTGAGGTGCTAGTATGTAATTTTCGTGTTTGTTATGACTTTTGCGGGGCTTATATGTGTTGTGAATCATTCTAAACTAATGCTTCATGACCTCTAACTTATAAATTGATTGGCTAAAAGCACATTTGCTTGAGGACAAGCAAATACCAAGTGTAGGGATATTTGATAAGGTTTTAAAATGTACCCTTTTGAGGGGTCGTTTAAGCCCTTATTTGATCACTTTTGTATCCGTTATTACTTAATATCGTTCCTTTTCACTTTTTAGGTATCTTGAAGGCAAAATGCTAGAATGACACTGATTCGGACGAAAAGGCGCGAATATACGAAGAAAATGGCCAAAGTCAAGAATCGAGACACTCAAGCAGCTGGAATTGAAGGGGACGGCGTCAGGTTATACAAGTGACGGCGTCAGGTTCTACTAGAGACGTCGTCGGACAAATTTTGTGACGACTCAGTAGCCAAATTGCCCATTTACAAGTGACGGCTTCAGGTTTTTAAAGAGTAGGGCGTCGCAGTACTCGTGAGGCGCCTAGATTTGATCCGAGACGGCGTCGAGATTGAAGGGGCGGTGTCACAAGCATAAGGTGACGCCGTCGCAAGACTAACGTGGCCAAGATGAAACCCTAATAACGGCGACCCGGCGGCGTCACAAATTAAAGGGTGACGCCGTCGCATTTGTAATCTTATATATAGAATCCGAATTTTTAGTTTTCGGTGTGTAGTCTTTTGGAGTAAAAACCTAAACCGAACCAAGGTCTTTTGTACAGTATTTTAGGGTTCCATACCCTATCTTACATCAAGATAAGTGTTTTACTTCATTAATTGAATTATGTCTTCCTTTGATTGTGTGTATGCTTGCATGTTCCCCATGTCTGGCTAATTTACTTGTGTGTTTGCTTAGGTAATATGAAACTTAGTTATTGAATATTGATTGGTTGTCTTTTACCTTAATTGTTAATGACCTAGTATTGTGATAGGTCATTCGTTGTGCTAATAATGCTTGATTAATCTTTGTTGGACCTTAGTTTATAATCACCTAGAGATTGTAGGCTATAAATCCAAAGAATACCTTAGAGTTAAAGTTTATAGATCCTAGAGATTTTGTAGTCATTAACCTTTGGTAGCTTCAAAGAGTTAGGGATAAACACATACCCTACGACCTTAGAAACACAACGCGATTAAGAATAAGGATGTGACAATTCAACCATCAATAGGAGATAACTAGGGAGTAATAAAACCTAAGCAAATACATTTTTAATCATCATACGAGCACACAACAATAGACATAGACTACATGCACCTTAGCTTAGTTAATTAGAATAGATAAGTAGAGTAATCGGTAGAAATAACAACCCCCAAATCCAAACCCCGAGATTCGTACCTTTCCATTTCCAAAAAAATATAAAAAAAAAGATCAAAAATAATCTTCCTCAACCCCAACCTTAGCGTAGTAACTTCTTACTAGCATTCCTATTCCCCTAGAGAACGATATCAATACCCGTGGTTTACCCTAATACTACACTACAACGATTAGGTTCACTGCTTAGGGTGTTGAAAAACTTGCTCGACGAAAAGGAAGTTCCTTTGACCCCGAACGACGCGTGTAGC
Source organism: Chrysanthemum makinoi (assembly GCA_910596185.1). Classification (NCBI taxonomy): domain Eukaryota; kingdom Viridiplantae; phylum Streptophyta; class Magnoliopsida; order Asterales; family Asteraceae; genus Chrysanthemum; species Chrysanthemum makinoi. The sequence goes on from OU343220.1 coordinate 123,224,538, forward strand.
GTTATCACTCTTAAATGACTGCTAATAACAATTAGTCGTTCTAAAATGACGACTAATAACCCAACACCACAGTGCCTCATAACACCCCTACACTCAAATCTACTGCTTTGGCATTTCCAAGTACCTTGCCAATTAACGTGGCGGCTCTCGCGAAGGAGTCATACTGTCGATTAGAATCCCAGTAGCCATTGGGAAATGAGACCGTATAGGTGCTCACGGGTCAACTGCGGTGGCTGCCAAGACAAGGAGGTACGAGGGAAGTGAAATGGTAGTGGAAGGAGTGATAGAGAGTGGAAAAGGATGGGTCCTCTGGGAAGGGTAGAAAATAATGTTAGGGATAATGAATTACATCAAACATTCCCTAACCAATAAGAAGCTTCCCTTACAACGGCAAGCAACAAAAGATGAAAATTACACCTTCATGCTCTTGTTGTTGTATCCCGGCCCCCAAACAAGCACACGTCTACCAGTCCAAACAAATCGGGTTGGATAAACTGATTTTAAAGTAAAGAAGACCAACTTGCGGGTGCTGGGATGCATGTACAAAAGCTAACTCACTGCTAAAAAAGTATAAGCATACTTGGCGAGCATTCCAGCCCTTCAAGGAAAAATAGCAAGCCTGGTAGCTCCTCGGGGAATACCGTCAGAAGAAAGTGACAGAAAATTCCCCAAGAAAAGGGTATTAGGCAAGAAGCGGATTCTAGCCCATCAGGGGAGAAAGAAGACTTGCAAAGACATTACCCACACCGGAAAGCTGGCGGAAGGTAACAACGGCAGCAACAACATGTCCAGCCAGAAAAATTCTTCAAGAAAGAAAGTTACAACTATCATAAACAAGACAACCCATTGCGGGCAACCGCTAAAGCAGACTTCCGCAAGAACAAATTAATGAGGAAAACTGCCAAGAAGCACATCTTCAAAGAGAAATGATGTCCGCCATCAACAAAGTTCCGAAAGAAGCAAGGCTCCAGTGGCCATAAGACTAAGAGTAAAAAGGGTAATAGAAACTGATAATAGGAAAAATGTATAATGTACTTGAATTTACTAATTTTTGTAATGTATTTCGAAATATATCAAATCAATAAAAAAGTGAAGATTAGCTACCTTCGTTATTTTATTATTCCAATAAACTCATTTTGATTAACGGCATAAGATGCGCAAGCACAAAATTAGGCACGACCCAAATATGTTATTTCTGAATAACAAGAGTTATCACGAATAACAAAAAGGTGAACAACATAATCACCAAAAGTACATAATAGGTATTGCAAGCCCAGTATTGGGAGGATAGCCCAATATTATCCAAAAACTATTAAAAACGTGTGTGGAAAACTAGTAGGGGGGGGTTGAATAGTTTTACCAATTAAAACTTTGTTTTAAAATATTTAGATCGACTTATGTCAATCTATTTGGATGTGTATGTTGGACATTGGTAGATAGATATATAAATGTGTAATGAAAGATAAAGAGTAAGAAGCACATAACGACGACACGAGTATTTATAGTGGTTTTGCTACAAGGACACCTTCCTTGCCCTACTCCACTCCCCGAGTCACCTACTCGAGAGTTCGTAATCACTACACGACACCAACTCCTTATGGCGGAGAAGCCTTCACGACGTCATCTACTCTTTTTCCGGTACTAGGCTAACCACCAGTTTCTTTAGGTACTAGGATAAGTACCGAGTTCCATTACGATGGAGGAACTACTACACAACACCTAACCTCAAAGGAGACCAACTCCTTATTATAACACCATCAAAGATATCAATATCCTTGGATATAACATATCTCTATTTGTATATCAATGCACCTCATCGAGTATACAACCTTGACATTCTTCACTAATGTCACTTAACTTGACTTCTAGGCATCTTTCACTAATGCCCTTGACACGGACCCTTGGCACCTTTCACTAATGCCTTTGTCTTGACTCCTTTAGCATTCTTCACTAATGCTTTTGACACGGACGTTAAGCACCTTTCACTAATGCTTTCATTTTGACTCTTTCGGCATCCTTCACTAATGCCTTGGACACAACACTTCTATGGAGGAAGAAAGAAGTATCAATCAAGAGAACCTCAGTAGTCTTGATGATGACGAAGCATGGCAACTCATGGACTTGAGCTTGCTCGACTTCAAGAGGTGGTGATCTCGCCTTTAAGAGGAACCTAGAGAATCACACAAAAACAAAAGACAAACTACATAGAGAGATCCTTAGGATCTGAGGTTAGAAGGTTACAATACTTGGGGGAAGTATGTGTGGGAGTGGTAACCCAAAAGGAAGAAATGGCTCACTATTTATAGAGGAGAAACAGCTATTGTTCCACGGATCCTACGGATCCCTCACTTGAGGGATCCGTCCAGTGTATTACTGGGGATCTGTGGGACGCTCCATTTTGCCCATGGGTTTTGGGTCATGGGTTATTGATCATGGGTACCCAAGTAGATATAATGTATCTACAAGATGCGATGTATCTACAAGATGAAATGCATCTAGTCCATGGGTCATGGGTTAAAACCATGGGTCATGCTCCATGGGTATAGGTCATGGACTTTGGGTTATACCCAACTACATTCAATGTATTTGGTCAATGGGCCAAATACTTAAGTTTCTACCCATTTATATTACCCATTATAATACATACTAGTTATGTATATATTTACCCAATAAGTAAACACTAGTTGTTGTACATATGTATTACTAAATCATAAAATCACTTATACATGTTTTAGTGTTTTATGTGAAAACGTAAGTGTGTTAGAAAACTATTGGCTCAAACCCTTTACGTATTTTATTTGTTTCGTTAAAATGATTTTACATTTGTTATCGACAAAACATTAAAAGATCGTAAAATATAAATAAACATTTTTACGACTTATTTGTATTAACAATCTCCCCCTTTTTGTTGATGACAAAACATAAAATTATTTTAAGGAAAAACTAAAATTCGTAAAAGTTCGAATTGGAGTTTTTACTCTTTTCTCCCCCTTTTTGTTGAAACGAAAAGAGCGTCGAAAAGAAACTAACACAATGTTTAAAAAAAACATGTAAAAGAAAAAAAAATATAGAGAGCAAGTGATGGGAAGAGTTCTCGTCTTAACTCCCCCTTGACGAGTCCATCCCTTTGTGAGGGCGTCAAGTAAAAAATTACTAAGCTAATGCATTGCAACAATGTTTGCAAATGGTTTCGTCTTAGTGACGATAATGCTCCCGCTTGATTATTGCAACTTTGAAAAGGGATGTCATGAAATATAATCCCAATGTGGATTATATTGCAAATGGTTTTGCTATGTATTGTTTGACACAAAGCTCCCCCTAGCTTAGGGTGTCAAAGTCTTCATGTGTATTTTGAAAATCTACAAAACAAAGGTTAGAAACAAGTATATAATTCATAATTTCCTACAAATAAGACTCAAGTTAGTAGAGAACTAGTCTTCTGTTGCAAGGATCCCACGGTTCCCTCCTTGGAGGGATCCGTCAAGGAAAAACTCAGGGATCCGGCTGTTTGATAACAGATTTCAGCAATGGTAATGTAACAAATAATGTTAACATCAAAGTGAGATATGTATTCAAGCAACAAACATACACTCAAAGCAATATGGCATATAAACGATCATTCAATAAAACATAAGATATGATCTACAAATCTCTAAAAACTAAGAGAATGATTTAGCCATGTAATACATATTCTACTAATACTAATAAGTCACCAAAACTTAAGAAGCAACAATGTGCTTGAGTATAAGGATGAGTAGACTTGTTGATTTGGTCCAATCTTTCAAGAAGATGATTAAACATGAAATGCAACTCATTTCGTACTTCTTGAACAAGTCCTTGGGTGATTAGACAATTAGAGCACTTATTGTCTTGATTAGGAACTGGAGGAGATTGGATGTTTTGAGGAGGCTCTACAAATGATGGTGGGGTTACATTGAGCAATGTAGGATGAGGTTCTACTAAGAACGAAGGTGGTGGTAATGGAAATTCCTCCATATGATCAAGTCCTTGGTGGTTCCTTGTTTCCAACGGTGGACTAGTTGGTGTTGTAGGTGGTTCCCTATTTAATGAGAATATTGGTGAGTGGGGAAGTTCTCGGTGGTGAGTGCTCTAATGAATAGAGATTTGGATGAGAGATAGGTTCGGTGAAGGAATGTTGTCCATGTTCTAGGAATGAAGACTTAGGTGTTTTACTAGAACTAGGTGCGTTTGGTTTAGAGCATGATGAACCCTTTTCTAACCCAAAAGGTCTAATACTAATTCTTGCGGTTCTCTTGGAAATTGTTGATTGGGTTTGTTGAGGTGGGATTCTAGCATTATTATCTCTTACGGGTGATGATTCGGTGGATGAAATCTCATGAACCATATGACCATTCCTTTTGGATGAACCTTTGTTTGAAGAGTTGTTGCTAAGTAGTTTGGTCATGGTGAGGATGTAATAGAAGTCTCTAACTACTGATTTTTAAGAATGTGATAATAGTGATGACTTAACCTCTCAAGAGTGTTTGATTTATAAAGGGTGAATTTGAATTAAGGAATTAAATTCATGACCACTAACGGAATTAGGCATGCACCAAGGTCAACTAAGGTGTTGTTCAGCTCTAGGAAATCATTAAATGGTAACTAAAAGTGTTTAGTTTACCAAATATGGCTTAAATTTGAAGAAAACGCTGATTAAGGGCTTTCTGTAAACACGGATCCTACGGATCCCTCTCACTAGGGATCCGTCTGGTTATAAACCAGGGATCCGTCTGTTAGACAGAGATGTGATGAAATGATCATGCTTTTTGTAAGGTCTAGTACCTATGAATCTTGAGGAATTGACTTTCCTTAGATGTCTTAAGTGGAGGATGTCTTAAATGCTCAACCATAAGGAGTAGGGATACTTAATGATGGTTTTTGGTAGGAAAGTGGACTTTTGAGAGTCTAACTAAGTGCTTGAGGAAGATACCATTTGACTTGGGAATGGAAAAATGATGGCAATTAGTCCTAGAAATCAGATGATGACTCAAGAGAAATTTGAGAAAATCCGAAAAAAATAAAGAAAAATGAAAAAATAGTTTTAAGCCTATTTTGAGGTAAGAGTGACTAAAATCAATTTACTAAAATTGATAGAAATATCAAACTAAGTGTTTTGAGATGTGAGGAACAATGTGTGAGCGTTGGAGCGAAAATATGGTGGGTATTGATGAGTTTGATAAATCAAAAGCACTTTGAATTTGATCCTAAGTTAGCTACGGATGAATGTGAAACCTACTGTGCTTGAGGAATCCTTAGGTGGTATTAAAGATTCATGTTTAGCCAACATCATGTGATAAAAGGGATAACATTGATGTATAATGATCTGTATCTGGTATCTGTCTACCCGGATCCGGCTAGTTATAGCTCTGGGATCCGGCTACTGTAGATCAGAAGCCTCTCAGCATTTGTGCAATATTTGCACTCTTAGCAAATGCTTCTCCAAGTCATTTCTACAATGATCAAATGCAAGCACTGATAACATCAAATAGTCCTGAATATTAAGTGTCAATTTCCCCCAATAATGCTTGTAATTTATATCATTTATATGGATTTATGCATGTTTTCCATTATTTTCCACTTTCAGGTAAATTACAAGCATTGGAGCTAAAGAGACGCAGAATTGGAGAATTATCAAAGATTTATCAGAGTATGCTCACTTTGAAGAAGTTACGGCGTAACTCATCTCTCACATTACGCCGTAACTAAAGCGTGACTCAGAAAGCCAACTCATCAGAAGATTAAGGCGTAACTCTCACAAAAGACTATGACGTAACCATATTAGGTCAAATGAGGTTCAACGCCGATGATAACTACGCCGTAACTCTTGTTTAAACTATAGCGTAACCAAGAAATATTGAAGATACGGCATAACCACTTACAAGGTTACACCGTAACCAGCAGATCTAGTGCAAATTACGAAGAAATTGAAGATTACTGTCACACCCCCAAATTACCTGTTTTGCAGCGGAATGTAATTCCTGGGGGATGACTGTCATAGCATCACAATCACAGTTATATTGAACGACCTAAAGTGTCGTTTGAAAAGAACATCGTTTGATATATTAAAAACATTCAGAGTTACAAAGATAGGTCCCAAATGAAAATCAACTTGTGCGGAAAATAAGTTTGGTACAAGTCAAACGATGTTTTAAAGTGTATAAATCCCATGTGATGGCGTCGTCACCGGCGACTCTATGATATGTCCACATGCATGCCATGAAGTGAATGCCTTAGTTACCCGAAAATACATTGCTAAAAGTGTCAACACAAAGGTTGAGTGAGTTCATAGAGTTCATAAAAGCGTTTTATCGACTACCACAAGTATAGGCCATGTATGACAAATATGTCACATAAAAATGATACAATTGTTATAAGCACATGACACGAAAGCTTGGCTGATCATGATGTTTGCCCCAACAGAGTGTTTTGCCAAACAACTCAAAATTATGACATGAAGTGAAATGCATCGTTTGACGAGTTGGAATCCACCAACCCGGATGGAGGAGTCACCCTCAATAGATCTATCCACTCACCCTCGCTTCTATGAAATTAACGGTTCATGATTATAAAATGGGGACATTTAGCGGCAATGAGGTAACTTAAGCAATGTAATGAATTTGATATACTTGGTATCGTAATAAAATGATGTGCAATGTATTCTCTCCCGTAGGTTTGAAATAAAGTAAAAACTTGAATAAATCGGGGCTATGAAAACTCACCTGTTGCAATGATAATGATGATATAATGGCAATAATGAAATGAGGCGCAACCTGTGACCGTGACCTATTATGAATGATATGTTCTAATGTAAATCATGAAACAATGTCGTGCATGCAAATCCACATGTAACTTTGAATAGGAGATCTGATTCTTTGTTTGATATTTATCAGAACTTTGAATCTTCCAAAGAACTGTGGGATTCCTTGGATGCCAAATATATGGCTGAGGATGCATCAAGTAAGAAGTTCGTTGTTAGTAATTTCACAAATTACAAAATGACTGATTCAAGACCAGTTATGGAACAATACAATGAACTTCTTGGAATACTTGGAAGGTTTACACAACACCAAATGAACATGGATGAGGCTATCAAAGTCTCGTGTGTCATTGACAAACTCCCTCCTTCATGGAAAGATTTCAAGCATACCTTGAAACATATGAAGGAGGATTTAACTCTTGTTGAGTTAGTGATCATCCGCACATTGAGGAATCTCTCAAGGTGCAGGACAATGACAAGCCAAAGAGTGGCAATGCTATTGGTGCATCTGTTGTCAATATGGTGGAGCATAACAACTCCACCAGGTACAATGACAACAAAGGCAAACGCAAATATCATGATAACACAAGGGCGGATCCAAACAAGAAGGCAACACCTACTTGTTGGAAATGTGGCAAAACATGTCACATTAAAAGGGGTGCAAAGGTTAAAAATTGGTGGTAAAGCCAATGGATCGAGGCACTAATGGTTCAGGGGGTGGTGGTTCACCAACTCACTGAATTCGAGAATATGTTTAATAAGTCTTTTGATTTATTATGTTACATATGTATGAATCTTTTATGTGCGGATGATGATGTTGCGTGGTGGGTTGACTCTGGTGCAACAGTTCATGTGTGTAAAGATAGAAGCTAGTTCAAGACTTATGAGTCACTGAATGATGGTTCTATTCTTCACATGGGAAATGAGTCAACAGCCTTGGTGCATGGTCGTGGTTGCGTAGATCTTAGGTTTAGTTCTGGAAAGATTGTAACTTTGTTTAATGTTATTCATGTTCTGATATAAGGAAAAACTTGGTTTCAAGTAGTGTTTTGAATAATCATGGATATAAACAAGTTATTGAATCTGATAAATATGTTCTTTCTAAATGTGGTGTTTTTATTGGTTTTGGTTATTTATGTAATCAAATGTTAGGGCTTAATATTACCATGTGGTGTATTTTGACTTTTGTGACCACATATGATCGGTGATTCTACCCTTTGGCATGCTAGACTTGGTCATGTTCACTATAAAAGAATGCAAGATATGTCTAGGGATGGTTTAATCCCTGCTTTTGACATGGACACTGAAAAGTGTAAAACTTGCATGTTGACCAAGATAACCAAGAAACCCCTTCAGGGTGTTAGTCGTGAGACTAAGCTCTTGGAGCTTATACACAGTGACCTGTGATTTGCATGCCACTCCTTCTTTGGGGAATAAGAAGTACTTTGTGACATTTATTGATGATGCTTCTAGGTTTTGTTATGTTTATTTGTTACATACAAAGGATGAAGCATTAGATAAATTCAAAGTGTTTAAAACTGAAGTTGAATTACAACTTGGGTCTTTGATCAAAAGATTAAGGCTGATAGGGGAGGTGAGTACATGGATACTCAGTACTTTTAGTCTGTTGGAATAATCCATGAAACGGTGCCCTTATACTCCTCAGCAAAATGGTATTTCGAAGGAAAAGCAGGGTCTTGAAGGAGATGGTTAATTCCATGTTGTCCTATTCAGGATGAGTCAAGGGTTCGGGGTGAAGCTATGTTAACAGCTTGCTATTTATTAAATAGGGTTCCCAACAAAAGGAACAAGATTACCCTTTATGAACTCTGGACTAAAAGGAAACCCAACTGAACTATCTAGAGTGCGGGGTTGTAGGGTCATTGTAAGACTCCCACGATCCAAAGCAAAATACTTTGGGTGAAAGAGGCATTGATCGCATCTTTATTGGATATGTTGAGCATTCCAAGGCTTTTAGGTTCTATGTTATTGAACCTAATGAATATGTTTCAATTAACTCTATAATTGAATCAAGGGATGCAGACTTTGATGAGAATAGATTCTCATCAGTCCCAAGACCAAGTCTGAGGATTCCTAATGGAACTCTTGACACCTTGGTATCGAGAGGTCCCTGATGATGAACCATCGGTGGTCTGATGAGGTTGTGGTTCAACAACTGAACCTGTGCTCGGGAAGAGCAAAAGGGTCAGGGATCCAAAGTCATTTGGACCTGAGTTTCAACTATACTTAGTTGAAGGAACAAGGGATGAGGTCTCCGACCAATACTCCTATTGCTTCATTGTTGAGGATGATCCTAAGACATTTGAAGAAGCAATGAAGTCCCAGGATATTGCTTTCCGGAAAGAAGCAATCAATGATGAGATGGATTCCATCATGGGGAACAACACTTGGGTGTTGGTTGATCTACCTCCTGGTTGCAAACCTCTAGGTTGCAAATAGATTTTCAAGAAGAAAATGAAGGTAGATGGAACTATTGAAAAGTTCAAGGCTAGATTAGTTATTCAGGTCTTTAAACAAAAGTCAGGGATAGACTATTTTGATACTTATGCCCCTGTGGCTCGTATCGATACCATAAGACTGGCGATTGCTATGACATCTATTCACAATCGATTATTCATCGATGGATGTGAAGACGACTTTCTTGAATGGTGAATTGGAAGAGGAGGTTTATATGAACCAACCTCAGGGCTTCATCTTGTTTGGCAATGAAAACAAGGTGTGTAACCTGATTAAGTCTCTTTATGGACTTAAGCAGGCACCTAAGCAATGGCATCAAAAACTTGATGAAGTGGTTTTGTCTAGTGGTTATGTTCTTAACCAAGCTGACAAATGTGTATATAGCAAATTTGATGAATCCGGTAAAGGAGTCATCATTTGTCTATATGTTGATGACATGTTGATCTTTGGCACGATCAAAATGGTTGACTTGACAAAGGAATTTTTGTCATCAAGGTTCTCCATGAAAGACATGGGGAGGCTGATGTTATCCTTGGTATAAGGATTAAACATGAAAGTAAAAGAATTTCTATCTCTCGGTCTCATTATATTGAGAAGGTGCTGAGGAAATTCAATTACTTTGATTGTACTCGATCCAGTGAGTACACCTATGGATACTTGTGAGAAGGCGATGCCTAATCATGGCAAGGTTTTATCTCAACTTGAGTACTCTAAGGTAATTGGCTGCCTGATGTATGCCATGACTTGTACAAGACCTGATATTGGTTTTGCGGTGGGAAAATTGAGCAGGTATACTAGTAATCCTAGTGCTCATCAACTGGCAGTTCAAAGGGCTGAAGTATTTGAAGAGACTATGGATTATAGTCTCTCATATCTGGTTACCCATCAGTGTTGGAAGGTTACACGATGCAAGTTGGATCAGTAACACTGAAGACAATTCGTCTACCAGTGGCTGGGTATTCCTACTTAGTGGAGGTGCAATTTCTTGGGCATCCAAGAAACAAACTTGCATCACCAGTTCAACAATGGAATCTGAATTTGTGGCTTTTGCAGTAAAAAGATGGTTTGAAAAATTGCTCCTTGAGATTCCATTGTGGCCTAAACCTATAGCACCTATTTCTATTCGGTGTGATAGTGCAGCTACATTGGCTAAGGCTTATAGCCAGATGTACAATGGTAAGTCTAGACACTTAGGTGTCGGACATAGCATGATTCGTGAGCTTATCATGAATGGGGTGGTATCTATAGAGTTTGTGAGATCTCAACAAAACTTAGCTGATCACTTGACGAAGGGTCTAGCTAGAGACTTGGTTATAAAGTCCGCTAAAGGGATGGGTTTAAGTCCAACTTAGTCACTGAATGCTAGGACACCCAACTCCTCCTAAGGAAACTTGGGAGCTGAGTTCAATGTGGAAAGTGAACATTCAGGTGGATTGGACCACATGTTTTATTTACATCCCAAGGTTGTGCTCAGAACCTTCTGAAAGGAGGATGAAGTCTTTACTTCTTAATGGTTATTTTTCTTTGAAAAAGTGCTTGGCAGGAGCATGAATAAAGAGGAACCACCTATGTAAATGTTGAAGTTTTGCCAGGAAGCTTTGGACTTTTAGCTTTTACAACATTTATGAATTTGGATATGGACAATTGGCTTGTATAGTGTCAGGAGCTTTTAAGTGTTTGAAAACTTGTGTGTATTTTATCTTCGAGTATTCAAATGGGTTGAAGGGTTCAATTCTTAGAACCACCTGATTCTCGAATATTTGAAACGTGTAATTTACTAAGATGGAAATTCAATCCTCGGGACATTTTCATTTATGCACATGTTTTGCTTGATGTTTAATTTTCATGCAAAGGAAGTGAACTAAATTTGGGGAGGATTGTTGGAAAATTTAGTGCACTTGTGGGAAGAGTTCACACCTTGTAATGGGTTAGGAGGTGCAGTGTACACCCATAAGGTCCATGAACACCGACTCTTGTAGTGGTTTGTATGGTAGTGCTTGGTGAAAAGCTTATTGTGGTTACTGATTATCGGTGTTTCCAACTGAAGCAATACTTCCACTTGATCGGTGTTTCCACTGAAGTGGTGTTTCCACCGTGGTGTTTCATCAGTAGTGTTTACTTTGAAGCGCTGGTGTTTCCACCGGCATGTAACCACTGAAAGCATTATGAAATCTGATGAAATCTGAAGCTTGTTGACTTTGACCTATTCAAGTGGCGGTTTCAACTGCTTAATGACCCGCTTTAATGGTCATGTAACCACTAACGGCTATAATGGGGATAATTATGAGGCTATTAATGGGCGATTAATACTCATAATTCCATTGGACTAGCTAAGAGTAACCTCCTATAAATAGGAGATCTGAATATGCATGAAATACACACAGAACTAAAACACTTATAAGCGAAAGGGTTATAGAATTGTGCCTAATTCTCTAACTGCATTTGGTCTTATCCCAAGTAGATATTCGTGATACCTGGGCATTAGGGTCGAATAGTTTACTTTGGAAAGTGATCACACGATTCCAAGTGATATCAGGTAACCACCTAGTGGTATTTGTTCTGCTTACTAATTGTTGTTTCTGTTTGAGCAGGTTATTGATTATATTTACCTGCTGGCTTGGGGACGCCAAAATATTAGTGGAACAAATATGCCGAAATGCGTAACATTATAAAATTCATTTCTTACAAAAATTGAATGAATAAATATTTATACGTGTTGATTTCTGGCAGAGTAAGTAAATATTTATACATAATAATTTATATTTGAAAATAAGTGAAAACATCTCCGGACAACTAATGATATAATTTTTATAGTCTTAAAATGAGTATAAAAATATATTAAGATTATTTTTGGAAGTGTCGGATCAAAGTTTCAAAATAATAATGTTTCGCGATAGCGTTTATTTAATAGGAAAATAAACGTTTAATGAATAAATGCAAATCCATGCATGAACCGATATGAAATGATGTTATTAATGTTGTGTAGACTAAATCTAGTCTATATGAAATATCCTTGATGTTATTCCATGAATACGCAGCTTAACCCTCCAGGTTACGCGTATTTGATACTCGTAAACCTAATTTACGAAGAATGATGAATAGTGACTCTTCCAAAGTTTGTAAAAATGACCTGAAATTACGAGTTGTCACAATTACGGCGTAACTATTATATTAGTTACGCCGTAACCTAGATCTGGCCTATAAATACCCCACGATTTCCAGCATTTCAAAGCATCCCATTCCACACACCACAACCAAAGAATGTGGGAAGAAACCAAAGGCAGGTCTAGAGGAGCATATGGTGCTGTCTCCAAGAGAGAAATCACTCCCCTACGATAAGCATTAGCATTTTATCTCTTCTTTACTTTCGATTCATGTATTTCGTAACATTAAATATTGAATTGATTTGTATGGTTAATATGAGCGGCTAAGCACCTCTTGGTGATGGCCTAGTTATGATTCCTTAATTGTTTTGTTTGCATCTACATTACTTATGTATAATTATTTCTAAGTGTGTGCATGCATAGTTTATTGGTAGCTATCCTTGGTTCGGTAGTTTTGAATGGCGGTAGAGGCTAGTTGCTTAGGAGATATGACCAACTTAACCTAAGTGAGTAGACAGGGAAGGGTAAGATATGACCAACGACGCCCTTTCTACTTGTCTTGATTTGACCAATGACACCTACCGTTTGGATGAAATTAAGAATTAGGGGTAAGTGTTTAAGTTGCTAACGGCCGGGCACTCACTATTATAAGTCTAGCATGTAGCGGTACTTAATGACTCGGCTTAGGGGACCAAGAACAACTGGACTTATGAGGGGACACCTGACTTCTCCAAAGGTGGCATCTTTGCTGATAGGTTAGGGCGAATTGACCAAATGTTGTCCTCTCGACTTTCACCCCACCTAAAGTAATAGGAAGTAATTAGACGTAGACATTACTAGCTAGGATGATTAACTAGGTTAGCACTACTCTCCTCTATTGATTGAACCTTTGCCTTTATTTTCTTTTATCTGCTTTAGTAGTTAATTAATTAATTCCTTATCGAAATCATATAAAAAACTGTGACACCTAGACATAGTAATAATCTAACACACATAGCTCTTGGGACGACCTCAGTTTTACCGAATACTACACTACACATGGTCGGGTACACTGCCCGTTAGTGCATTAGGGTAGACCATAGGTATAACGAGACAAAATAAATATTAAAACACAGTGATAAAACACGCATCAAGTTTTGGCGCCGCTGCCGGGGAGTTATATTAGGATTGCTATTAAGTCTTTCATTTTGGTTTTGTTTTAAAATTTCTAAAATTCTCACGATCACTATTGAAGTTTTTAGGTACCATGGAAGTTGTTAACATTGATGACCTCACTCTTGAGGAATATTTAGCATTAACAAGGGGAGAACAAGGACCAGGGATTGTAAGGCCAGCTATCGTAGAAGATGCTCAATTCAAAAGCAAACCTCAATTCATGAGGGAATTGCGTGCAAATCCCTTCTCTGGAAGCATTACCGATGAAGCTCATGAACGTATTGACAACGTGGAATACATTGTCAGCCTATTCAAAATTCCTAGAGTCTCAAACGATCTTTGTAATGTTCGGTATTCCCTATTTCTCTTACTTTGCTAAAATATGGGTTGATCGATTACCTGCTGGAACAATCAACACCTGGCCTATCCTAATAAAGTATTTCATTCAGAGATATTGTCCTCCATCTAAGACTGCTAAGCAATTAGAAGAAATCCATAACTTCAAACAAGAGGGTGATGAAACGTTGTACCAGGCATGGGAAAGATATAACGAATTATTATATAAATGCCCTACTCATGACCTCAACAGCCAACAAAAAGTGAACGTCTTTTACAAAGGATTGAACATCTCCTCAAGACAAATGATCGATTCTCAAGGGCCGATTCCTGGGATGACTCCAACATTGGCTTTGGAAACTATTCAAAAGATGGATGACCACTCTCACAAATGGCACAATGGGGGGAGCAACCAAAGCAAGAATGGAAATATGGAAGGCCCTGCAGCAAAAAACAAAAATTAGAAAGCCTTGGAAGAGACATGAAGAAGCTCAAGGAAAATGTGCATTCCATTCAAGTAGAATGAAATGGAGCTCCACCTACTAAGGAATGCTCCTCCAACGAGGAAGTTAAAAGGATTAGAGAAGTAAAATATATAAGTGGGACCCCTTTCAAAAGATACTATGATTACGGGCCCAGATATCAAGAAAAGTCTCTAGGATTCTACACAAGAATCAACAAAAATCCTCCTAGACCAAGCCTTGAAGAAATAACGCATAGGCACATCAAAGAATCTACAAAAAAGGGAGATAAGTTCAAGGAATGGAGGGTCAAGGTGAAAGAAGACACCAACATGAACTTGCGGAACCAAGATGCCGGAATTAAAAACCTCGAAACACAAATTGGGCAATTAGCTAAAATCCTTGAGACCAGTAATGCCAAAGCTATTGCCTGCAAAGCCATATTTGCGCAAGATAAGGCAAAGAGAGAACTGTGCACATCTTCTATCACCAATGATCTATCCGGGATTAACTACACGAGAAGATGGTGTCAGAAGACAGCGAGATCCTGCCAAGCCAACTTCGAGGAAGCAACAATACCGAAAGTTTTCTTCTTCCATGCACTATTTGTAATATTAAGATTTCGCATTAGATTTGGGGCTGGGTAAACCTTATTTCTACCACTTTGTTTGATAAAATAAAACTTATCAATTTAAAAGAAATAACAATGATGATAGTAATGGCTGATTCCTCTAAGGTGTCCTAGGGAGTGGTAAATAATGTGCTCCTAAAATTGGAAAATTCTTTTTCCCAGATTTTGTGGTAATTGACATGGGGAGGCGGGAGGCTTACAACTTAATTGTGGAAGACCTTTTATGGCCACTTGCGGGGCTTAAATTAAGGTTTTTGAGAAAAAATCTCTTTGGAACTGAAAATGAAAGAATAACTTTCAGTATGAAAGAGCATTTAAAACCAAAATTTGGAAGTTCAAATAATGTTGATGTTGTTGATGTTCAATCACCCGATCCTCCTCTACATTATGATCCTGGTACTAATAATAGTGGAGAGAATATTGATAATTGTAAGCAGAAACAGGAAAAGATTGTCCAGATCCAAGGAATTAAGGAAGCTCCGATTCCAAACAAACATTTCTGCAACCCGATATTAACCGAGGATAACGAATCAGTAACAGCATGGCCCTCGTGTAATCCTTTTCGAGAATCTTGTGAAAGAAATACTGACCAATGGATATACCCTCACGAGACTGAAAGACATGATATTGCATTTAAGAAATTAGCATTTGAGGATTGGTACAAAATAAGATTTGGAGAATCAGAAATCGATAAGGGATTGGTTAAGCAATTAAAATGCAAGTACAATGACTATCGTCCTACTAATGCAATAACCAATGGTGAAAGATCAAGCATAACTATAACAAGCAGTCTTATAGCTGAAGGTGATGACTGGGGAAAGTCATGTAATGAGTGGATTTCACAAAAAATTGGAACATATGGCATCGGTAACACTGCAAGAAAAAAAGGTTTTAATAAATGGAAGAATGAGTGCCGGCAACTAGTTGAGTAAGTCGGCCAAGTCCAAAGGCCCCCATAAAGCTCCGCAGCTCTGAGTCTAAATTAAAGACTCATTAATAATGAAAAGTGCTCTTTTCGGAGACAACCTGAATTATCCCTTTCTTTTATTTTATTTCCATTATGTAGGGTTTTGTGTTTTTAACAATTTTTGCAGGAAACTTGGAGTGATTGCTGCTGCAACTTGCTGATCTGACCTTAGTTACGGCGTAACTCATCCCAGTGGTTAAGCCGTAACCTACCCCTTGCAGCAAAATTTTAGATGCATTACCGATTACGGCGTAATACCATCTCTGTGGTTACGCCGTAGCTACACTCTTACAGCGTATGCCAGGTTTTGCCATTCTGGTAACTCCTATTATAGTTACGACGTAACTTTCCTCTGCTTTACTTCTTTCATTTTAAAACACAATAACCTTGTATTAGTATTTTAAATGAACTTTGTGGGTGTGTTCCCTGTAAACCCTCACAAGACTTCACTCGTCTACTTGGGACACCAAGTGGTTTAAAAGGCTTGTTGCATATGCTAAATGCAACCGTGATTCCTATGAAAGTGAGTTAGGTTTGTTTTTTATTTTTCATTTTTTTCTTTTTAGTATTATGCTTTTCGGTAGTGTGATTTCAGGGATTGAAGTTTGTTCATGGATGCTTATACGAAGGCACGTCTCTTTTTCGTGGGCCTTCTTTCTTTTTGTAGCAAATTTCAGGGAAGTTCTCGCTCTAATTATACATTTCTCTTCACCTTTATTTAACGTTTAGTACAAAAGGGACTTTGTACAATTCAAGTGGGGGGACGGGAGTAGAATTATCTCTTGAACTTTATTTTTTGCCCTCGTTTTTCTAGTTTATTTTGAAAAATTATGCCATTTTTAAATTAACCTAACTAGATTAGACCTTAGCAGAGCACATACAACCCTTGATATTATATGGTGAGATTAGCCTTATCCGTTTCCTATATTTTACCCCAAATCCATCAAATTATGAGTGTGCCGGTAGCTTGTAAACTTTAGAACTTGGCCTTTGCATCATTTTGAGACCATAGACGAGGTATGTTGAGTTAGCTCGATATATTTGGACTTTTTAGTTTAAGAAGGTAATATTATAGGATTATCACCCAAATAGCCTACCATTGTGTGTCTATCGATTAGTCACCTCGACTTCTCGACCCCCATGTGAAACCATTTTGTTGCACTCTCCTTTAAAGCAAGATACCCTTAGATATACCCATCTGAGCCATTCCTTTCAATTTATTAACCCAATATATTGTTTCGATACACCTATACACCTTAGCCTATCCTGTAGTCTTTATTTGTTATTGGGAAGTCATCATTTGCCTAAGTTTAAGGTTCAAGTGGAAAGGTTCAGAAATCATGCTTTCGTCGATGACATATTCTTGAAGATCATTGAAGACCCCCCGAATTCCCATTGTTCATCTCAAGTGGGGGGATATTATGTTTAGTTGTTATACTTATGTTGAAAAAAAATGATTCGAAAAAAAAAATGTTATGTTATTTAGTTATTGTAAAGTGCATTGTTATAAGCACTATGTTATCAGCTTTATATAGATTTAGTATCGAGGAGGCCACCTCGGTCACATTTGAAGATTGGAGCTGGTAATTATGCCAACTATTGGAGAAAGGGTAGTGTGCCCATCATGACGTCCTCTAATGACACATCTACCTAGTATTTCATGATCCGGTTTCTTGACTTCAAAGCTTGAACTTTGGGCGGACGATAAGTGGTGATGACTTGGTTATAGATTTAAACTACATGCTCGATTTTTATTTTTACACCATTTATATATCCCATGTCTTATCCTACTCTTGAGTCAAGAAGCGTGTCTAGGTGATGCAGCGAGCAATCTTTGGTGTCTTGGCCATGGATTTGGTCATGTATCAATGATTTTGTCCACTTCGCCGTGACATGTTAGTAATGACGAGTCACCCCCTTAACCTTTGTCGTGTCTACCCATATTGCCTTCGAAAATTGTTTAGCCCTTAACTCTAGTGGTGGAGATTTGTGTAACCGCCAAGCTTATGATAGAATACATGCTATGACTGTGCGATTGAGTGATCACCCCAAAATTGACACTTATAATAGTTGAGAGATTTGAGTGTTTCGTTCCCATTTCGTGAGGTGTTCGGCTTTGTTTTATTCTAGCATAAAGGATTTGTAAACTTATATTTTCCAGGTTATAGGAGATAATTTTTTAGGAATCTTTCTAAAAAGGTCTACTTGAGGGCAAGTAGAGTTCAAGTGGGGGGATATTTGATAACATCAAATAGTCCTAAATTTTAAGTGTTAATTTCCCCCAATAATGCTTGTAATTTATATCATTTATATGGATTTACGCTTGTTTTCCATTATTTTCCACTTTCAGGTAAATTACGAGCATTGGAGCTAAAGAGACGCGAAATTAGAGAATTATCAAAGATTAATCAGAGTATGCTCACTTTGAAGAATTTGGTACGTAACTCATCTCTCACATTACACCATAACTAAAGCGTGACTCAGAAATCCAACTCATCAGAAGATTACGCGTAACTCTCACAAAGACTACGACATAACCATGTTAGGTCAAATGAGGTTCCACGCATTTGTAATCTGTTGTAATGCCATAACTTTTGTTTAAACTATGGCGTAACCAAGAAATATTGAAGATATGGCGTAACCACTTACAAGGTTACGCCGTAACCAGCAGATCTAGTGCAAATTATGAAGAAATTGAAGATTACGGCGTAACTATTATATTAGTTATGTCGTAACCCATATCTGGCCTATAAATACCACATGATTTCCAGCATTTCAAAGCATCCCATTCCACACACCACAACCAAAGAACTTGAGAAGAAGCCAAAGGCAGGTCTAGAAGAGCATACGGAGCTGTCTCCAAGGGATAAATCACTCCCCTATAATAAGCATTAACATTTTATCTTTTCTTTACTTTCGTTTCATGTATTTCGTAACATTAAATATTGAATTGATTTGTATGGTTAATATGAGCGGCTAAGCACCTCTTGGTGCTGGCCTAGTTATGATTCCTTAACAGTTTTGTTTGCGTTTACATTATTCGTATAATTATTTCTAAGTGTATGCATGCATAGTTTATTGGTAGCTACCCTTAGTTTGGTAGTTTTGAATGGCGGTAGAGGCTAGTTGCTTAGGAGATATGACCATCTGACCCTAATTGAGTAGTGAGAGCGGGAAGGGTAAGATATGACCAACCGACGACCCTTTCTACTTGTGCGATTTGACCAACTGATCACCTACCGTTTGGATGAACTTAAGAATTAGGGGTGAGTGTTTAAGTTGCTAACGGCCGGGCACTCACTATTATAAGTCTAGCATGTAGCGGTACTTAATGACTCGGCTTAGGGGACCAGGAACAACTAGACTTATGAGGGGACACCTGACTTCTCAAGTGGTGGCATCTTTGCTGATAGGTTAGGGCGAATTGACCAAATGTTGTCCTCTCGACTTTGACCGCACCTGAAGTAATTGGAAGTAATTAGACGTAGACATTACTAGCTAGGATGATTAACTAGGTTAGCACCACTCTCCTCTATTGATTGAATCTTTGCCTTTATTTGCTTTTATCTACTTTAGTAGTTAATTAATCAATTCCTTATCAAAATCATATTAAAAACTATGACACCTAGACTTAGTAATAATCCAACGCACATAGCTCTTGGGACGACCTCGGTTTTACCGATAACACTACACTACACTGCTGTACGTTACTCGCGTTAGTGCATTAGGGTACACCATAGGTATAATGAGACAATATAAATATTAAAACCTGGTCAGTAAAACCTGCATCAAGCACACAATAAGTATAACGCATAGCAAGTGTGGAGAAACTAAAAGGTAGCTAAAGATGAGTGACGACGACTACTTGAATGAATTCAAGATGTCGTAAAATCTCATCCTACTCATTCCTAAGTTAAATTGTTTAATGCCAAATCATGGCAATTCCTACACACTACTTCCTTCTCTTCATAATTATTGTTAAGATGTTACAAACCATTGTTTTAAATTGTTTTCACAAACTAAGGTCCTATGACCTTACCTTTCATCCCCATCTCCTTCCATATCACTCTCCGTCTTCATCCTCCCCTCCACTCTTGATCCCACCATCTCTACTTCTTTTTCTTCAAGAAGTTGGCGAAACACTTGAAGATCCCTTTAGTTTGTTGCCGTTCTTGCGATGGGATAGGAATGTCTAGCAATTAATTGATGTAATCCAAAGGGTCGAGATCAGTGTTGCCAAGGGGGTTGCTATTTCCTTCTCCTTCTCTTTGTCTCTCCCGCTCATCCGATGAATCCGTTGGTGGGTGAGGTCTTTTGCCATCCACATGAACCTTGTAGTTTTTCCATCGGATAACGGCACCATGACTTTGTTGCAAAAGCTATGATCAAAGGAATACAGAGAAGGATCTAAAGCAAATATGAGGTTTTCAAGATGGGATAGGAGCATTGCATAAGGGAGCACCATCTTGTCCATGCTTTTCACACTCACCATTCTCTTAATCATGTAATATGCAAGGTTGAAGCGAGTCTCAGTCACAAGGCAATAATCATAAAGCTCAAGCACGCATTGGGGTGCTCCTTGTTCCCTCTCGAGCAAAGCACATTCTCCCTTACCACGACTTCCCATTTCTTATACAACGGGAACATCTCGGAAAGCTCCATTTGAAATGGATCCCTATAGATCACTTTGGAATTTCTAGTGACCCTCGATCGGGATGCCCTTTACATGAACACGGTATCCCTTATTGTGGTTGCTTTCGGGATTCTCATGTGGTAGACTTCATGATGATCTACCATGTCGTGTAGCTCCGCCAAAGACCATTCATTGGAATACATGCAAACTCCTTGATATGGAACACGTATTATTCTTCCAAATTCTACAAGTGAAAGGGTGTACTCATGCTCACTTATGATGAAGACAATTGAGATGGTCCCGTTCTCATTCCTAACTATTCTCATTGTTTTGTAGAATTTAAGCACGAACATCGGGCAAATTTGCTCGTTTATGTCCAAAAGACAATCAAAGCTAATTGTTTCAAAAACTTCTCGGATGTTGGTGTTAGCAAGAAATGATGGTTCTACCACACGACCTTCATGAAAAAGTCTCTTTTCGAGCAACTTGAAAGCTTTCCTATCCTCCTGGCTAAGTACATCCTTTCGATGATACATTAGGATGTAGTGGGCGGTATCATGATAATCTTGTTGGCGGTTACTAGGCATGATTGTTCCTATACATCAAAACCACAATGTGGTGTTAATTGTGAATAGTAGCCTAAAGGGTTTGATCACAATTTTTCTCAAAACATCTTCATTGAATTCAAAGAATGAGTTTAATTTGTATTAACAATGTTAATTCTTTGATTTAGATTATTTTAGAAAAAAATGTGGTAACAAATTATGACAAACCAATTTGAACCCAACTTCTAAAGATCAAAATTGTAATCCTAGGAATCAAGTAATAGAAATAACAATGTAGTGAAGATTATACTTACACAAGAGATTGTTTTGCTTGAAGGAAATGATCAATTTGCTCCTGTGAACAGTAACTAGGTTTTTGTTCATGAGTCTTTGATAGGAAAGTGATAGTGGAACTTCCACAGTGATCATTTCTAACTTATGCTGTCTTCTATTGCACGGATCCCACAGATCCCTTGCATTAGAGATCCGGCTAGTTCAAATGCAGGGATTCGGCATAAGAGCAAAAGTTCGGCTTACGTATTCCTTGATAATTTTGGTTTGGGAGTTCTAAATTTCGTAGCGTTGATGTTTAAGCTCTATAACTTGTGGTTTGGGGTTTTGACGGTTTAATACTAATTTCTATTTGACGAGGTTCTATTTTTATGAATAAATCATAATTCTTTGGGAGGTTTTTCAAAGATTATGATAAAATCCTATTTTATCATAATATAAGAAATTTCACATGGATACTCATTGACATAGATGAAATGTCAATAGTCCTTTTGTGAGGAATAATGATCAAGGCTCTCGAATAGCCGAGACATCATTATTACTAGTTTGTAGTATTGTCTAAACAAATCAATGAAAAATACTATTCTTGATGATGATTTCAATATAGATAACTACTTTAGTGAATACTAAGAAAGTGTAAACATACTAATTAACACTTAAAAAAAATATTTGCAATTTATTAAAGATCATACCTTTGCTTAATATTATTTTTAAGTAAAGGAATATTTAGGGAAATTCTTTGTGATCTTCTTAGGATCTCCAAATCCATTATGGGGAATACTTTGCTAAATATTCTTTTTACGAAAAGAAGTATTTAGAGAATTTCTTCACGATCTTCTTGGTATGCCCAAATCCAAGTGCGGAGAATTCTTAACAAGGAAAATATTAGAACGTTCTATCATTGTCCAACATTAAACAATATGATGATTTTTAAAACATGACTTTAAAAAAAATCCATCTTTGTAGTTTTCAAACATACACGGATCGTATCAAGTTTTTAAAGTACAACATAGTCTAAGAAGCTTGGTAACGAAGCTCTAATACCAATTGTCGAAAACTAGAAGGGGGGTTGAATAGTTTTACCAATTAAAACTTTGTTTTAAAATATTTAGATCGACTTATGTCAATCTATTTGGATGTCTATGTTGGACATTGATAGATAGATATATAAATGTGTAATGAAAGATAAAGAGTAAGAAGCACATAACCACGACACGAGTATTTATAGTAGTTCGGCTACAAGGACACCTTTCTTGCCCTACTCCACTTCCCGAGTCACCTACTCGAGAGTTCGTAATCACTACACGACACCAACTCCTTATGGCGGAGAAGCCTTCACGACGTCGCCTACTCTTTTACCGGTACTAGGCTAACCACCGGGTTCTTTAACAAGGGAGAACCACACCTATCACAACGTCACCTACCCTTTATTAGGTACTAGGATAAGTACCGAGTTCCATTACGATGGAGGAACTACTACACAACACCTAACCCCAAAGGAGACCAACTCCTTATTATAACACCATCAAGGATATCAATATCTTTGGATATAACATATCTTTATTTGTATATTGCTGCACCTCATCGAGTATACAACCTTGACATTCTTCACTAATGTCACTTAACTTGACTTCTAGGCATCTTTCACTAGTGCCCTTGACACGGACGCTTGGAACCATACATTAATGCCTTCGTCTTGACTCCTTTAGCATTCTTCACTAATGCTTTTGACACGGACGTTAAGCACCTTTCACTAATGCTTTCGTCTTGACTCTTTCGGCATCCTTCACTAATGCCTTGGACACAACACTTCTATGGAGGAAGAAAGAAGTATCAATCAAGAGAACCTCAGTAGTCTTGATGATGACGAAGCATGGCAACTCATGGAATTGAGCTTGCTCGACTTCAAGAGGTGGTGATCTCGCCTTTAAGAGGAACCTAGAGAATCACAGAAAAATAAAAGACAAACTACATAGAGAGATCCTTAGGATCTATGGTAAGAAGGTTACAATACTTGGGGAAAGTATGTGTGGGAGTAGGAACCCAAAAGGAAGAAATGGCTCACTATTTATAGAGGAAAAAGAACTATTGTTCCACGGATCCCTCACTTGAGGGATCCGTCCAAATATACTTGGGGATCCGTGGAGAACCTTTTTGCCCATGGGTTTTGGGTCACGGGTCATGGGTTATGGATCATGGGTATCCAAGTAGATACAATGTATCTACAAGATGCAATGCATTCTAGTCCATAGGTCATGGGTTAAAACCATGGGTCATGGATAATATCCATATATGACTTAAGCATGATGTCATGCAATTGGTTATGGGTCATGCTCCATGGGTATGGGTCAAGGACTTTGGGTTATACCCAACTACATTCAATGTATTTGGTCAATGGGTCAAATACTTAAGTTTCTACCCATTTATATTACCCATTATAATACATACTAGGTATGTATATATTTACCCAATATGTAAACACTAGTTGTTGTACATATGTATTACTAAATCATAAAATCACTTATACTTGTTTTAGTGTTTTATGTGAAAACGTAAGTGTGTTAGAAAACTATTGGCTCAAACCATTTACGTATTTTATTTGTTTCGTTAAAATGATTTTACGTTTGTTATCGACAAAACGTTAGAAGATCGTAAAATATAAATAAATGTTTTTACGGCTTATTTGTATTAACAACGTGCATATCCGTATAACGTTAAAAAATTAGCACCATACAAATTCAAAAAATAGTGTGCAAAAAAGACTATTAAAAATGTGCATATCCGTATAACGTTAAAATAATAGCACCGCACAAA
Source organism: Chrysanthemum makinoi (assembly GCA_910596185.1). Lineage (NCBI taxonomy): Eukaryota > Viridiplantae > Streptophyta > Magnoliopsida > Asterales > Asteraceae > Chrysanthemum > Chrysanthemum makinoi. Next base: position 123,248,731 of record OU343220.1, read on the forward strand.
ACAATGTGTGCAAAGGTACTAAAAACATACATATCTGTATGACAAAAGGATAATAGCATAACACAAGTGTTAGGAATTAGAAACTCCATGGTGAAGAGTCGGTCACCCTAAATATTATCTAGCATATGTTAGCTCGTAGACTTGTAGTTATTTACGTTATTTATTAGTTTGTTAGTTAGTTAGTAGCGTAGAATAGTTTAGTGTAACACCGTTGAGGAAGGACGGGTCTTTACCCACTGTATGCCTGATCCACAGTCCGATAGGAGGACGTATTCTTTGTAACTATAAATACCCCTTCCATCCATGGAAGGGGTGGTGCTTCTTTCAATCTAATCATTCATACTGTAAAGCAAGTCTCTAACAAGAAACACCCTCTCATCTCTTTCTCTCTAAAATGGCTAACATGTATTTCCATCATCCAAGACCACCCGAATCATCAACACAATAATATTTACGATCCTACAATTGGTACCAGATCCAGGTTGTATTGTTTTTGGTGATTCGTATGGTTTTATACGGTTTGTTGTATGTGGTTTTTACGGTTTCTTGGATGGGTTCGCTGTTTTAATGTGTTTTGATTCGTGGGTTGATGTAAGTTATGTTGTGGTTCTGATTCTGTTTACTGTTTTAAAGATGTCATAAGCTATTTTTGTCATGAATCTGCTGGTATTACATGGTTGTCTGGTTTAAGCAGCTTAGGTTAAACTGTTTTGTTAAACATTTTTGAATCTATATCAAACTTTAAGCAGGTTTTAAGTTGAAACTGTTTTAAACATGCTTCTTAATAGCGACTTGTGGTACTTTTTCTTGATAGCAACTTGTGGATATTTTTCTTAATAGCGACTTGTTCTTAACAGTCCAGATGCAATGTATTTTTTATAGCGACTTGTTAACTGAAAAAAAGGAAGCGACTTGTCATTTTTTAATGACAAGCGAGTTGTGTTTTAAAAAAGTCATAAGCGACTTGCTATGGTTTTATCTGAAGCGATTTGTTTTGACAAATTGCTTATTGGCAGCGACTTGTCTAACTGGTTCAAGCAGCGACTTGTCCTAATAATGTCGCGACTTGTTATTTAACAAGTAGCGACTTGTGTAAAAATGGTTTAGCGACTTGACTCATGACCCAGAAGCGAGTTGACAGAAAGGAAGAAGAAGATTTGGACAGTAGCGACTTGACTTACTATAGCGACTTGACCACAACCTCAATCACATCAACATCAACTAGCATCAACAAGCATCTACTTACTACAAGCTAATTTTCTTGGCTCCATACAAGAACATCTACACCAAAGAATATGTACAAGAATCGACACAACCTCAATAGATTTAACTCATCATTCGACTTGGTGTCTCAAAGAAATAAGTTAAATTAAATCTCAGCCTACTCACTTGGGTTATTTCTGTTTCATCAAAGACCTTGGAGGTCAAACCCACGAGTGAAGTATTCATCAGTGATTCATTAAATGTACAAAAAATCTTTCGATCTCAGACCATTCTCTTCGTGTGATACCAAATGAATATCTAGACCAATGGGCCATAACACGATAAGAAAATCTCTTCATCGATCTGAGATATGCCTTACATCTATCATCTATTCGAACCCAAGGAATAGAGTTATAACAATTTTCGTTATACTATTTTTCCTTTTGTTTCGACTATGTTCACAAAGAGATATACTATATCATTTACTCATATGTTATTTGATCTCAGTTTGTTCATCCGTGGTTCTCTATCGAAACATTCAAGACTATCAAGAGTCTATTCCACGAAAGATGTGAAACCATCATTGATCTAAAGGTTGTGACAATATCCGAATATAAGTGAACAGAATTCAAAACCATTTAGGGTTTCCAATCTTGTTCATGATTCGTTTTAATGAAAAACAAAAAGAGAATCATAACAATAATGATAGACTCATATTTTTGGTTCGGTTATGACTCAACACATGATGGAATACTTGATACCTACCTTGAACCATTTGGGTGATGAGTGAAGCCTTCTCATCGTCTCACCATTCGTGTGGCCTATTCGTTGTATCTCTCACCATCCCTGTGGCTTAATTGAAACCATGTTCTAAGCTCAAGCCATCCCTGTGGCGAGCAAGATGATGTTCTTAAACAAAGATATGATGTGGTTTGTGTGATAAAAGGGGCGGATCTGTTTTTGAATGATATTTAGGGTTTGGAGAGATGTGGGAGGCGGATGGATTTGAAGAGAGAGATTAGGGTTTCTAATTTTTAGGGCAATGATGTGTGATTTGGGTTAATGTTATATACGCGTGAGACTAGAGTATGGAGTGGATGAGACATTCTTATCTCGTGGGATTGTGGTAACTGGACCAGATGTAGATTATTATTTTGGACAATGGGCCTTACTCCTTTGGACTGTATCATAAACCTGGGCTTGCGTTGTGTTGAATTAATCATTTAATCCGGTGGTATGAATTTGGAAAAATGAGTGACTTATATAAAGTTTCGGATATGGAAAGTTTTGTTAATTTGAAATAAGAATAGTGTGTCTATGATGAAAATAATTTGGAATTTGTGAATTTACACAGGCTTGTGTAAGTACATGCTATGTCTTGAATTTGAAGGTGTGATGATGAGATCTAATGAGTTTTGGGTTATGAATTGTGATGATGAGATTCGTTGTGTTTGAAGGTTTGGTAATTTGGTTTATACATTTTCACGGAAAATATTATGTTACGGCTTAAATTGGTTATTGAACAAAGTTGACTGCGGGGTTGTTTATACGGTATTTCTTAGTTGGATTTGAAGTGAGTTTTCCGGGCGCGTTTACTTATTTTCGTATTCTCTCTTTCTACCCTTCCGCGAAGATGACTTGTTTGGGCGTTTATAGAGGGTGATTAAGACTTGGCTATTTAATTACGGTTGTGATTCTTTCTCGCTTAACCCACAGTAACTCACTTGATGTCTCACTCAGTTGAGAATGTCAAGAGGTTTTGTACATTGGGTACACCATTTCTTCTTCACAAGGATTAGCACAAGTTTAAGTAACAAATCTGGGGAATTTTACTTCATGATCAAGTTTGGCATATCATGTTTACTTCACCAAGTGGTCACAGCAACAGCCGACAAAATGCGTGTATGATGTGTTTACCAAAGTGTTTATTGGGTGGTTGATGATAATGTTGATGTTGGAGTAAGAATCGCTGATGAACCGCTGCATGTTCCCCTAAAACAGATATTCACCGAAACCAAAGCTGTCATAACTCATTCAAGCTGATATTGTTTACGGTTTTGTCTTGATTTTGTAAATCCCGTGAAAGAACCTATTTCTCGGTTTAAATCATAGACTTGTAAAATCCGTGACAATGGAAACATCCTGGTAATTGTAAAGTGCATTTCCGGATCTATCTTACGGTTTATTCTTGGTTTTGTAAAATCCCACGAAAGAAACTATTTCTCGGTTTAAACCATAGAATTGTAAAATCCTGTGGTGATGGAACCATACTGGAGAAAGGAAAATGTATTTCGGGATCTTATCTGATGCTGGTGCTACGGTTTCTACTTCAAAGAAGGGATAAAAGGGTGTACTTTATGAATAGGGTGTGTGTTTGGGTTGTCTTCATAGCAGTTTGGTTATTACAAGGTTTTACGGGGTTATGTGCTTTTAACCATGGTCGGGATGAAACCATTATCAGAGTTCACTTAAAACGTCAAAGGAGGCTAGAGTTGAGCTTTTAACCAGAAGATGTGAAAACGGAGTTAATTCACTATTATTTATTTGAGGTTGAAGTGATATATCACGGGCAAGGGTACTTAGTATCTGAAGGTATCGGGGATGGTTGGATGAAGATTCTTCAAGATTCTTGTTCGAGCTTATTATCAAAAATGAAGACTTGGAAATCTAGTTATTGTTGGGTGTCTTTTACCTTTTCTTTTACCACTTGGGGGAATTGGGCTCTTACCACCACAAAATAACTATCACTTTAAGGAGTTACGTTGTAGTGCTCAGTGTCACATTCAATTGTGGATTTTCAAGAGGTGATGTACATCTAATACTTGATGGTTGGTTGGATGAAGAGTATAGAGTACTTAGATATTCAATGGATGATGAAGTCTCGACACCGCTATCTGTTAAATATGTGCAAGTTTAAGTCACGAGTTCGGGTTAGTTTACTTCGGGGTCAAATTCATCATATTGGGTTTTCTCCATCAGTTGTCACGACAAAGAGCCTATTGAATGATAATGGGGTGATTACATGTTTTGCCAAGAGATGATGAAAAGAGAGAGATTTTGACATATGAACACAATAGTTCATGCCTCGTACTCTAAAGGAAAGAAAAGTGTACGTTTCAGTGCGCTTTATCTTCAAGAAGAAGAGAAATCTTCTTATGACGTTTGAACACAACAGTTCAAGCCTCGTTCTCTAAAGAAAAGAAATGTGTACGCTTCAATGGTTATCTTCAAGAAGAAGAAATCTTCTCTATTATGACCATTCTCATCAACATGCTTCGCTTTTTCCATGCGCCAGTTATCAAGTGAACGGACTCTTGTTGATTGTTTTCTTATTCCACTTGCTCAACTATAATGACGATGGCGACATCATGTGCTAATTTTGCGAGGGAGAAGTGTGAATAGACTACATTTGTTGAAGATATTCACTTATTCAATCAAGAATGGCAACTCAGTATGCAGTTCTTGAGGGGGAGAAGAAGTGTGAATTTACTGCATGGTTGATTGATTTCTGAGAATAAATGGTCAAACGGCTCCAAACTCATGTAAGAACCGAGCTTCTTCTTATCGGGTCATCTTCATATGGAGTTTTCTTCTAAGAGTCGTTGGTTGACATCTTCACATGGGCTGATATGATTAAATGACAAAGTGCTTCTATTTGATGGGCTGATTTCTTTGATGAACATCTTTCTATTCTTGTTTGATTGGGAGGGATTTTAGTTAAGGAGATTTGCTACATATAAGGTAATTGGAACGTATTTGGTGAGATAAAGATGTTAACTATCTAATCCCCAACTGGACAATCTTGAAGAAGGTCAAGTCTACAGTCGTTTCTACATTCTCTGCTACATGTTAGAAGACTAAAGGCGAGTTGCATTTGATTATTTAAAGACTTCTTCTTAATCACGGGCATTTATCAAGCAGTTGTGGTTTTAGGGGTGAGCACTAATTGGGGAGAGTGAAAGTCAGATTTAATCCCCATTAGACTTGCTCGCATTCTTAAATAACAGGTTGATTCTCACAAGAGTTCAAGTGTTCTTCTTAACAAATTTCTAGTATACAGGCTTATTATTTGTTCTTGATTACGAGTATCAAAACGGCAAAGGGAAGGAGACTGTCATTTGCATCTAAGCGAGTAAACGATGAACTTAAA
>OU343220.1:123254183-123464111 GCA_910596185.1 Chrysanthemum makinoi
CTGTTCGGATGATTACGCCGATTTTGTTAAGTCGAACACTGGTGTTTGATAAGTTTGATGATGATATCACGGAGTTTCATCCTTTGTCCTTAGGAACTTAACCAATTGAATCGAGGTAATCATCAACCACAACTAACAGTATTTCTTCCCAAAGATATTACTCACTCATGGGTCCACATAAGTCCATGTGATTGTATGAAGAACCATGTGAGTTTGTAGGTTTAGGTTTGTGGGCATACTTCTTGCTTATTCCCAATTGGCATGTTGAACAAAGATGATCCTTTTCATACTTTAGTCTAGGTAACCCTACAACTAACTACGGAGATCATTGATGGTATCGAAGTTCAAGTGATTGAGACAACGATGCCATAACCATGACTTGGTTTTTGAAGCCTTTGACAACAAACAAATTGGAAAGACCTCATCATTATCTTCGATAGAGATAGTGTATAGATTTGAACCACGTGTTCCTCTTAAAAGTTCCTTACCATCAAGTCTTCTATGAAACAAGTATGTTTTAGAAGGCCACTTCTAGATCGGAATCCGCAATTGACCGATAGAGAATAAGTTATGACCAAGACCTTCTACGTAATATACCATGGAGATAACACTATCACCTACAACATAATCTCCATAACCCATAATAGCACAAATGATGGTTCCCGAATCTACGGTCAGATGAATTTGCTCACGAAGTTCATGAGCATGACGGTCCCAGTCATATGCTTGGAGCGACTGAGTCCAAGTACCACAGAACGATTTGAGCGATGCAGTTGAACAGAACAAGAATGGATAAGCTGGATAATTGGGATCCCCACAAAAGATGGGTTCCACTTGGTTAGTAACAGATGATTGGAACACCGCATCGAAATAGAAACATCCATATCGGAAGTAGAAGCAATGGAATCATTAGGAATGGATGCGATCTTTGGTGTCTGTATTTGATCTATTCAAAGTATGTTCACTTCTTAAGGGAATAGTTCTACCGATGGCATCCATTTTCTAGTGGGCATAGTCTTAGCGGATTGAGGGCAAAACCATTATTCTTACGGCCAAAAGGTATCCATTGATAACCTATCCTTCTAAATGTTCTTTCTGTGGGTTTCCACTTTTTTCTAACTTTCTTTCGTTTTTGCCTTTTAGCCTTCTTAGCATGATTTTTAGCATTAACAATTTTAACATGGCATTTGACAGCATTAGACAAAGCATTCACACCATATTCAAGATTAGTAACAGAAACCACGCAATCATCATTACATGTTTTGCCAAAAGTAGTAGAATTAGCATTAATTACAGATGCGGCTTAAAGCTAACACTAGAATCAACACGATTCGTTTTATTCAAATTCTCCCTACAATGATCTTCTACTTTCTTCCAATGCACATTCTTAGCTTGCGAGGTCCTATCATTCCTTGTATTGTCTTGAGACTTTGACTTGCTCGCTTTAATGTTTCTGATTACTCCTGTAGAGGGAATGGGAACATTAGTTGGTTTTGCTACTTTTCGCCTTTCTTGTTTTGAAGTGCTAGGATCTAAACTACTTGAAGGCATACTAAGGTTCACATTCATAACATTGGGGTTTGAATGAGTTCCATACTTGGCACTAGGCATGGAACAAGGTATCAAGGGATTGACTTGTTCACCTAAGGTTTTAGGGCATATTGTAATTAGGCATTCTAGAAGTTCTTGAGATCGTTTGGCATATAAGCATGCATGACCAATTGCATTATCATGTGGTTTCTCTAATTTATCCTCTTCTACAATCTCACGAAGACATTCTAGGTTGTCCTTAAGGTATGAGAAATATGTTTGAATAGCAAGTTTGTTATTCCTAAGATGAGGAGGAACATATTTCATAGACACATAATATTTATTACAGATATGCACCTTTGAAGCACCATTCTCTCCATTGGTCATTGGCATTTTCCCTTTTGCGACTCTTGATTCTCAATTTCTTTTGCAATGAAGTTATTTTTTCATTATTTTCTTCTGAGTGACTTTTATTGACTCAAATAACTCATTGAAATGACTTTTAACCTTTTCATTTTCTTCTAGAAAACTCTCATTTTCCTTTTGTAAAGTATTAACCAAATTTTGAAGATGAAAATTTTGAAAATTCCGAGAATCTAAAGGAGGAGGCATTTGGGAGCCAGTCACATTGTTCATTTCACCCTTTAATTGAGAAATTTGGGCTTTCAACTTTCGATCGTGTTACAATGAGCTCGAATCTGTTCATCCGCGTTTGCTAATTTCAAAAGCGCATCAAACTCTGGTCAGGGATATCTCTGATGTTTGAGGTTTAAACATTTTCTTTGAGATGTTGATATTTTAGTTGCAAATCAAAATGTTCAACTTCTTGTTTAGAAAAATGTTTTACCAGATTATCATGATCATCCAGTTCAATTTTCTCACTTAGTTTAGCGTTTTTGATTTCAAGCTCAATGACACGATCATGGGAGACTTTCAAAGCAACAGATAATTCATGAAATTGAGAGCAGTAATAGAAGCATTAGTGGCGGTATAGAACATCTTGAAATACAATCGAAATCGATTCTCATTTAAGGTATACAAATTGCTTCCTCTCGGTTTCGTTATATTTTAATGCTCGCTCATAGTCACTAACCTCTACAATCATTGCATCAAATTCCTTTTCCATTCCTTTAATATATGAATCAATCCCCTTTTTAAGACTCTCAAAATGATCTTTTAGTTGTTTAAAGAAGGCATGACCTACTAGTTAAATAGCATTATTTTGTTTGTTCAAACCCCTTTCCCCAGTTATCGATTGGATGTGATCCTTTTCTTACAAGTTTTCTCAAAATCGACAAATAGTTGAAAAATAACATATTGGTTGATTAAGGTCTTGCTCTTAGTGGCAATAGTTCTAGGAACTAAATGCATTGGTGTATTTGGAGGATACAGGTATTGCAGGCATTTTCCTAAGGGGAGGGTTTGTTACAACAAGATTTTCACTTTTTTGCTTATCTAAGTCCCTTTTCGAACACTTGTTCGGTGTTAACAAAGTTTGAGGCTTGAACTTGTTTAAAAATCCTATTTTCCTTTTGTAATCATGGGGTTTGACTATTATGTTTTGCTTTTTGGGATCGTCAAGCTTATCCATTTTCTCCCTAGAAGCATCATCTAATTTTTATCTTCCTCGATGGACTCAATGCAACTAGGTGTCTATCTAGGTTTAAGGATGTCATTGCCATCATAGATTACCTTTTGAGGCAGCTTTGCAATCTTACCATACTCATGGTTGGGTTTATCAATAATGGGAACACTATGCTTATCGCTTAAAACTCTATGCTTAGTGACCATATGAGCAGTCTAAATGGTATTCCATTGTACGTACAACTTATTTTCAAGCTTGTTCTTCAAAGTTTTAGATTGGAAAAATCATTCAAAAGTTTTGATTCCTTAGCATGAAATTCACGCTTGAGCACTTTAACATTTTCTTGAAGTTCTTGTTTTTGCTTGAGTTTTTAGAAAGCTTTTTTGTAAGGAGTTTAACTCTTGTTTTAACACTTCTTCTCTAAAATTACTTTTCTAATAATATGCGCATTTGGTTATCCATTTCCTGCTCACGAGTAGTTAGCTCAAACTTAGCACGTTGTTCATAAATGGCAACTCGTTCTTTATAGGCATTAAGTTCGGAGATAACGAGAATCATCGAGGCACATGCACGGTGTATTCATAAAAAACATAGTCATCGTTGACTGCGAAGATGCATCACTTAATACGACCTCACTTTCACTTTGTTTCACATATTGATCATATGGGACAACATTGATATTCCCCATATTTTCAATATTTGACTCAATAGTTTCAGTTGATTGTACTTTGTCATGCATCTTTTGCACATCATTTATCATCATATAGTTTTAATACCTCGAATGATTTTGTCTTTGGATGGACCCGACTTGTGGTGATGAAGAGACTTTAGGAGACCATTGGAGAAATGCTAGCCATGAAAATGGTTTTGTGTAGTAGGTTCATCATCAGCGTCGAGTCATATGCATCACAATCGAGAGACTTGAAGGCATTCGATGATTGTTCCCTATCTCCAATTGGTTGCTCATCCATGCGCATCATCGTCTTAGCATTTCCCTCGGCCGAAACAACAACTCCTCTTCATCCAAAGGCACCATTATCTGAGCTTGCACAAGCAACATCTTATCCACAGAGTACTCGCATTTGTGGGCGTTTTGGAGATGCGAGTTCTAGCAATGTGTCCCTCACTTCCGGTTGTAGCACTTGATGGCTTTGCTTTTACGATTTCTATTCCTTCCCCTATTACGATTAGCATATCCTCGACTCCGCCTCTTCCTTGTTCATAATGTCTTTCTTGAATTGGCTGCACCATAACTTTCCCATCGGCGGTGGCTTGATTGTGTGGATTGGATGCGATTAGAGATTGTTGTTGGTGTGTGGAAGAGAGTTCATGTTTTGACTAATCAGAAGAGCCGGTTGATTAATGAAGTTACCAGCGTGTGCATCGGCATAAGCTTGTTTGAACATAGGATCGGGAATGAGTTTGTGATTACCATTACCCATGGGTATAACTTGAGATACTTTGGTGGTAATTCCAATGTTTGAGTAGAAGGCAGTTGAATCATTTGATGAGCTTGTCTCTCCACGGTTAGTTTTAGGCGATCAAGAATCCTTTTCAAACATAGCATGTCTCATTACGAAAAGGAAGGCATAGAGTTGATCATAGTTTGTATTCTTTAATCCTTTGGTTAGCTTCACCGAGGTGAAAAACTTATGCCATTCGGGATTCATGTTGTTCAAAACTTTGAGTTCAATGTATGTTTGGCATAGTCATTATGATGTTCCTCATGTCATTAACAAGCTTGTGGAATCTCAGGTAATACTCATAGACACTCTCATATGGTTTCATCTTGAAGTGCTCAAATTCATCATAGAGTTGTGATTCTCTGTCTTCCATAGTTAATTGAGAACCAGAAAGAAGCATCTTGACATTATCCCACGCTTGCCTTGGCGGTGTTGTGATTGATAAGCTTGTAGAAATCTTTTGGAAGACCTTGAAGTATGATGTTAGAAGCCACGATATGAATCGAATCTCTTTTTCCTCCTTATGAGCTCATCATATGCTTTGCTTTTGTCCATCCAAAATCATAGTTCCATCTGCCATATCAATTATGTCTCTTGTAGTCTCAACCAGATAAGGTCCTTCATCAATCGATTTGAGAATGTTGACCCCATTTTCCTTTCAAGGCAGTACAATCGATTCTTTGAGCCCAAGTCGTGTCGATTCACATCAAGCATAGGTGGGACAGTATCGAACTACATTTGCTTCAACATCCTCGGCAATAGTGGAGATGATTGTAGGTTCGTTGGTAGACATGTTAACAGATTACATGGGATTTTATAACTCTATGATTAAACTGGGAAATAGATTCTTTCGAGTTTTACTAAATCAAGAGAAACCAGTATTACACACAAAAGTCAACCAAATTAAGCTAATAATCCTTGAACAAAGTCGCTAAGTACCCAAGTCGCTACAAATTTTGACAACAAGTCGCTATGCACCAAGTCGCTAAGAAATCAATTGCTAGATAGCAACTTCATCTTGGTTCAAATCGCTAACACCAAGTCGCTAAGAAACTTAAGAACAAGTCGCTATCAAAATTGAAAGCAAGTCAGCTACCTTAAATTGCTACCGTAGTGGAGAATCCACAAACGATATTTTTAAACTTGTCTCTAAAAAGTAGTCGCTAGGTACCAAGTCGCTACCACAATACACTACAACTGCTCTGGAGACTTACAAAGCAAAATCATACCAAGAAAATAACACCGTGACTCAAGTCGCTAGCATGAAAAATTCAAAAACACCACTTTTCAATCCAAAAACAACCCAACCACGATGATTCAAGCCTTCAAAATCAAAACCTAAACACTTATGATGATCCTAAACACAAAAGTACAATCAAAATCCAAACTTTAACACTAGAAATCAACCAAATGATGCAAAACCACTAAACTTTCTCAAACTCAAAAACCACCTAAAAACCACTAGAAATCCAAAGACATGTAAGAGATGATCTAACTATGGCTCTTGATACCATTTGTAATATATTGAATTTCACATACACATCAAACCATAAGCAAAGTAGGCGTACACTATGAGTTTTAGAGAGAGAAAGTTAGAGGTTTGGGAACTTTAGTGAGAGAAAGAAAAATCTTATTATGAGCTCCAACTCTCTACTTGTGAGGTAGAGTATTTATAATACTTATAAAGCATACTGGTGTGGATCAAGCATACAATGGGTAAGACCCGTTCCGTCCTCCACGGTGTTACTTAACTAAATACTATTAAACATTAAATAACTACACTATGAAGCTTTCAACGATTACATATACTTGAGGTGACCGACACTTTAACTACTGGATTTTCCAAATCATAACAAAAGCATGCGGAAAAAGTATATCCTTTTTATCGTCGATGATTATTCAAGATATACATGGGTTAGGTTTCTGAGATCAAAAGACGAAGCACAGGGCATCATCATCACCTTTAAAGCGTATTCAAGTACTTCTTCAAACTCGGTAGGGTTGTGAAACGGAACAACGGCCTTGAATTCATCGAGGTTAAGAACTTATTTTGAAGATGTTGGAATCACACATTAGATATCGGTTGTTAGAACTCCACAGAAATAGGGTAGTTGAAAGAAGAAATCGAACTCTTGTAAGGCTTTCCTTGCACAATGCTAATTTATTCTAGTGCACCGTTATTTCTATGGGCGTCTTGCCACTGCTTGTTTCACTCGAACCGATCCTAATCCATCAAGATTCAATAAAACCCCATATGAGCTAGTGAACAACAGAAAACATGATATCTCTTACTTTCACGTGTTTGGCGCGTTGTGCTATCCGACAAATGACAGAGAAGATCTAGGAAGCTGAAAGCTAAAAGGTGATATTGGAATCTTCATTGGATACTCAGGATAACTCGAGGGCATTAGGGGTGTATAACAGGAGAACTAGGAGGATCATGGAAGCGATGAATGTGAATTTTGATGAACTTTCACGGATGGCTACGAGAGCTAAGCTCTAGAACCAGCTTAATCCGATGGCTTCTAATAAAACAAATTAGAACCGCGCAAACCCGAGACTTACGACACACATCAGTTCAGGACTCATACAACAAAGAGCTCCATCAACTTTTGCTGACAAACCTCATTAAAAAGAATGGGAGAATTTCTTCGAGTTAATGTTCGATGAATACTATGGAGGAACATCGACAAATGCATCAAACCATCATTCCGCGCACCCTCAACATCATCTACCACCACCAGGAAGATCATCTACTACGGTCGAAACCAATGCACCAACTCCATCAACATCATCTACATCTACCGGCAACTCCACTTCTTCAAGCAGTTTCACAGTGATGAGCAAATTCAAAACATATCATTTCAAGAAGAACTTACTCAAAACCAGAACGATGCAACATTAGATGAAGACTTATTTGAAAACCCATTTGCTACGGAATCGGTGAATCATCTTCAACCTTACGAGAATCTAACTTCCTTTTCGTTATAATCTATGGTATCCTTCTACTCACGAAGTGGACAAAAGACCATCCCTTGAACAAATTATTGGTGAACCTTCAAGGCCATTCGGACGGAGGCGCCAACTTGCCACCGATTACGACTTGTGCATCTACCTTTGCTCAATTAGCAATATTGAACCGAAGAACATTCGAGGCAATAGCGAGAACCCGCATGGATAGAAGCGATGCGGGGATGAACTTCTCCAATACCGTCTACATGACTCTTGGGAAATGGTTCCAAGACCAATTGACACTTGAGTCATTGATCTCAAATGGTTATGGAAGAACAAAAGGGATGAAGATGATGTAATTACGCAATAAAGCTCGTCTTGTGGCCAAAGGATACAGACAGAAGAAGGAATAGACTTTGAAGAGTCATTCGCGCCGGTAGCTACACTTGAGGCAGTCAAGATTTTCTTAGCCTATGTCGCTCACAAAAACATCATGGTTTATCAAATGGACATTAAGACCGCGTTCTTGAATGGAGCTCTGAAAGAAGAAGTACGTGAGTCAGGCGAGGCTTCATAGACATGGAACATCTAGACTACGTCTACAAACTCCAAAAGGCAATCTATGGTTTGAAACAAGCTCCACGGCGTGGTATGATGGTGTCCTCTTTCCTTATTCAAAACAATTTCACCAAAGGAACGGTCGATCCTACCTTGTTTACACAAAAATGCAAAAATGACATTTTGATTGTTGAGATTATGTGGGCGACATCATTTTGGGTCCACTAATTCGAATCTTTCAAAACATTTTGAAAATCTCATGAAAAGCAAATTTGAAATGTCCATGATGGGGAACTAAAGTTTTTTCTTGGTTTACAAATACATCAATCCCCACGTGGAATTTTTATTAATCAAGCTAAATATACAAGTGAGATTTTGAAAAATCATGGTATGGATAATTGTGATTCGGTCGGAACACCAATGGTAACTTCACCAAAAATTGGAGCCGATTTGTTTGGGAAACCTATTGATCCAAAAATATCGAGCATGATTGGTTCTCTCATGTATCTTCTTGTTAGTGACAGATATTCATTTCTTTGTTTGCTTATTAGCACGGTTTCAGGCAAAGCCTACCGGCGCACCTCAAAGAGGTTAAAAGGATCTTTGGGTTTTGAAGACATCCATTCACATGGGACTTTGGTATCCGAAGGAATTCAGATTTGATCTAATTGCCTTTTAGGATGGACCACGCAGGTGATCAAGTTACTGACAAAGAACATCGGAGGAGCACAATTTTGGGTGAAAAGTTAGTAAGCTGGTCTTCAAAGAAACAAGATTGCCTTGCACTTTCAACCTTGGTGAGTATGTGTCTCTATCTGCGTGTTGTGCTCAAGTTCTATGGATGCGAACACACTCACAGATTATGGCTTTACTTTCGATAAAATACCTATGTATTGTGACTCAAAAGTACCATAGCCATATCATGCAATCTGTTCATCACTCAAAGACTAAGCATATCGAGTCGCTACACTTCATAAAAGAACATGTGGAAAAGGTACTGTTTGAATTATTCTTAGTGAAGACGGACTACCAACTTCGCCGATCTATTTACCAAAGCCCTTCCAAAAGAAAGGTTTAATGATTTAGTTAAAGAATTGGAATCTGAAGCCTAACCCACGAGAGAGACGTCTTCTCGAATTTTCTTGAAAATGATCTTCCAAAAAGCTTCGCTGTAAATATTTTTGAAAAACAAAATACAAAATTTGGAAAACCTACAAAAGCAAAATGCAAAATTATAAAACTTTCAAAAAATACAAAAACAATAGAAAATCAAAAATCCAAAAATATTCTTTTCACGACATGTCTCTCGTATAATAGATATTCTGTACATTTCTAGAAATGTCATTCAACAATGATACGGGCATGTACAGATGCTTGAGCGAGAGTTCTTTAAATGTTTTCCAAAACATGTCGTTTCTCAAAATTTCTTAAAATATGGCTTTCGTATACTTGATCGCGAACATTAAAAAATGATGACTTTTGATTATTTTCAAATCAAAACTCGTGCTTTTATAGAAAAATCCAGTGTATGCTTCAGTGCATTACTTTTAAAACTGGTGAGAAATCATCATCATCTTGAGTACCTTTTTTCAAGATTGTTCAAAAAGATTTTCAAAATCTTTCAAAATATTTTGTGCTCAAGATAACTCCCTCTAAAACCCTTTAATTGATTATTCTTTATTAAAAGGGGGAGTATAAAACTAAAATGTTCCAAATTCATGCTTAAATCAAATCCGTTTGTCTCCCTAAAAGATTCTAGAAATGTTGTTTAATCCATTGATATAAAAAATATCACAAATATGCTATTTTTGAGGGGGAGAAGCGTGATTAAAATGTGATCAAAAAGTTTAATGATCGTTGTTTGAATCTCAAAATGAGCTCGACTTCGGTCGGAACAAATGGTGTGAGGAATCAAAGTCAGTATATGTACCATCTCGAGAAACTTGTGATAGATATGCACTTTCATGGGTCTAACCTCCTTTTCAAGGAGTGTTTACAACTTCAAGTTAGTTATTAGAGTTAGTTGTCACCTAAAGCTGACAATGGAACTCTTTAACTAGGCAACGTAGTGTCTGGGAATTGTCTATCATGAGCCGATCAATTCAAAAGTCTGAACTCTACCCTCTATGTGCAGATTTATGTTAAAACTTATAAGCACATGTGAAGGGGGAGTGTTTCTGAAAATATAAAACTCACGGAGTGGTTCAAACATGTTTTTCATTCACAAACACTTTAAGAGATTTTCATGAAAATGGTTTTATGGCAATGGAGTTATAAGGTGATTAAGGTTAGGAATAAACGTCCTATGATCCGCCAGAGCCGGAGGGATCTACCCAAGGACATCACCAATAGTTAGTACTAGAAGTCCTTAGGAATGATTGAAAAAGGAGTAATGTGAGAAAGGAGAAAGAAGGGGTTGAAGAATTAAAAAGAAATGTGATGAAAAAGGGTGAAAAGAAATAGCCCTCCATATTCAACCTTAGGGCGGCAGGGTTCAATACATATGCTCTTGGTTGTCACTTAGATGACACTGTATGAAGACAAAGGCGTCATGGACCCAGTGGCGCTACTGCACTAAAACCTTCTAGCCACTCAATTCCTCTCAAAAGGATTTGTTTCATTCTCATTGGGAACCACATAAGCTATCGAATTTCTCTTAGAGATTGTTGGTATTGAAGAAGGACCCTATCCTAGTCTCCGCTCAAAAAAACCAAAATGCACTATTGAGTCTAGAGCCACGAGATTCATCAAAAGATCTCATAGGAACACTTGACATGAATAAACGCTTGTTGTTCATCAATAAGGACACAAGTGATATATTCTAAAGTCCTACACAGATCTTAGCAATCTGCCAGAACATTTATGAGAAGTTTCACATCTGTGATCTTTAGTGATTGAATGGAAACTCCGCCGGGTCAACATCAAGCAGCCTGACGGCAGGTCTCCGGTAACTCCCCGTGGATTACGCTTAGTGTGTCTCAAGCGGTCTCGATCGTGGTGTGATGCTTGATTGTATGACTCATGAATTGTAGATGTACTTCGATTATCGTGTTATCTCACTTGTGGGACTCGGTTAGAACGGCCTTTGTGAGAATTAGAGATGTTTTCACACTATCTTGTGTTACACTCGAAATTCAAACTTGTATGTATTTGGATTATTTAACCCGTGTTTTATGTTTTCTTCTTATGGATGCTCGCGGGAGGAAGAGATCGTGCAGATTCTCCACATGCTCATACCAACAACACATGAAAGTTCTCATCAAAATCAAAGGCAACACAAAGTTAAAGATGATTCTTCGTCAATGTCAAAGAATCTTCAAAGTATATAGACTCGAGAACTACATCATTGGCAATGAAAAGTCAAATAGAAGTGTGAGCATGGTGGAGAAAGACGTGGAGACACCTAACCAACGAAGTTGACAAACGACAGAATACCACATTATCTGATCACAAAGCATGAAGGAACAAAGAATTAAGACTATTCTATATCTACACACAAAGTTCAAGCTCAAAGAATAGTAAAGACCTATTCAAGTGGAGCATCTTTTGAATGACCACCCCTTAGGGGGAGATTGTTAGCCGTAACATTTTTATTAGAAGTGATGGTCATTCAAGTTTAGGAACTTTGTAACGTGTGTTAGATATCGTGCTAGAATAGTCAACGGGCTCGTGGACTGGGTTAAGCTAAATGGCTAGAAGTTATGTTAAGCTAGCCTTGTATAAGTTATTGTCCAATCCATGTCCAACCCATTTCCACGAGGCCCATGGAAATCCCATTAGGGCACCTAGTATTTGTGTAGTATAAATACACCTCAAATGAGTCATTTGAGGTGTGTGCTTGAGTGTGTTTTGTGTGTGTCTTTTCTTTCAAGTTATAAAAGTTTTCTTTCATATTATTTCATACGCATAACATTGAATTCAAGTCACCATCTTTCTCATCTTTCTTTCTTTATCTTCTACGCATAATAGAGTGTTTGGTTTACGGGTGTTCATCTTGTGTTAAGGTGGTATACGCGTAAGGTTGGTGTAAAAACGTGGTCCTACAAGAAGGTTAATGCTATCTCAACTCCCGAAGCTCCCGGTGTAGAGATTAAGGACCCAAGTAAGTTAGCTAAGCATGTTCAATTTGTCAATACCATCACCTTAGTGAAGCCCAATAGAACAAATGACGAAGCAAACCAAGAAACGGTACTTGAGGTTAGTGAAACTCCTAAGGATGAAACAACCGAGGAAGTAGGTGAAGTAGGCAATGACTATTTCAATAAGTTTCCTAAGAAGAAGAGCTCTCGCCACCCATTTAGTCTGAGACCTCCGTCACATGTATGTTAGGAAAAGCCCTAGGATCAAGTTTGGGAACCCTTGGAATCTTAACATACCATGTTGCATAGGACACCTTTTTGTGGTGAAAGCATACATTGACCGCAAGTCCCCAATAAATATCATGACTAGAACCTATTATGATTGGGTAATGAAGAATCCTATCCCAACTAGGCAAGACCCCGATAATCCTAGGGTTAATTGCAATTTTCTTGGTAGAGTTAAGGGATTGCCCGTCTACTTAGGTAGTTTCATGTTTCCTACAAATTTCATAGAGGTGAATGATATTACTACGGCCATAGATCCTAGCTTGTCCCACATTATTCTAGGAAATCCTTTCATAGAAAACACCGGGATGACTTATGATCCATCGCTAGGGATAGTAAGATTCAAAGATGAGAGGCGATGATGTAGCTTACCAAATGACGTTTAAGATTGAGAAGTTTTCATCACTCTCCAATGATGAAAAGGAACTTAAACTATCGGTCTACTATAGGAATGAGGAGGATAAGGAGAAGGGAGTAGATTATGTAATGGCCAAGATTCTAGGTTTCTATAAGGATTGCTTGAAACTAGGACCGGAGTATAGGACCGATTGGGAGATGACCTCTAGAAAAGTGCATCATAGGGCACTTCTACAACATGGAACCCCCTCCCAATGGAGACCGTCATGAGGAAGAAGGTGGCGGTAATGAAGTCACCGTAGACTTGAGTCTAGCTAAAAGACTCAATAAATAAAAAGCGCTTGGGAGGAGCAACCCATGCTAATTGTTTGCTTGTTAGTATATCTTTTATTGATTGTTTATTCTCATGTTTAAATTTGTAAAAATGCTTTATTTTTTCCTTAACATCGTCTTAATTACATATAAAGGTATTTTACATAAGGGATAAGTGTAGGGAGGATTACAGCGTTTTCAAAAAGCATAAACATGAGAATTGCAATTAATTAAAAGATATATATATATATATATGTGTTTGTTCGAGTCAAATGCTTGTATCGAGTCATAATGGATGTTTTAAGAAATTTTTAGATTCTAAAGATGTAAATTTTCTAGAATTTTTTCAGAAAATCATGAGAAGTTTTGTAGGATAACGGCGGCGTCAGGATCATAACTGACGGCGTCGGGGAAGAACAAAACTCTTGATTACTCAGTTTTGACCTACTTATAAATTTTTGGAATTTTCCGGTCTTAATTTTCCAAAATTGCTGTAATCCATTCCACAAGCATTATATCCTAGTTTAGTAGAGTCTTATATCTATTATTACCGCCGATTTTACGCGAAGGTTTAGTTTATTTTCTTCAAGTGTGCAGGTTTAATTTGCCAAGAAGAAGATACATAAGATGAGAAGGAGCTTTCCATAAGCGTTCTTGAAGAAGAAATATGTAACCACCACTTTACGGATCCTACCGAGGCTAATCGGGGAGTATTAGTTTCTTTCATCTTTTATTACCTTCCATTATCATAACTTTGATACTTCGGGGAACATTGGGGACAATGTTCAGTTTAAGTGTAGGGAGGGAAAATAAAGCGGGAACTTTGAAACTATGCTTATCCTTGATTATTTGCTTTGTCCAATTGCATTTGTGTAATAAACCATGAGAAAATGTCGGTTAGGGTAATTTTGGCACCAAATTTAAAATTTTTCATGACATATAGGAGTGGGCCATTAGTCTTAATAAAGCGTCTCATGGATAGGAAGTTAAATGACTAGCACAAAAACCTTTACCACTTAAATTCCACCCAAAATGTAAGGATCGCCCTTAGATTAGTAGGAATTAAAGCATTCATCTTTGATGCTTAGAGTGTGAACCGGTAGTATAATAGATTCTAGAACTTGTTTCGCGATGCATCCCGAGATCGCTAGTAAGACTACACTTGTGTAGTTAGGAATAACTAAATGATAAGAGGCATTAGGATAACCCTTGCTTGATACCCGTAATATAATTACTTCTTCCACATCGGTTGAGTAATTTCCCCACACCTTAGCGTTGTACTCATATTTAGTACACGATACCCCTAGTTAACCCCTTAGAGCCTATCCTTTTCGCCGTTCTCGTGATGTTTCGGTTTTCCGGAATATCAATGAAGAGCATTGTTTACACTCCACCCCCAAATGTACACCCAAATCGCCTTAGCCTACCTTGTATGCACTCACTTTTAGTACATTATTGTTATCACACTAAACCCTTAGTTCAATTATCTAGTTGCTTGCATAAGTTGCTAAGTCGAGTCATATCCTTTGTACACAGTTTTGGGACGATTGGGACTCATGGGAAAAGTTAAAGTTTATGAAATGACGGGAAGGGAACGTTAAATTCAAATTCCCTTTATTTGCGTAATAATGTACTCCAAGTGTTTTGATCTTTTCAATTCGGGTCATATTAGTGTTAGAGTAATAAAAACTCAAGTGTAGGGATGTGCCTATAAATCCCTATCATTTTGATGTTATCGTAGAGGATGGTAGAGTAAAAGTGTATGAAAAAAAAATAAAAAAAAAAAATAGAAAAAGAGAAAAAGAAAAAAAATAGAGTATTGAAAAAAAAAACGCTACCATCCTACATCTATCTTTAATTTATGTTTGTTTGTTTTAGTTATCTAGAGTCTAGAGTGTCAAGTCTTGGCTTAAAAACGCCATTCTTCGCATGCTTGTAACATAAAGAATTTTGACTTGCCACCACAAAATAGCCTATCCCACCAAACCCTTTGTTTCCCTACCTTAAGCCTTACATTACAACCCTTTAAAAGACCTCTCGGATAGTCTTTCCTAGGTGCTTACGCCAAAGCGATGGAGGTTTGATCTAGTCTCAAGCCTATGGTAATCTATGTACTAGGACCGGTTAATGAGTGTTTATCTTCCATTTCCAACTTGTTATATTTCATATACACCCGAGAGATGTGAGTATCCAAACACCCCATGTGAGGTGCTAGTATGTAATTTCCATGCTTGTTATGACTTTTTCGGGGCTTATATGTGTTGTGAATTGTTTTAAACTAATGCTTCATGACCTCTAACTTATAAATTGATTGGCTAAAAGCACATTTGCTTGAGGACAAGCAAATACCAAGTGTAGGGATATTTGATAAGGTTTTAAAATGTACCTTTTTAAGGGGTCGTTTAAGCCCTTATTTGATCACTTTTGTATCCGTTATTACTTAATATCGTTCCTTTTCACTTTTAGGTATCTTGAAGGCAAAATGCTGGAATGACACTTATTCGGACGAAAAGGCGAATATCTGAAGAAAATGGCCAAAGTCAAGAATCGAGACACTTCAGTGGCGGGCTGAAGGGACGGCGTCGGGCCAAATTAGTGGCCGCGAGGACAACTTTTGACGGCTCAGTAGCAAAATTGCTTATTTACAAGTGACGGCTTCAGGTTTTAAAAGAGTAGGTCGTCACAACTTCAGGCGCCCTAGATTTAATCAGGGCGACGTCAGAGACTAAAGGGCGGCGTCACAGTATAAGGTGACATCGTGTGCAAGACTAACGTGGCAAGATGAAACCCTAATGGCCGAGCAGTCGGCAAATCAAGGTGGCCGTGCATTTGTAATCTTATATAAAGAATCCCAATTTTTTAGTTTTCGGTGTGTAGTCTTTTGGAGTAAAAACCTAAACCAAGACAAAGTGTCTTGTGCGGTATTTTAGGGTTTCAAACCCTATCTTACATCAAGATAAGTGTTTTACTTCATTAATTCAATTATGTCTTCAATTACTTGTGTGTATGCTTGCATTTTTCCCATGTCCGGCTAATTTATTTGTGTGTTTGCTTAGGAATGAAACTTAATTATTGAATATTGATTGGTTGTCTCTTATCTTAATTGTTAATGATCTAGTATTGCAATAGGTCATCCATTGTGTAGGTAATGCTTGATTAATCTTTGTGAACCTTAGCTTATAGTACCTAGAGTCATTGTAGGCTAAACCATCCGAAGAGTACTTAGAGTATTTTGTAGTCATGAACCTTAGCTTATAGTACTTAGAGTTAAAGTTTATAAATCCTAGAGATTTTGTAGTCATTAACCTTTGGTAGTTTCAAAGAGATAGAGATAAACGCATACCCTACGTCCTTAGACACTGGCGATTAAGAATAAGGACGTGACAATTCACCATCAATAGGAGATAATTAAGGAGTAATAAAACCTAAGTAAACACATCTTTAAATCATCATACAGCAGCACATAATTAGACATAGATTACCCACTAGATTAGATAATTAGATAAGTAGAGTAATCGGTAGAAATACCAACCCCCAAATCCAAACCCGAGTTTTGTACCTTTCCATTTCCTAAAAAAACATTAAAAAAAATAATCTTCCTCAACCCCAACCTTTGCGTAGTAACTTCTCACTAGCATTCCTATTCCCCTAGAGAACGATATCAATTCCCGTGGCTTACCCTAATACTACACTTCAATGATTAGGTTCACTGCCTAGGGTGTTGAAAAACTTGCTCGATGAAAAGGAAGTTCCTTTGACCCCGAACGACGCGTGTAGCGTTATCAGAGGGGAAGCAAACCGTATGTATGGGTATAAATACCCCCAACCTCATGGGTTATGAGATGTGTGTTATCTAAATTTCTTGTGAGACTTTCTATCTTTCTCTCTCGTTTCTCTCTCTAAAATAAAGTGTCCACACCCACTTTATCTCTCTAAGATTAAAAAGTAGACGTGATATTTTGAGAACAACAATTGATATCAAGAGCCAAATAGGATTAGTAGTTTCATTTAGTAGTGTTTTAAATTTATTTAGATCTTCATTAGTAGTAAAGTTTTCATTTTTATAGATTTTAAAGATTTTCTCTCTCTAAAACATTTTTCTAGTGTACGACTTTATAAAGATTAGTCATTAACGTGTTTAATCTTATAAACTTGTGTTAAAAAATATTCTAGAGATTATTGAAATGTTTTTTATCATTCTATACAAATACTTTATGGATTTGGTGAAGATTTGTGCTTAAGAACGTGGTTAGAAAGTTTGAAAAAGTGTACTTTTGCTCATAAAAATAGGGTTTATTTTTTGCTTGCAAAATTTGTTTGCAAAACTAGGGTTTTGTTG
This sequence comes from Chrysanthemum makinoi, assembly GCA_910596185.1. Classification (NCBI taxonomy): domain Eukaryota; kingdom Viridiplantae; phylum Streptophyta; class Magnoliopsida; order Asterales; family Asteraceae; genus Chrysanthemum; species Chrysanthemum makinoi. The sequence goes on from OU343220.1 coordinate 123,271,644, forward strand.
CGACAACTGGCTTAGAAATGGTTGCGAACCTTGTTTTGGTTACGATAACTCTCTATGAAGTATATTGTTTGCGAAAGTCAGGTTGCGATAACAATTGTATTTTGTTTGTGAGAGTTGTTCTTGTGATACTAGCTTTGCTAAGCTTTTGGTTACCTACATTTTAAGAAAGAAAACTCTGCCCATTTCACAAGAAATTGTTGCGAGAGCTTTCTTTATAATTGTGATAAGAAGAAGCTTGCGACACCTCCATTTGCGAGACAATCTGTTACCCACTGTTTACGAAAGAAAACTCTGCCCATTTCTCATGAGATTTTGCGAGAGTTACTGTTTGCAAGACTTTGTATTGCGAGACATTGGTTATAAGCCTTTTCACCCACAATTTTTACCTCACTCACTTAGCAGCTTTTAGACTTGGTTTGCAAGACTTTGGTTACTATTCACAAGACTTGACTTTCCATTTCAATTGAACTTTAATTTACTTTAACTTTGTAAGTGTGAAAACTCTTAGGATACTTTAATCAACTCAATATCACAACATCAAAAAACAAATTCTCAACAATCTCTGCATCACCAACCTAAAAGACAACCTTCAAACAAAACAACATCTCATATCAAAGATCCAACATCACAATGTCTACTACTCAAGATGCATTAGCCACAGGGAGTGATGCACGACCGCCCATGTTGTATCAGGAAAACTATGTTCATTGGTCCTTAAGGTTTATGAATGTTCTAATGGGCTACAAAGAAAGAAATTTGTTAATTAACTCTATCAAAAATGGTCCATATGTAATGAAAGAGATTGATGATGCTGCTAATCCTGGACAAAAGAAACTTCAACAAGAAGATGACCTTAGTCCTCCTGAACATGCACAATATAAGCTTTGTTTGGGTTGAGCAATGAGATCTACAATTCCATTGATAGCAATCTAACTGCTCATGATCTATGCCAAGCTTTGGAAAGATTGATGCAAGGTGATGATGTTGGTACACAAACTCAACAAACATTAGCTCTGTGGAATTATCAGTTGATAAGGATTTAAAACGTGCATTTTTAGGGGGTCATTTAAGATCTAAACTCGTACATTTGTGATCAATTATTAACTTAAATAGTTCCTTTTTACATTTTAGGTACTTGGGACGCAAAAGATGAAAACCGACATATTTTGGGCTAAAATGGACAAGAAAGTGAAGAAAATGACAAAGTCGCGAATTTGACTGGAAAAAGGCTCCAGACAGCGTCACATCTCACACGCGACGCCGTCACTTGCATTTGGACGAGATGATTTGATGAAATTTTACAAGCGACGACTCAGAACTTTTGAAGGCTTTAACACCTGCCGGCATCACTTGTATTTGAAGACCATAATTCAGAGTAAAACTTATACGTGGCGGAGGATCTTTTAATAAACGACGGTGTCCAGACACATCATGACGGCGTCAGAGACTCAAGGCGACGAAGTCACAACATCAACTTGCAAAGGAAAAAACCCTAATGGCACTGAGCTGACGACGTCACAGTCATAAAGTGAAGCCATCACAGTTGTAATAATATACATATTTTTGCATATTTTTCATTATTTGTGTAACATTTTGGAGAGGCAAAACCCTAAATGAATTTTACAGCTTTTGTGAAGGTTTTTTTAGCCACTTTGGCTCATGTTTAATGAAATTTAAGTAATCCCTGTTTAATCATTCAATATTTCAATGTGTTTTTTGATTATATGCTTTTCTTTTCTTCACCTTAACATGCTAGGCTATATTAATTAGTGTTTGCTTAGATATAATGAAACCTAGTTATTAATTATTGATTGTCGTCTCTTGTTTAATTGGTTACCTCGCGTTATAGTAAGAAAACTAGCTTAATTCTTATATGTAACTAGCTTGTATATCTTATTAAACACAACCCTAGAGTGAACTAGTGGTTTTTCTCATTGTATTTATTGCGTGAATTGCGGCTTGTAGATCCTATGAGACTTAATAGACTTTAAGTTTCTTAGGGAAGACTTATACATTCATGGAGTTAGGGCATTTGGCACCTCCCTACGACTAATAACAAGGAATACAACGCTCCAATTTAAACAAGGATGTGACAATTCAGCTAATCAATAAGAGATAACTAGGGAGTAAAGAAATTTAGTAAATACATTTTCCTATCATAAGAGTTACCACCAATTTACCTTTCTTGCACGTAGTTTAATTTTAATTTATTTTGTTGTGTTTTAGTTTGTTAGTAGTTAAAACACCCATTATTCAAACCCCGAGATTTTAATTAGCTTTCTAAAAAATTATAAAAATACAAAACTCATCCCTCACCTTTAGACCTATCTCGACATACACTTCGGCCTTCACAACACTATTCCCCTAGAGAATGATCAATCGCTCGTGTCCTACCTATACTACACTGCAACGATTATGTATACTACCTAGGAGGCTTGTAAAACTTTTGTGGTTTTGCAAAATTCCGCTATCAAGTTTGGCACCACTGTCGGGGAATAGTTTAGGTTCCGATTTCTATCTCGTTTAGGTCTAGTCACTAGATTCCTATCAAGTAAGATTTTTATTTTATTTTTATTAGATTTCTCGCAGTCTATCTTTTCTTTGTTCTACTTGTCCGTAATTCATATCATTTGCCATCATGGTGGATGATAATATCTTTGAACCTTTTCACCAAGACCCATCAAACCAAGACTCATCACCACACCTAAACTTACCACCACAAGACCCACCAATACCACCTTGAGCCCGTACTATAAGTGAGTACTCTAGACCAAGCCATCAAGGCTATCGAAACACCATTGAGCTCTCACAAAGACCAAATGTAACCCCCTTGCGATCCGATACCATTTGGTTGGTGAAAAACGGATGTACATTCCATGGAATTCGTTCCGAAGATCCTAACCAACATCTCAAGGATTTCCTTAAAATTGTTGACTCAATTGAGCTTGATGTTGGCACTCGGGAGACAGTACAATTGCGTCTCTTCCAATTCTCTCTATGTGATCAAGCTAGTAGTTGGCTTGAGTGTCTATGATAAGGATCTAAAGAGTACGTTTTAAGGGGTTATTTAGGCCCTAAACTAATTTATTTATGATCAAATATTTCCTAAATTCGTTTCTTTTCACTTTTTAGGTACTTTGGAAGCAAAAGCGAACGACCAAGTCATGAAAAGTATGAAAAAGGCACCAGACGGCATCACAACCTATAAGGTGATGCCGTCACTTTCAAATAAAAGTATCAAAACTGTCCAGATTTTACTAGAGACGGCTCAGTGGAAAAATGAAGAAATAACAAGTGACGCCGTCACTTGTTAAAGGAAGCTTAATTCTCTATAGAAATTATAAGGTGAAGGCCTATAAAAATCATAAGGGGCCGTGAGAGAGAATGCAGGGCGGCGTCTAAAGGCTTATCGACCCCGTCACAAAGCTAAGCTTGGATGAGGCCGAAACCTAATGGCGGCTTGATGGTCGTAACAATTATAAATTGATGCCATCGCAAGTGTAATCCTATATATAGTTTTAGAATTTTCAGCATTTAGTGTGCACACTTGGAGAGAAAAGTTGGTGTACAAGTTCTTTAGGTTTTTTTTATAGTAACTTAGGGTTATAATACCCTCATTCATTAAGAGATAAGTCTCTTAATCCAATCTATCATTATGTTTACTTCATGCTTAATTAGGATTACATGTTTCATTATCTTTATCATGTCTAGCTAATTTAATATAATGTTTGCTTAGATCAATGAAACCTAGTTATTAACTATTGATTGTCGTCTCTTGTTTAAGTAGTTGTTACACGTTAGGTTAGGAAAACTTGCTTCTTCCTTTAGTGTTGCGAGCTTGAACGTCCTAAAAAACGTATTCATTTCCTAGAGTGCACTAGTAGACTTTTCGTTGTGTTTATTGCGTAAATTGTGATTGTTATCAATTACATTATTTGGCACCTCCCTATGACTTTAGGAATACGACGCGCCAATTAAACAAGGATGTGACAATACGACTAATCAATAGGAGATAACTAGGGAGTAGTGAAATCTAAGTAAACACTCTTTTACCTATCATAAGAATCTCATTTAATTTACTTGTCATTTAATTTACTTATTGGTTTTAATTAGTTTAATTATTCATTTTAAGTAGCTGATAATCAAACCCCCAATATAATACCGAGAGATTTTACTTGCTTTCATAAAATGTAAAAAAGATAAAAAGAATAATCCCTCACCTTAGACCTATTCGTCATACATCTCGACCTTCCTAACACTATTCCCCTAGAGAATGATCAATCCCCCGTGTCTTGCCTATACTACACTACAATGGTTAGGTACACTGCCTGGGAGGATTGTAAAACTCGTTGTGAGGTTAGCAAGGATCCTCATCAAGTTTTTGTGTACTTGCAATGGTGGAATAGTTTAGGTTTGTTTTCTATCTCGTTTAGGTCTACTCACTTAATTCCTATGAAGTGAGATTTTATTTTCATTTTATTAGCTTTCTATTAATCTATCTTGTTGGGTTTTTGGTTCTGCTAAAAGAATTACACTAAGTGTGTAACCCTTTGCTAGTGTAATAGTTACCACGGCTAGAAGGGAAGTTACCACTACTTAAGACAAAGTACTGCTAGTAGGAAGGGTATTACCCTTTGCTATTGTTATTTACCACTGCTAGTATTATTATGTCGGTTTAAGTGTTTGCTATAATAGAATGTCTTGAGTAGAAAGTTTTGTATTAGATAAATATAGAAAAGATATTTATCTTGTAGAATCACGTGTGTATATTGTAAAGGACTTCTTAGCCTATAAAAGGAGGTCCTAGGTTAGAGTTAGATATACGTTTTGGAGATATCTAAAGTCGATCACTTCAAGGTTGTAAACCCTAATACTGTCAAGAGTATTCGTATATTAATAAATATATTGAAGTGTTTAGTGTTACTGTTAGGTCACTAGATTTACAACACAAGCTTAATAGAAAGAGATAAAGGCGATTGAACAATAAACCAAACACACACACACGATATAAGTAAATGGTTATGCGTAGAGTATGAGTGAAAGGAAATGAATTGAACAACCAACCCTCAAGTGAGGGTTTACATGAGGTATTTATAGGAGGGAAGCTAGGGCAACACTCCTAGTTCCCATCCTTTTCCTTATTGGACTAGGCCTAGGCTTATGGGCCTTCTACATAAGCCTAAGGCTAATAAAAAACATAAAGGCCATAATTAAGCTAACTCTTACATGTGAATCACTAACACTTGATTAAGGTTTAGGAGTGATTCTAACAATATCCCCCTAAGTGTTAGTGATGAATGAATGTAAACGGTGAAGGAGCAGATGTAATAGTAGCTTTGACGTCTTGACATTCTGACTCTTTCTTGTGAGAATATTTTCCTTGATTCGAACAATCTCTCCAGTGTAGAGAAATTGTCTTCTTTGAAGTCGTCTTGTCTTTGTTCATTGATCATTGTTCTTTGTGATGGTAGTGATAGTATGTTGTAGTTGTTCGCATGTCTGCCTCAGTACTGCTTCCTGCTCGGTGTCTTCACATCATTCTTCAACACACTTATAAGCTCTTTGGCGTTGGATTTCGATCTTGAGGAAGTTCTTTAAGTCTTTAACTTTGTAGATTCTTTGGTTTGACGAAGAATCATTCTGACTTTTGAGTTGCTTTTAGATAAAGCTTCCATTAGTGGTGATGTTGGCATGAACATGTGAAGAATCTGCACGATCATTCCGCTCCAAAGCTTCCATAAGAAGAAAACATGAACACGGTTAGTAATAAGCGGATTCCGGCACTTACAAGTTTGAACTTAGAGAGTGTTAACAGCATAGTGTGAAAACACAACTATAATTCTCACAAAGGCCATTCCTGAACCGGAGTCCCACAAGTGAGATAACGCGATGTACCGAAGTACATCTACGGTTCGATGAGTCGTTGAGGTACACCGAAGTATCACCTCCATTGTGACCGTTTGAGACCACTAAGCGTAATCCACGGGAGTTACCGAAGCGACCTGCTTTGTCGGGCCTGTTTGATGTTGACCCTAGCAGGGAGTTTCCATTCAATCACTGAGGATCACGCATGATGTGAACCTCTCATAAATGTTCTCAGCAGTTGCCAAGATCGTGAAGGACTCGATAACGTACCACTGATGTTCTTATTGTTGAGCATCAAGTGATGAAATGTCAAATGTACCTAAGAGATCTTTTGATGAATCTCGTGGCTCTAGACTCAATAGTGCGTTTTGGTTTTCCTGAGCGGAGACTAAGGAGAGGGTCTCCTTCTTCAATACCAGCAATCTCTAAGAGAAAGCCGATAGTTTACGTAGGGTTCCCCAGTGAGAATGAAACAAGCTTCTGTTGAGAGAAACTTGAGTGGCTAAGAAGGTTTAGTGCTTGCGTCACTGGGTCCATGACGACTTTTAATCTTCAATACCGGTGTCATCTAGTGACAACCAGTAGCATATGAATTGAACACGGTATGCCTAAGTTGAATAATCAGGAGGGCAATTTCTTTTCACCCTTTTCTTTGCATTTCTTTTTAATTCTTCAACTCCTTCTTTTTCCGATTCTCATTTTCTCCTTTTTATAATCATACCTAAGGACTTATAAATTCTAACTATTGGTAGTGTCCTTGGGCAGATCCCTCCGGCTCTGGCGGATCATAGGACGGTTATTCCTAACCTTAATCACCTTATAACTCCATTGCCATAAAACCATTTTCAAGAAAATTCTCTCAAAGGGTTTGTGAATGAAAACATGTTTGAACCACTGTGAGAGTTTTATCTTATTAGCAGAAATGCTCCCCCTCCACATGTGCTTTAGTGTTTAGACAGAAATCTGCACAGTGAGGAAAGAGCGCGCACTTTTGAATTGATCGACTCAAGATAGACAATCCCTTGCGAGACACGATTACGTTGTATAGTTAAAGAGATACATTGTCAGCTTTTAGGTGAAAACTAGCTCTAATAACTATCTTGAAGGTGTGGACAACCCCGAAAGATTGTCAAACCCGTCAAAGTTCATGTCTACCAAGAGTTTCTCGAGTGGTACTTTCTACTCGGACAAGTCCTTTGCGAGACACGTTTACATTACTAGCGAACTAGCTTGAAATTATTACCCGTCCCGGACAAGTCTTTTCGAGTTACTAACAGTTAAGATCTCATCAATTCGTGGGTTGAAGTCTTTTTGCACGAGAATTCATGAGCAAAACATAACATATTTCTTATCACGTATTTTTCTCCCCCTCAAAAATGGCATATAAAGTGTTATTTTTGAAAATTTGAGAATAAATATGACCATTTCGAGTGTTGCGGGAAGAATGACCACTGTGAACAATTTGTGAACAAAGATATTCAAGTCAAATACTCCCCCTCAACGAGTGATATCAACGGTTGAGGTTTTGAAAAAACATAAGGGGAAGTACTTGTTCTTTTGAGCAAGACCTTGAAAAGTGAAAGGTTTGATAGGTTTTACTCAAAAGTAAGAAGCTTTCGCTCCTTTTATAAGGATTGTGGCACTGAAGCGTACCACATGGTCCTTTATTTACAAGAACGGGTTGTACAATGTAATGTGTGCACAAGCCATTGACATAATAAATCATACATCCAAATTTATAATGAAAGAAGCGTTCAAGAGGTACCGGGTAGTCGGAGATGTTGCGGGAGTGTGAACCGGGTGTTGAAAGCCGGTGATGTTAATCCTGGGTCGACCACCAACAAAGCTTTCCAATCTTCTGAACTGATCCCTTCGATACAACCGTTCATCAATCATCGTGATGATCCTCTTTACATCCCTTTGATCCTGAGAATTCCATCGCTTAGGAGACCTAATCTTTTGATATATATCCTTCAACCGATAAGCCAATCCGTCCCTAACCATCTTCAAAGTGTGATCCCCAAACTTGTAAAGATCTCTACACGCCATTAAGCAATTTCTTTGAGGTTCATTTAGCGTAGCGACTCTGAATGGTTTGCTGATGAGTGTACATTGTGATAGTTGGTTGATGTCGGGAAGATCAAGCTGCGGTGGAGTGAAGTTGACACGTGCGATAAGATTCAACCGCTAGCGGAGATCTTCTACGTTCTTTGATGACTATGCGTCTTATGAAGATGAGCAATGACTTGATGAATTCACGTTGTACTTGATTGGAGAATTGTCTCATGTGACCCTGTACTTTGGCAAGGTACATGTCTTCAATGTCGTTGATAGACAAATTCTCAAAGTCAGCTTAAGAGAATGCATAATCCCTTTCGTCTTGCCTTTTGACCACAATCTTCTTGAGAAAAGTGTAGTCCCATTTGGACGAAAGATCAACGTGTTTGATGGCAACGATACTTTTAGGATTGAACACTTCATGTTGAGATTTACGACACAGCGGCTTCGTAGTAGATTCTTCGGATTTCCGGCCAATGGTGAATCCCATACATTGCATCACGGTCATACTCTTCCACTATGTTGGAGAACAAGTGGTTAGATCTTTCCTCGATGGCTATGCAGTTAGAGTATATTGCTGTCGGGAATGGAAGTGTCAAAGATGTAGCGTATTTCCTAGAACCATCGCCACAGTGTAGAAGAAAATCCAAGTCTTTGTTGAAGAAATATCGGAATGGAATTGAGGCTCATCTGGTTGGCCAATTTTTGGTAGAGGTTTAGACCAGTCGGTTTAATATGGAGGGTTGTCCCGTTTGGTAAAGTCGATGTTTGCTTCCGGGTTGAGCCAATCCATGTTGTTAGACATAGCTCGAGCAATGTTTTCAAGGTGATATTAGACCTCGATGGCACTTTCTGAGCTATCTTTTAACAGTTGAAAAGCTTCATTCTTGATTCGCCTCAACTTAGATTTCGTCATCTTCTTTATTCGGAATTTTTCTTGCAGTAACTTAGCATGCTCCAATGTATTACCGTCTACCAGATCTTGACCTTCAGCAGGGTAGGGAGTGGAATTATCAAGTGTAGAAAACCATTCAAATTCCTCTGTGTTATCTTCATCTAGCCATGATAGGGCGTCAACCTTGGGCCTTCTTCTTCTTTTCGTGGCCTAGATGAGGGTTCGGTTTCGTACTTTGTCGGGAGAGGAGGGTTGTTGTTGGGGCTCATGGTATTCCTCATCGTCACCACCTGTAAACTCAAAGTGATCACCAGTCTTTTGAGTGCTGGGTGGTGTCTCGAATCCTGAGGTTTATCTGTGAGAAGAGCGAGGAGGAGATCTTTGTTGAGCGGGAGTTCTTTGAGGTGGAGGCTGCATTGAATCTTGAATGAAGGATGATTCACCAGACTTCTTTGTGCGTTTAGGCTCGTTATCCTTATCCTGATCTTTGTCTTCTTAGTCTCTTGAACGCGTTTAGGCCTTCAGCTTCTTCTCTGTATCTTGACTGAGTTGGTATTCCGGCAATGCTTCAAACAATTTAGCTTCGTGGGAGGCAAACATTGCAGAGCGTTTCGACATTTGAGCTACTAGCCGGTTCACCAATTCATCATCACGAGAAGATTGTGAGTTCAACTGGATTGATGCTCAAATTAATTGGAGTTGATTTCATGGCTTGCTTGGCTAGATGTAAGAGATTTGGATAAAGTTGTCTGGTATACATCTCCTTTGTCAGTTTAGGAACGACCTCCATAAGGAACTTATGAGAGTATCCTTTGATCATCTCATCCATGCTTCCTTGAAGATCATCCTTCATAAGCTTATGTACATACTCCCTTTCAACTTTCATCTCGTCTTGCTCATCTTGAAGATGCTGTATTTGGTCAGCAAGGAAATTCAACTTTCTGTAGAGAATATCTTTCTTTCTGACTCGTTTTACAGCTTTAACGATTCGATTCTTTGATTGAGAGATCCAAGATGGAGTTGGCTTCTTCACTGATTTGGATGATGATTTGGTTGATTTCTTTGATGGTGGTGGTGAAGAGTGAGAAGATGAATCGATGATGAAGAGATGTGAGGAGACTCGAGTCCTTTAGTGGCTCAGAGGTTTCTTCCTTTGATCATGCAGGACTATCTAGAAGAAACTTATCATACTCAACGTCTTCTTCATTTCAGGACTTAGCTTTTTCATCAGCTTTGGCTTTGGTGCTGACTTCTTCATCGCTTTTACCTTCTCTAACTTCTCGATTACTGGTTCTTCAAAGCCATATTCAAGAGTGTCCTCCACACGTGTTTGTTGTTGTACCAAAGTGGTGGCACCAGATCCCTTATCGGGTTGATTAACCGCATCAGGACTGGTGAAGGTTGAGCTCCACCACTCGACCCTACGGGGCCACCCATTTGTTCTTGAGCAAATTGTTGTGCAACGTGTTGAAGTCTAACAAATTTGAACTTCTTCCGTATGATTTATCCGGTTGCTCTTCATCCGAGCTTGAGCTTTCTTCATAAGGCACAAGTACTGGAGTCTTCCCTTTTCCTTGATTAGGTTGGAGGACTAGGAGGTTTAGATATTGTTTTAGTGTCATCTTTAGCAGTTTCAGAGTAGAAAGTCTCTTCATTTGATGCAGTACCCTCAGAGTCCTCGTCTCTTAGCTTGTCTTTTTGCGTTCAGCTTAGATCGGGAATAGGACAGCTTCCTTGGCGGAACTGTCCCCTTCGTGGAGGATTCCTCGGGGCGTCCTCGACTCTCAGTGCTTGCAGCACTTCCTCCACTTCCTCTTATGGTTTTCCTTATAGGTGTTCCAGAAGACTTCTCATCGAGATGACCAACTTTGCCTTCTTTTCTGCTACCGGATACCTTTTGTATGTCTCGAGCTTTTGATCTCATTAGTCAAAAGGTGATCGGTAACACAACACCTTGTTTCTTTGTTGACGATTCCTTGATTCTGACTGATAGGGTAGGCTCAGTCAACATATCGTGATTGTCGGGGTCATTAAGCCTCTTGGGAATATCAGGATGAAGTCCAAGTGCTCTCTGGATCAACAGTTTTGTGTATCTGACGTAGGGAATCTTTGAGCCAAGTTTCTTGAGAAATGACATCATGTCTTCCCATAACGGTGCTTCAATTTCGATGTCCTTTTTGTTGATTAATGACCAAAATATTTGCAGCTCCATGCGCTTGGGATGCTCATAGCCACTATCACGACCAGAGACAGATTTGGTAATGATGATGTAGAGGGTTCTCCACGGTTGAGGAATGTTCTTAAGCTCCACATGAGAGTGCTTAGTGATTATTCCTGAAGCTTCATCATAGCCAATATCAATCAGAATTTCGAACTGTCTCTTCATAGGTGTGGCATAGAAGTCGGTTGGCTCGATTCGAGGAATTAGAAGAACAGCCCGTAGATCTGCATGTGTGATGGTGATCTATTTGTGATTGAGCGTTACTGATCCACCGCACTTTGACCTTTGATCCTTTGCATTGAATTCCAGAATTGTTGAATGTAGATCTCTCGGAACGATGTGAGTGTGAGAGCATGTTCTCGTACGGATGATTCTTTAGAACATCCACAGCAATCGCAGGAAGACTCGAGCATGAAAGAGTTTCAAAATCAACTCTTAGATTGTTCTTTCCAATCTTTCTCGGATAGCCATTAGGGAAGATATCGGCAACTGTGAGAACCTCAGGTGCATCCACATTCATTTGAGCAGCCATGTCGTGATCCGAAATAACATTAGCCAAAAGAACCAACATATCGAAAGACATAATGTTAGTCAACGAAGGTTTTATTGTCTAATTATTGAGCGTTATAAAGCCAATGGTTGTTACGAGTCCAAAGTCACTTGTTTGTCTAATATTCCAATGACGTCGTGAAAAGTTTCGTGAGTTAGTTAACTTTAAGTTTTAAAGTTTATGTTATCACATATTCACATAACACATAAGACATTTAAGCTTATTAGTGACATTAGTGGTTTCGTGACGTTATGATTCATTTATATACAAGTTTGCACGCGTAACAATTCATTATGAAGGTTTGATCAAGGCTTATGCGAAGAAATGGTAGCTTATGCGTAGGCACAAGCTTACGCGTAGGAATCTGTCTTACGCGTAAGAAATGTTACGCGTAGGAACAGAGTAACCTTATGCGTAGAGCTTACGCGTAGGCGTATATAAAACCTTACGCGTAAGGCTTACAGTAAGAGTAGACCTTATGTGTAGAGTCACTATTTACGCATATCCTTCACAGGATACGCGTAGTCCCTTTGTAGAACCTTACGCGGAGCATTACGCGTAAGATTTCTCTTACGCATAACTTTCTACGCGTAAGGTGATCCTTATGCGTAGAGTATCAATGACCTTGATTCTGAGTTATACGAGTAGCAAGCCTGAAATAAAATCATCATAACACCAATTTTGACTTATATATTCATTCTTAAAACAGATCAAGGCATGAAAGCATGTTAAGCAGTTACGCGTAAAAAATCTTACGCGTAAGACTAAACCCTAATAGTTCAAAAATTACGCATATGATTTCTAACCATAGGAATTGCACCAAAGTGTTTCTGGGAGGTATAAGAGGCATATAGAGTATGTTTATCCAAGTTTTAACATCAAAAGTTTCAAGAATCAAAAGTACCCAAACCGTATGAATATAAACCCTAAATTCCCATTGATGATTCATTTGAGTTTCTGGGTAAAATCTGGGTTTAGATATGTTCAATTCAACTTGAATACAACCTCATACAACAATCTTTATCACAAAAAACGTTCTCATTTGAAAATACCCAAAACGACTCAAGAACCCTAATTTTGAAAATGAATCAATTCGTGTTTCTGGGTGGATTTTGAGGATAAACCAAGTATCATTGAAGTTATTTAAACATTTTGGCACACTTGTTTTAACCACAAACATACACTAATGATTGTGTGTTCATACGCTTATGCGTAGAACACATAATCACGCATAACTATCGTTTTAGCCGTTGGATTTGCATAAAAATCAAAACCCTTGCTTAAAAACTTGTTAAGAACACAGAACCACTTACAGATTGAAGATCAAAACTTTGGATTTGTTGAACGAATTATATGCGTAGATTAGAGTTGGTTAAGAGTAATAAATGTGATGGATAAGTTAGGTGAGGGAGTTTTATTAAAAAGGAGTTTGAGCTTTTGGCAGTTTTAGTCCTTCCACCTTTTCCATTTTCATCCAAAGCCTTTAAACTTCCATTTTGGTTACCAAATGATAGATTTTAAGAAAGAAACTTGATGACACTCCCCCTCGACTTAAGAAATAATGAAAGGTTACAAATTTTAGTCCGAGGAGTGTCAGTGAACCAGAAATGTGACCACCATTGATGAAAGAAATAACCAGAATATGATAACATGCAAGTACACGGATGTTTTGAAAGCGATTAAGTGGTTTATTTTCTCCCCTCAACACTTGATCGGAAAAATACTGAATTTTGAAAGATTATAGTGTTGACGGAAGAAATGTACTTGCAATGTTGAAAGAAAAATAGATAGAAGAATATTTTTGTTGTTTTGACATATTTTATATTTTTGTATTTTGTTTTTGAAAAATATTTACAAAAGAAGTTTTGGTGTTTGGCTGGTTTTAAGAATGTTTTAAGAGTTCATCCAGTTCCTCTTGAGTCAAACACCTCATACCAATTCGGTGGACCAACTCATTAAACCTAGCGGGGAGCTAAGGCTTTGGTGAGAAGATCATGCCAATTGGTATTACTCCATAAAATATAATTCAACGTGCCACTTTCCACGTGGTCCTTGATGAAGTGATATCGAAGATCGATGTGCTTTGATTTTGAGTGTTGAACAGAGTTGCACGAGATCGCAATAGCACTCCGATTGTCACAGTACATCAGGATTCTGTCAAATACGTAACCATAGTCTTTGAGTTGTGTTCTCATCCAAATGACTTGAGCACAACACGCCAACATGGCTACATATTCTACTTCGGTTGAGGACATCGATGTACAATCCTGCTTCTTCGATTGCCAAGATACTAATTTGTCACCAAGAAATTGTAGTGCTCCTGAAGTCTAAGCATCCTGCGTGGTCGTGTCTGAAAAGCGATTAGTTCTAAACCAGAATCCTTCGGATACCAGATCCCCAAATTAATGGTTCCCTTTATGTATCGGAGGATTCTTTTAGCCTCGAAGAGGTGGGTTTCAGTTGGTCGCATCGATAACGGGAGCAAAGGATAAACGGCAAAGATAATATCAGTCTGCTGTTAGATACATGAGAGACCCAATAATACTACGGTATTTTGTAGGGTCAACTAATTTCCCATGCAAATCAGCGTCCGGCTTCTTGGTATGTGCCATTGGTGTGGCATAAGTATCACAATTATTCATTCCGAATTTGTTCAAAATTTCAAGGGCATATTTGGACTGACTCAAGAAAATACCACAGGGTGATTGATGAACTTGCAGTCCTAGAAAGAACGTAAGTTCACCCATCATGGACATTTCAAAATGTTTCTTCATTAGTTTTGCAAAAGCGATCGAGTACTTTTTATGAGTTGACCCAAATATGATGTCATCCACATAAATTTGAACAATTAAAATATGTTCCCCGTGATATTGTATGAAAAGAGTTGGGTCGACCGAACCTTTGGTAAAATTATTGGCAATGAGGAAAGATGATAGCTTATCATACCATGCCCAAGGAGCTTGTTTGAGACCATCTGAGCTTTGTTCGGTTTGTAGACATGGTTCGGAAGCGGGATCAATGAATCCTTCGGTTGGTGACATACACCGTTTCTTTCGGTTGACCATTCGAAAAAGCTGTTTTGACGTCCATCTGAAAGACCGTTATGTTCATATGAGCTGCGAACGCCAAAAATATCCGAACAACCTCAAGACGAGCAACCGGAGCAAATGATTCTTCAAAGTCAATACCCTCTTCCTGTCTATAACCCTTAGCCACCAGGCGTGACTTGTTTCGGATAACGTTCCCTTTAGCATCCAATTTGTTTTTCCAAATCCATTTTAGACCAATGACGTAGACACCTGTTGGTCTTTCAACCAGTTCCCATACTTCAAGACGTTTGAATTGGTTGAGTTCTTTTGCATGGATTCAATCCAGTTGTCCTTTGTCATTGCATCCTTAATGTTTTTAGGCTCAGATTGGCAGACGGTGAGTGCATAAATGCAATGTTCACCATCTGTGTGAAGACGTTGTCTCGTAATGACTGGTTGATTCGGGTTGCCAATAATATTTTCCAGAGGATGGTCTTTTGTCCATCTATGTGTGGAGGGTTGATGTTGGTATATATTGTGCAGATTTTGAGTATTCAAATGGCTTGTTGAAGATTCCACGACATCTGGTGCAGCAGTCTCATTAGCAAACGGGTTAAAGAACGCATTTGGATCAAAATCTGCAGGTGGGGGTACTTCATTCGAGAACATCATCGGCGGTTCATCATTGTTGGAAGCGGTTTGTTCAACTGTTGCGGTGGAGTCAACTGGTGGTGCTTCTTCAACATTAGTTGTTGTAGCAGTGTATCGGTATATGAGTATTATCGGGTTGAGCGTGAGCAAATGCGGATACACTGAGCACGTTCATCAATATCGTCACTGAACAGCGAAGCAAATAGTCTTTCCATTTGTTGACGAGTGAGTGGGGGCTTTTTCACTGATGATGGGGTTCGGGGAAGTTTAAGCGGTTGTGACCGGGTTCCAAGTCTGGTTATACTCGAAGCCATTTCCGTGAATTCATCAAAATGAGCATGAATCGTTTCCATAACCTCCTTTGTTCGACGATTCAGTTCGGAAACCTTTAGAATTATCACAATATCCAATAAAGACTCCAATGTCGGCTTTGGCTTTGAGCTTTCCAAAGTCATCACGATCATTATTCGGATAGCAAAGAGATCCAAATACATGAAAGTGTTTGAGATTCGGTTTTCTGTTGTGGACAAGTTCGAAAGGCGTTTTGTTGTGGCGTTTTGTAATCATAGAACGGTTTTGAGTATAGCATGCAGTAGATACGACTTACGCCCATAAGTAATCTGGGAGTTTAGCATTGATTAACATTGTTCTTGCGGCTTCCACTAACGTTCGGTTTCGTCTTTCAACAACTCCATTTTGTTCTGGTGTGCGTGCAATAGATGTCTGATGTTGAATTCCCACTTTCTCATAAAATTCACGAAGAGTTTGGTTAACAAATTCAGTGACTCTGTCATTCGATTTGTCGGACGGTGTTTAGTAGCTGAACTTGTATTTTCGTGAGAAAGGTGATGATCATCTGTGGAGCTTGGTCTTTGCTTCGAAGAAAGTAGACCCAAGTCCAGCGTGAATAGTCATCAACAATTACTAAGATGTAGCGTTTGCCATTGATCGTTTGCACACGCATCGGGCCACACAAATCCATGTAAAGAAGATGAAGCACATGCTGAGAGCTGTGTTCCACCTTTGAAGGAAAATGAGCACGAGTGCTTTTCCCTTGTTCACAAGCTGAGCAAAGGTGATCTTTAGAATACCGAAATCATGGGAGTCCTTCAACTAGTTTGTGTCGAGCAAGGTTGGTGATGGTTTGAAAGTTTAGATGTGAGAGACGGCGGTGCCATAGCCAGGATTTTGTTGATGTTGCCTTTGAAAGTAAGCAAATGGGAGATGAAGCAACCATGTCTTTCATAGAGATAGTGTAAAGACTTGAATTACGCGAGCCAGACATAAGGCCGTTTCCTTGTAGATCACGAATGAAACAAGATTTCTCCCTGAAAGCAACCTCCAAATCTCCATCACAAGCTGACCTCTGAAAACAGATTGTGACCGAGGCCTTCCACATAATAAACACTGCTAATTTCGATGTTCCTATTGATATAGTCTCCGTAGCCCATGATAGCTGCGAGTGAGCATTCGAATCTGGCAGTGCCAATGAACTTTGCATAAAGTTTGATAACAGTTTAAGGTTGCTGTCATGTGTCGGGAACATCCGCTATCAACAATCCAGAGAATGATCTGTATCACCTGCATTACACACAGACGACACAGATGGAATAGAAGTAGATGTGGAACCCAAAATGCTAGAGGGTTCCGGAGCAGGTATAGTAGACATACACACATCAATAGCTTTAGGTATCCATTTAAATCCAAGTGTGTTATATATCCATTTCTGCCATCTCCAACTAGTATTTGCTTTAGTCTTAGTGAATGCACTAGGTGGTACTACATTCCTAGGAGGTAAAACTGGAGCTACAGGGACAGCAATGCGTTTCTTAGAATCTAAAGAGGGCGGTCTACCAAGCACAGACTTAGAAAGATTAGTGGGCCTAGAGGTATTCTGTTTCTTAGGATTCTTTAAATGAGAGATGATAGCTTTAGCAACACATTTATCATGACAATTAGAATTCATACTTTTACGACAAATAACACAAGGTGTATCAGACTGAATATCAAAAGTGCTTAAAGGTTTAGCATTCGTTACATCACTATTTCTATTACATTTGCCAGACGCAATATCTATAGTGGAAGCAACATGAGTCTTATTCATAGTCCTAGGGTGTTCTTCTACTTTAGCATTCCTTATTGATCTTTTCGTAGGTCGCAACTTCCTATTCTTCGATGTAGTGCTCCTAGGCTGTGAAGTGCGGACGTTTGGAAAAGCAACTATTCTGTTTCAGTAGAAGGAGGCACGTTAGCAACTTGTGATTTGGCAGTAGGGATTCTAGGTTCACGATTACTAAGTGTTCTGGGCTATTCTCTTAATCACGGTAGGCGAAAGTTCTTCATACTTTCCTAACATTTCTATTAACTTGAAGATAGTGTGAATCAGATCTTGATTTTTAGACCGAATATTTCCAACAAAATGCATAACTTCTTTAGTATGTGCAAGATAATGATCAAGTTCATTTGATGCTTCATCACGAGTCTTTTGAGTAAATCAAATATGACACCATATTCCTTTTAACTTTTACAAGTTCTTGTTCATATTTTGAGATTTGACACTTAAAAGACACGTTTTGATCATCCAGTTGCTCAATTTTAAGGATCGAAGATTTTGCACGCAATCGGGCGAATTTTGTGTTGAAAAGCAAGTTGTTGATCGTGAATATCTTTTTGACACCAATTAAGACGGCGTATTGCATTTGAAAGTTCGTTTGACAATCGTTTATTTTCAACTTTTAAGGACTCGATCTGAAGCACATTATCAGTGTTCTCAACATTTACCACGAAACAACGATATCGGCAGAGATATAATCAAATGCATATGACAAAGAATTCAATAACACATCATTATGGACATCAAAGACAGATAACATCTTCCAAGGGTCGATCAACATCTTTTCTCAACATTTTCTTTTTATGTTTAGTATTAGAAATAGATGTTTCTGTTTTCTCGAAAACGACCTTCATCATTCCAAGTTCCTTATGAAAGTCCTTCCCAAAGACAATGCACAACTTTTCAAATTTTTAACATTTGGTAAAAGATTTTTTGAAAAATGTCTCTTTGTTCTCGCGCTAGAGGCGATTGAAAATGTTGAACTTTGATTTCAGAATGATATTCTATCTCATGTTGTAAAGTTTTGAGGTCGGCCATGAAAAGGTCAAAATATCTAAGAATTTTGCAATTTTCAGGTTTTGAGTTTACTTCACTGATGGAAGGTAAAGGACCATAAGTTTGTGCATAATATGGTTTGGGGTTAACATTAGAAGACTCAGATGTTTTTATGATAATCCTGGGTGTGTTAGAAGAATCCGTTGGTGTGACGAAAGTGATTGCTTTTGAATAGTTAAAAGGTTTGTTGTAAACAACATTTTCTAATTTTGATCGACTCTCGTCTTCTGCATCTAATTCCTCTTGATGATGAGATTAAACAACACTCATAACAGAGTTATCAATTTTATATTCTGCACTGGAAACTTGAGGATTTGGTTTGAATGCTTTGGTTGAAAGCTTAGGTTTGTAATCAGCAAGATTTGGTCCATAGCCATTTGGATTTGGTTTTAAAGGTAAACTTTTCAATACGTGGTGACTCACCATGTTTGTACACCACAATTTTAAACTCTTTAAGTTTGTTTTGCAAGCCGATGATTTCTTCCAGATGATCATCTATTCGTTTCGTTGAATGCTTTTTGTATGCAGAGAACTGTTTTTGACAAGTTAACAACTCAGCCTTAGCTTTTTGAGTTTCCAAGGTGAGATCGTTAATTTTCCTTTTATGTTCATGTTTTAGTTGTTCTATTTCGAGGAAAACAAAGCATTCTTCGAAGCGGCTAGATCATGCATCTGTCTCTCTAAATATTTTTCGTTTTGATGAGATTTGGCAAAGGCGGCTTCAAAACCTTTTTCACGTTTTTCTTGAGTTTTGAAAAGTTGAGTTGCTTTTGTAAACATTCAAAATCCTTGGTTAACAGTGCATTTTTACTTTTCAAGTCCCGATTAATTGCACGACATTCTTCCACTATGGTTTGTTGGTCTTGTATTAAACGAGCAAAATCGGGATGAGGCAAAAGTTCGGCGTGTTCAACGTGAGTCACAACATGATCATTACTGAGATCCTTAAGTATAACCACGGAGTCAATTTGATTATCAAGGGAAACCATTTGGTCATCTTGATCGTCAAATATAACTACGGGGTCTAGTTGAAAATCGTCGGAATGAGATGTGGACGACTGATTTTGAACATTCTGAGCCTTGCCGGATTCAAATGTTGGCGGAGATATTAGATCAGAGATGAATATGGTTTGTTCGGGTACCTGAGACAAGCCATCAGTGTCATACACTGGGCCTGTGTCACGCATGTGTAACTCATGCATATTAGCCATCAACATAACAGCTACATTGGCCTGCAAATCCTCCATATCATCATCTAATTCTGCATTTGCCATAAATCTCTGTTCTTTGTCTGTGAGAGTTCCACCAGCTTCATCCTTAAGAGCCAAAGAAGAGCCTCTTTGTGATAAGCACGCCCCAGTCCTCGGCTTTGGGCATGCATTAGCCATGTGTCCCTTCTCATTGTAGTTGTAGCATCGAAGACCATTCAACCCATTCTGAGCATTTCCCTGTTCCACCACTTGAGCTCTATTGTTATTCCTACCCACAACATTAAACCCTTGACCACCGCCCATCTGGCGACCATAACCACGATTCTGAACTTCAACTCGTCCATTGTTCACAACATCTTGATTCCGTGTGTTAGATGAGGAACGAATACGATTGTTGGATTTGTTGGTATAACGGTTAAAAGCATTAGCAATCATAACAAATCCTTGTTGCAATGCTTCGAACGGATCAAATTCCTCATTAGCTTCATTGACAAGTGCTTGAGCATTGTTGTTGTTGTATGGAACCAATTGAGTTTGTTGAGATTGTTGTTGTGAAGGATCATATGTTGTGATTGTAGCAGTTGGTTGAGTTCTTTGGTTGAGGAGGATAAGCTTTTGAGCATACAAGGAAAGTTGTTGATTTTCCGGATTTGACGTTGAAGCAATTTGAGCACGGAGAATCCTTTCCCTATCAACTTCCTTTTCATGAGGCTTCAAGTAATCATACAACAATCCGTATGTAGAATGATGCATGTTCTTCGCTTGACGGAGAAAAATGACATACTTCTCCCATTCAAGACCAAGACTACTCAGGAACTTAGTATTAACTGCAATTCTTGGCATGATGATGTTGTGTTTATCCAAATCATTTATGATGTCTAAGAATCGATGATGATAAGACTCGAGTGTCTCTCCAGTTTCAATCATGAAGTGTTCATAAGCCAAGTAAATTTTGGATTCCATATCCTCCTGATTGAGTGCAGATCCTTCCATAAGAAGATGAATATGTTCCCACATCGCCTTTGCGGTCTTTTGAGCATCAACACTTCGAAGAATTGGGTTAGGTAATCATAAGAGGATATATTGCATTGCAAGTTCATCAGCTTCATAGTGTAGAAGTTCTTCTGCATTCAGTGCAACTTGTAGCAATGTTTGATTGTTCATCTCTTGGTGGATTAGCATTTGGATCGCCGTACAATGACAGTAGGCATCTAAAATGGACCTTCCAAAATAACCTTCTTTAAGAACTTTCCATGTGGCTTCTTCAGATCACAAAACCTAAAGAACCTTATCACCCATTGATCGTAGTTTCTTGGAGTGAGCATTGGAGGTCTATCAAGTGATCCAGCCTCATGAATTGATTGTTGGCTGCTTAAAGCTTCACACGTATTTGCAAACCAAGTGGGTTCCTTCATAGTGTTCCTTGATGGATGTTGATTAAATTCGTTTGTGTAGGGTTGAACTTGAAGACTTGGTGGTGGTTGAACCATTTGAGGTTGTGGGATTGCAGCAAGTTGTGGAGTATGTTATTGATTAAATTGTTGTTGATAAATTGCTTGTTGTTGATTCCATTGTTGATGTTGTGGACTTAGTTGTTGTTGTCGTTGAGAATAAGTGTAAGGGAAATAGTTAGAGTATGGTGGTTGTGACATGTTGAAAACTTGTGTTGGTAAAAAATGGATCTTTGTAGTCGAATGAACCTTTGTTGATGAAGTATCCTTAGGCGTAGAAATCACAATAAACCAAGTAGGACTTATGCGTAAAAACACCAAAGTAACGCGTAACAGATAGAGTTACGGGTAGTTTTAGCTTACGCGTAAGTAGGGAAAAGACACTAAAGTTATGCGTAGACACAAAGTTAGGCGTAGAAACTTATGCGTAGGATTACCTTATTTGTAAGACTAGGCTTAGGCGTAAGATGAATCTTATGCGTAGGATTTCTACGCGTAAGCTTTATGCTTATGCGTAAGTTTAGGGTTTTGCCCAAATGATCTTTACACTATCACAGTGCAAAAGATATCCAAAGTCGACGTATTTTCAGGCTTATCCAAGCAAGAAAACATGGAGTAAACCATGAAACTGAAGATCAAACTAAGGGTAAAGTTACGCTTAAAACTAGGGTTTTCATACGCGTAGCTTTACTCGTAAAATTGATTTTGCCCAAAGTTGTTTCTAAACCAGATTTTTGTTATGGAATAGCTTCAATATCACCAAAATAACACAAAAGTGTGAAACTTGATGGATCAAAACGGCTAAACAGGTTACGCGTAGAACGACACCCTCGAACAAAAAACAAGCTTAAATACTATGATCCACGCATAAAGTTTGAAACTTTTTGCCAAAAACAGTTATTTTAACACCTTAAAACAATGAAAGTACAAGAATCTTGGATTCAAAAGTGTGAAAAATACGTTTTTAAGCGAACCCAAAGTATCAAACCGTTGTTTTATGCGTAGGACCTAAAACCCACTTCAAAAACAAAACGATTCACCCAACTAGTTATCTCTGATACCCTTTGTTAGGTCACTAGATTTACAAAACAAGCGTAATAGAAAGAGATAAAGGCGATTGAACAATAAACCAAACACACACACACGATATAAGTAAATGGTTATCGTAGAGTATGAGTGAAAGGAAATGAATTGAACAACCAACCCTCAAGTGAGGGTTTACATGAGGTATTTATAGGAGGGAAGCTAGGGCAACACTCCTAGTTCCCATCCTTTTCCTTATTGGACTAGGCCTAGGCTTATGGGCCTTCTACATAAGCCTAAGGCTAATAACAAACATAAAGGCCATAATTAAGCTAACTATTACATATGAATCACTAACACTTGATTAAGGTTTAGGAGTGATTCCAACAGTTACTATTGTCTTGTTATTATTATTCTTCTTGTTAGGTATTGATTATTGTAACACACAAACACACAAATAGGGTTCGAATCTATGGAAGTAACTTAGAGAGAGAAAATAGAATGGGATCCTTTCTAGAGAGAGAAAGTGAGAGAAAAACAAAGAGAAGGTTAGATTGAGAAAATGAAAGGTCTAACCCTCTACCTTGGGAGGTAGAGGGTATTTATAGTTTTATATAATACGCCCTCTGTCGGGCTATGGATCAGGCATACAGTGGGTAAAGACCTGTCCGTCCTCCACGGTGTTACTCTAACTAACTAACTAACTAATAAATAATGTAATGTCTACAAGCTAACATATGCTAGACAATAGTTGGGGTGACCGACACTTCACTATGGATTTTCTAAATCCTAACAATCTCCCCCTAAGGGAGGTCACCACATGATTTACATTTTGAATCCTAGCATTCTTTTTTGTCTTCAGTTCCGAGCTCATAGACTTCAATTCTTCAAATACTGCATTCTTTGTGCTTTAGCAATGATTCTTCAAAGTCCGCATATTTTGTTCTTCAAGTGGAGGTCTTTCACTGATCCACATGATGGTGAGTCTTTGAGCTAGTTTTGAGATCATCAGCCACAGCAAATCTCCGACTCATCCTTTGATGTATTGCCATAATGTGAAGTTTTGAATTTTGGACCGACATGCTCACAGTTTTGGATCATGATATGTTCTCATCAGACTAGCGGAAGCTTTGTTGATTCATGATATTTATTTGCAGCAGCGTAGCAGAAGCATGGTTTGAAAATATCAGAGCCAGTTATGAAGATATGCACTTATCTTGATTTCTTTAGATGTGAGTGTCTTTGTGTGAGCATGCGGTTGTGGATTGACTCCTCAATTCTGATCAGCTGCAACCGTCGGGTGTCCCTGCAAAGAACAGTTAGCAATAAAGCGCACGAAGGTGTCTTTGATCACTTTCGTTGAATGAGGTTGCAAGAACCACGGTTCCCCGTTGATCAATACAAGTACTGCCTGTGATGAGGTAGAATTCCGAAGAACCTCCTTGTCAGGGTTTCGCAGCTAATCAAGCCTTTCTCAAACCGGAACGTCTCAAAGAAGACATCACGGAGTGAGTGAACCAGCGAATTGAGATTCACTGATTGATGAAAAATGATTTTATAAACAATCTTGTATTGCTTAATAGAAAGGGTTTTGCAATACAATAAAGGTTTTATGGAAAATCAATTATCAATCATAAATACCCTTTTAATTTTTGAAAACTTAATACACAGTCGATGTGCTAGAGAAAACAGTTGTTGAGCACAACGACCGATTTTTCAAAGGTATCCGTCAATCCATTTCCTGGACCAAGGTTGATTCAAGAGTGAATCGCCCCATCGTTTCTATCAAGTTGTCACAAGCTTGATCTTTTGAAAGATCTCACATGTCACCCACAAAGAGCTTGTTTGATGTTGGCTCTAGAAGGATTTCCATCTTCATCGTGAATACTTTACTTATCACTCGGATGTTCTGGCAATACTACAAGGATAATGCGTAGGACTCTCAATATATACTTACTTTCCACATTGTGTGAAACAAAAGGTCTTCATTTATTTTGTGTCCTAATGAGATTTTGTGGATGATCTCTTGGCTCTAGACTCAATTGTGCAAATTTGGTTTCCTATATCGGAGACTAGGGAGAGGGTCTCCTTCTTCAATATCAACAATCTCTAAGAGAAAGTCGATAGATTATGTAGGTTCCCCGTGAGAATGAAACAAGTCCTTTTAAGAGGAACTTGAGTAGCTTGGGAAGTTTAGTGGAGTGCATCACTGGGTCCATGACGTCTTGTCTTCAATACCGGTGTTGCCTTAGTAACCACCAGTAGCATACGAATTGAACCCGGTTTCTGCCCTAAGGTTGAATTATTGGAGGGCTATTTGTTTTCACCCTTTTCACATTTATTTCTTTTTCATTCTTCAACCTCTTCAGTGCTTACCGAGACTTCATAACTAGAACCTTGTTGGGTTTGTTCCTGTTCTAACTCTGTCTCAGTTGGGCACTCTTCCCATATTCTCATTTTTCTCCTTTTTTTCAATCATACCTAAGGACTTCTATTCTAACTAGTGGATTGTCCCTGGGTAGATCCCTCCGGTTCTGGCAGGATCGTGGGAACTAATACCTAACCTTATCATCCTTATAACTCCAATGCATAAAGTAAGATGGTCGGCCTTTTGGTACTGTTCTTTCCTTCTTGAAACCAATTGAAAAATCATTTGGAAAATCAATTAAGGTACTTGTGATATAATATCAAAGCATTTTGTACCTTAATTGTTTTGATCATTTAGAAATGTTCCCCCTCAACATGTGCATATAATTTTGAAATTGTTTAGCACATGGAGGCAAGAGTTCTTGGAAATAATTTCTTGATCACAATTTCCATAGAAAAAGCCATTTGATTTTCTAGGTAAATTCTCCCCCTCAAAATGTGCGTTAGTTGTTTGAAATCATTTAGCACATAGAGAAAAGAGTTCTTTGAAGTACTTTCACGATCACACTAGCCATTAAGAAATCATTAGAAAATCAATCAAGGTACTTTATGTTGAAACATAGAAATCTTTGTACCTTTATAGTTTATTTTCTTTTGAAATGCTCCCCCCTAATATGTGCTTCGAGATTCGAAAGTGTTTAGCACATATGGGAGAGCTGCATGCACAATTGAATCAAACGATCACCTTTTATCAGATTTCGTAATTAAATCACAAATTCTCCCCCGATCAAAAATATCAAACCTTTTGAGATTTTGGATCCTAAGTGATTTAATAAGGTTTAGAAAACATGGGAGAAAATGTGGCCAGGTTTAAATTCTCATCTTGTTTTTGGATAAATGCTCCTCCTCAATCATGTGAATCATATATTGAAATAGTTTGGCACATGGAGGCAGGAGTACCTTTAAAGGACTAAAACAGTCACCATTTAAACAAATTTGAGATTTAAATCACGATCTCTCCCCCGATCAAAAATTTCAAACCTTTTGAGATTTGTGATCTCAATTGATTTAAATCATTTTTAAAAAATTTGGGGAAAGACGTGGCCTGATTTAACTTTGAAAATAGCTGATAAGGATCAATTTTTAGACATTAAAGATTGTTAGTGTCATGTATGATAGTTTTAAGAGATCTTTAGGTAAAAGAAAAAATTTCATAATTAAACAAGAACAGAAAAATTTTCATTTTGAAAGATCTTTGAATTTTAAAGAAAATCATACCATGACATAACATTAAATATTTAGATCACCACTTTGATTCGTACAAATGGATGAAGAAATATCGTTTGAAAATATTTTATTTGAAATCACTCTCCCCCTCAATCCATGACCGTAGTCGTTGATTGAGTGACTAAAGTTTGGATAAAATGAAGTCCGGTTGATTTCCAAAATTTAGTCCAATTATTTTCAAACAAATATTTTTCTACCATACGAACATGGTATCATCACTATTAATCCTGCACAAAGATATGTTAGGTGGTTGAGCTGCTTCTGTTGTTGCTGTAAGGCTAGAAGAAAACCATCTGCAGATGCAGTGAGACCTCTTAAGTTGCATCTATCGTGCCAACTGTCCATAGAGATCCAATTAAGTTCCATTTCTTCATTTGTCGACCCAAGAGATAGTTGCCCTTTCCTTTCGGCATCCAATCATTTTCTTTTGTGGGATTCGGATCGGGAACATTCTTACATACCATGATATCTACATTCGTTAGTGGACATACATACAGATATATGGTGATCGACAACACCCAAACAGCAATCGACTAATAAAAGTCAATCCAACATATCAATCAGATCATAAAAGGCATGGGAATTATGTGTTTATCAAACTATAGTCATCTAATCTTAATAATCATATCCTATACTCCAAGTCCTTCAACATAGGTAAACATCTTTTTCTGTTAAGTATGTAGGATGTTTAAATAAGCCCGTTAGATGATATAAATTTGAAAACATTCTCCCCCTCAATCAATGACTCATTTTATGAAAAGTTTAAAAACGCTGTAGTCATGGACTGAGTTTCAAATTTTTTTGAAAACACCAAGTCTGATTGATTTTAAAGCAACTCATTTTCCACCATTTTGTAAATACAACAAATTTTTTTCTGAAGAATTTTAGAAGGAAAATCATTTGTGTAGGAACAACAGTCTTTTTGTCGACATGCTTTCCTCATATTGTTTTTGGATAAGTGCTCGATATATATGAAAATTGGTTTAGTGCAGCACTTTCCCTTTTGAAGAGCGGGTTGCTATCTGAAATAATAGCAAACCATAGTTTAAGCGGGTTCTGAGTCTGAAATAAGTGCAAGTCATATTTAGAGACATGTTTTGAAAAGAAATATTTACACCTTCTGCTCGAACTTCATCTAAAGTCCCGTGCCATTATTGAATGACATTTCTAAGACCGTAGATGTTATTGGTACCAGAAGAATTGTCATGAGAAAAAAATATTTTTGGTATTTTATGAGTTTTTAATTTTTTATAGTTTTTTGAGAATTTTATATTTTTCTATTTTCTTTTTGTTGGTTTTATATTTTTGTATTTTGCTTTTTTACAAATATATACAAAAAAAGATGATATAGTTTAAGAAGGATGATGATACGAGTACCGAGATAGGGATATCGTTCAGCACTTTGTAGAAGATAGAAGTCATCATCTCTTAAACTTTCACCACCAAAGCTTTCGAGGCTCTTGAATCGTTGTCAGAACTTGAGCCTTCTGAAAGTGAGACTTTGGTAGCTTCCCCACAAACCGAAAATCTAAGAATAAAGACCATTTCCCCAAGAAGTAGAATTGAAGAAAAACGGTCTCATTAAATGAAGCTCAGCACCCCAAAGAACACGAGAGCACTGAAGTAACAAGTTAAAAGATTGATCATCTCTGTGGTTATCAAATCAGGGAATAAATGATTAAGTTCGATCACATGAACTTGCTGTGCGTCCCCGATGTACACATTACTCTTCGAGATTGAGCAGTTGTCTATTCAGGGGAGCAATATATCAACATCTTCACTTCTCCAAATGCATTCCAATTATCTTACATATAAACAATCAGCCCATGATGTACACATGTACCCAGCAAGAGTAGAGACGATGACATCCAAGTAACATGTTGAGTCACTGATTATTTCTGCGGATGCCAATTTCAGAATATCTGATTAAGCTCGATCATGTTTGATGTCAACTCAGGAATATCTGATTAAGCTCGATCATGTGAAGATGTTGTGTGTCCCTGATGTACACATATATCTCCCCTGATGGTTGCGATCTCATCGAAATCATCATTACATTGTGTACATGAAGCAATAATCAGAAGCACTTAATCATAAACCATATCGAAGATGTCGATAAGCAATATCATCTCACGCTCCAAATATTCTTCTCATATTTCTTCCCACTGAAAGCTGAGTTAACACATACCAAACGTGTCTAGAGACCACTTACTCTAAATGGTTGGAATAATACATCCTTCCCCCAAATAGTTGGAATGATACATCCTTCCCCCAAATAGTTGGAATAATAACACCAAACTCCATGAATTAAACACTGAGTTTCTCTGCGGTTATGAAATTTGTCTCCTCGGAATAACTTCAATATAGAAGAAGTATTAAGTTCAGCACATGTACTCGTTGTGCGTTTAGATGTATGTCTCCTTCCCTCTTGCTGGTTTTGATACCTCAGAATCAGCAAGACATAATATACTCATATACTTGAAATAGAGAAGAACACAATTAGCTCAAATGAATCTTGTGAGAATCAGCTGCTACAGAAACTCTCTCTGACTATCTTTATCAACCCATATGTAGACAATTTGAGGTGACCACTGAAGAAGAAAACCCGATATACCAAACTTGAAACTGAAGTCGAATTCCCCATATTTGTATCTTAAGCTTGCACTAAATGATGGAAGAATGGTGTCGAGAATCTATGCTTCAAGCAAATCTCTAAGTACTCACTACTCAAAAAAAGTATGAGACATTAACACCTCTTGAGATTATCCACACCGTCATCTACATGTGACACTGAGTAAAACAACATAACTCCTAATAGTGATAGTTAACTAGGTCTTCAACCATCCACCCCGACTGCTAGTAACTAGATAAACCAAGTCTTCAACTCAAATTCTTAAGCCCGGGAAAGTTATCAAATAAGAACACGCCTTTGTGAAAGTCAACTTCAATCTCAAATAAGTGATAAATGATTAACTCCGAAGTAATCAACTTGTGTTAAATGCCCAACACGTGAATAAACATACAATCATATGTACATTGACCCACTGAATGAACCGGAACAAATGATTCCTCAACATCAATGCATTCTTCCTAAAGGTATACCTGTAGAGACTGATCTAGAAGATTCACCAATAATGTCTTCGAGTAGATGAGGTAGTCATTTTCCTTAATGTTCATGTGGTTGATTTATAGCGTGCACATTGAGAGGAACAATAATCTGTGAAGATTTGGCAAAGGAATACCAAAGAGCGGATCATTATTCATGAATAATAATCCATGAAGATTTGGCAAAGGAATACCAAAGAGTGAATCATTATTCAATAGTGCAACTGCCATATTACGATAGTCATTATCAACGCCTTAAGGGATAACTAGAGATTGGGTTTCTCGACTAGTCTGATTTGTACTTCTTAGATGGAGAACCAGTTGAGTCAGCAGAAACCAGAGCAGGAGCTTCATCAAACATCGGTTAAAACACTAAATCCTAAAACATAACTCCCATATATCCTTAGTAGGTCTAACATTAGGTGTATGATCATTATACAAACATCCATCAACTAGTAGATCCACTTCTCCCCCTCAAAAATTGCATATGATGTTGCCAATGCCATTTTTTGATTTGAGCAAGTGAATAAGAATATAATCACCGGTAAGTAGATCCATTTAATAACTGTCATTTTATTCACACTTCTCCCCCAAAAATTACATCTGAAGTTGCCATTCTTGATTTGAACAAGTGAATAAGAATATACTCCAATGAACGTAGATTCACTTGATGATTTAATGAGCATGGGAAAAGTATGAAGCTCGTTGATGGAGAATGTAGATGAGAATGTAGATGAGAATGGTCATTCTTGAGAGAATTTCTCCTAAACTGAAGATAAAACGCACTGAATTGTACGCCTTTCTTTTCTTTGAGGAACGGGGCCTGATGTGTTATCTGCAGATGCCATAATGATGAAATACGAGGCTTGAAACTGATGTGAACAGACGTCATAGCCAATTGAATATCAAGGTTGAGTTACTTGAACCCGTGAGTTATGAGATATCAATCCTTTTGTTATCCATACTTTAAGCTAGTCCATGTAGTGAAGGATCGAAGTATCTGAAACTGAGTAAGGACTACCTGCAATAACATTACAAGCTTGATTGCATATATATTGGTTAGTAGGTTTCACGGTCAACCTTGATTTTGCCATCGGTAAATAGCTTTCCGGTAGGTATCCACCTAAGTCCAACATCCTTAAACATTATACCAGATGGTATCCACTTATGGCAAGGTCTAGGATTGTTAAGCTTCTTATGCATAGTGGAAGACTTATCGGTATTCCTAGTTTCCAAAGATTTAGCAGTTGGTATCCATCTAGGCGAAGTTTTCGGTTTATTTTGCTTTATATGCACTGTAGATGACTTAGTGTAAATCCTAGACTTAACAGGTTGAACCTTTGCATGAGCATTTACTTTCTTCAGGGATTTTGTAAAACAATTATCATGATTTGCATTAAAGATACATTTCAGACAATTCGAGCAGGCAGCTTGTTTGGATTCAGAAATAGATCTAGATTTCTTAGAGTGATCTGCTATGGCAATAGCTTTAATCAAAACGCAACTACTCTTAGATCCAAGCCAATCCCTAGTCTTTAGTTTAGTGTTCCTAGGTAATGGTTTACTACAACTAGCAGTGCCTTGAAATCTCGAAGAATTCATCACCCTAGGTCTTGCACCTAAAATTCTGTCTTTTCGAATCTGTGCCTTCTTTCTAGCCATTTCTAGATGAGAGTTCTTATACAAATCATTCATAACATTTTTCCTAGGAAAGTTCAGGTGAAGTGACTGTTTTGTGAAAACTTGTTTCACATCAACTTGGGAGGCAAACCGCGTTTTTGAAAATTTTGGTCATTCAGATCTAAACACATTCGGTTGTCTAATAACTGGTTTCCCCAAGATTGATGGTTTTGCAAACTTAGTGTTCACACTATTCCCTGTTGTTTTTCTGAGCTCATTCTTTAAGGCAACTATTGTGAAACTCTTATCTTAAATTTAAGCTTTGAGTTCATCAATTTTGGCTATCAAAGAGTTTGTTTGATCCAAAGACTTAGTTCTAGCTTCTTTGACCGAGTCACTCAGTTCTATGTGATGTTTTCTCAAAGTCTCATTTTCCTTTAGTAATTTGGCCACACAAATTCCTAATTCATCATTTCTAGTTTTAATATCATCAATAGCATTAATATCAGAATTACTTGTAACCAAATTACTTTTCACATGCATATCAGAAATATGTTTCTTCAAATTGCAGATTGTCGAGTTTTTGTCCTGGAGCTGAGCTTTTAAATCATTAATTTTAAAAAATTCACGCAATTCAGGGAATTCCGAATTTTTGCAAGGTTTCACAGTTTGAAAACTTTCGTCTTTTCTTGTAATTTCAAGTGAAATGCAATGTTTTTCAAGTCATGAGAATTTATTTGAAAGTTCATCAAAAGTTATCTTATCAACCATCTCATTAGTTTTGAAACACTTAATGTCAGACTCAGCTTCAGTTACAGAACATTTATCAAGAACATGTTTTGTGACGTGATCAGATTACACAAGAGTATTTTCAGATGCATCATTTTGGACAGTTAAGGGTACCTCATCACATGACACCTGTTCATTTATCGGTCAAGCTTATATGTCTCCGAGCCTCTGTATTCAGTGTCAACTGATCCATCATCCGATGCTTTACCGGTCTCAACACTACAATCTCTTAATTGTAACCCGACATTCATTCACCTTTCTGATTACCGCATCCACTTCTTGTGTGACAGGAGTTACTGAGTAGCTGGTTACATCATTTTTTGCTGTCTCTGATATTCTGCATTTAGCAACACCCGATCTTTCAACTGATACATTACATGACTCATCACAACTATCTCTCAATTAGAACCGACACTCATCCACTTTTTCATCTTTCTGTGTAACTTCCTCAATATACTTCTCCACATTATCCATGAGTTGGATAAATGTCTCTATGAACATGTTAACTTCCATTCCAGTGTGATTTTTGAATGACATTTCAGTCATATCATAGTCATAATCTGAAGTGTATTCCCTATTGACGAATGACTGAAATTGTCTGTTGATCACCTGAAGTGCTGCTTTAGAACTAGCTTCTTGAACCTTTTCTTTGTCAAGTTGTTGTTCCGTTTGTTCTAAATTTAAGAGTAATGTGCCGGTGAACGTTGATAATTCTTGACGGAAAATTGCAGCAAATGTTCGTTCCATTCTCTTAGTTAGAAGTAACGTGAGGTGTGAATGAAGTTGTTGATAAGGTTCAATGCAACTTTCCTTTTCCTTTGAAAGAGAATTCTGTAACCTTGACTGGTGCATTTCTCTCTCTTTAGATTCTGAATACGGAGATCTCACATCCTCGTTGACTGATTCCATCATCTTTAACCGTTCAGTATAGCTAATATTCTCATGGTTGTCTACAACATCATACAGTTTGAGTACTTCCGAAATCACTGAATCAGGAGTGTAAGACATGATGTTGTTGTGTACACGGGATTTTATTTGGGCCTAAAAAAATTCATTTCAAGACTTCGTGGTGAAACCTCACAATATTCAGGCTGTTTCGGTTGTTTTGATAGGTATTTCACTGAAAACGGAGTCACGGTTCAAAAGTTTTGACCGTTTGAATTTTTGATGTAAAAAGTCAACTTTTGGTCAAACCGAAGAGTCAAAACGCAACCTGGACACACCGTAATACTCAAAACGCAACTCTTGACAAATCGCACAATGAACAAATCGCAGTGAGTCAAATCGCTTAATGACAAACTGCTTTTATCAAACCGCTTCAATGACAAACCGCTTTTTTCAAACCGCTTCAATGACAAACCGCTTAAGTCAAACCTCTTAAGTCAAACCGCTTTAGTCAAACCGCTTGAGTCAAACAGCTGTCAATACAAACCTCTTAAGTGACAAACCTCTTAAGTATCAAACCTTTTAAGTGACAAACCTCTTAAGTATCAAACCTCTTCAGATACAACGAATCTGGACAAACCGCTTCAGATACAATGAATCTGGACAAACCGCATCATAGACAATGAATCTGGACAAACCGCATCATAGAACTTGACATACCGCTTCCAAGAAAATAGAATGAGACTCAAACCGCTTCCTTGAAACTCTTCAAAAACTAAACTTTTCCAATCCAAAACACTATAACCAAGATGAATTAAGCCTTCCAAACCAAAAACTACACTAAGAGCAAGGGGTGTCGTGGGGAGCTCAAAGCTCTTCATTTGGGCCCCACGTGTGCCACCTCACCTCCACATCACTCCAACACATTAACTAAAAAATACACTCAATCACAACTTACTTACTTCTCTTCATTTGGGCCCCACCTACCCTCATTTTATTTCTTTTCCATATTTTCCAAACACAATTAAATTCATTTCATTCACTTAAATAAAAATAAAACTACAATACGGAAAAAAAAAACATACGAAAAAATACATAAATCCTACGATATTAAAATAAACCATATGAAAAATATATAAATCCTAAATCCTAATCTGAAAACTCCTCGTCTGCAGGATCATATGCGGGAGGTATATAATCCTCGAGGTGAGACAAAGCTTCCTTGTCTACCGGAGATTCCTCACCGGAGACTCATGGATCATCATCTTTGTTCACCCGATAGCTCCAATTGACTTTGGTGTTGATGTTGTTCGTTACCCGTTGAACACACTTCCATAACTTGTCAATAATTTCGTCATCTCTGCGGGCTTCCTCCTTCAGAAATTTCTCGATAACACCTTTTCGTTCAGTGCTGATGTCGTTGCAAGTCTTGTAGCTTTCTCTCATCTGCAGCTTCTCCGTCCTCCCCTGCTCAAAGAATTGGATGACGTGTATAATAGCGTCTTTTCTAGCCTCATCATCGTTATTTCATTGATTTTGAACGTACGTTTGCATATCACTAGCGGAATGCGGGAGACGGCAAGCCTTAATAATCTTGCGTAAAGAGAATGTGTATTTTGAAGTTGAATTGTGTTTGAGAGTGTGAAATTTTTTTGTGTAGATGTTGGTTATATTTATAGAGTTGGTAAATGTTTTTGAATTTGAAAAGAAAAAAAATTAAAATAAAAAGGTAAGATTTTTGAGTTTGAATTTGTAAACCATTGTGAGAAACGGTTACATTTTTGAGTTTGTCTTTTTCTTCGTCGTTGGAACGGCGAAACCCAAAGTGGCGAAGCCACTTAGTGTCGTGGCGAGCCACGAAATGAATTGGCGAGGTTCCATGTAGGATTCGGCGAGAAGCCAAATGTCCCACACCCCATGCTATAATATGATGATCCTAAACACAAAAGTACAAACCTTTAACACTTTTAACCATCAATAATTCGAACTTGTTGTAATTTTGGCTTATAGAATTCGAACTAACAAAGAGCAACAATAACCAATATTTATGATCCAAACCTGGCTCTGGTATCAGTTGTTAGATATTGATTATTGTAACACACAAACACACAAATATGGTTCGAATCTATGGAAGTAACTTAGAAAGAGAAAGTAGAATGAGATGCTTTCTAGAGAGAGAAAGTTAGAGAAAAATAAAGAGAATGTTAGATTGAGAAAATGAAAGGTCCAACCCGCTACCTTGGGAGGTAGAGGGTATTTATAGTTTTACATAATACGCCCTCTGCCGGGCTGTGGATCAGGCATACAGTGGGTAAAGACCCATCCGTCCTCCATGGTGTTACTCTAACTAACTAAGTAACTAATAAATAACGTAATGTCTATGAGCTAACATATGCTAGCCAATAGTTGGGGTGACCGACACTTCACTATGGATTTTCTAAATCCTAACACTTCTTAAGGTTAAACACTAGATTCTGCATAGTGTTTAATATATTGTGTTCGTTAAAGTCAGCTTCTATACTAGATTGTTTGCTCAACTGGGATCAACAAGTGGTATCAGAGCTTGTGATCTAGAAGCTGTGATCAAGAAGAATTTGTGTTTGATTCAGATCTGTTCTTATTCAATCATTCAAGATGAGTGACGAAACTCACATGGTTACTGCCTCTAAGGTACCTATGCTAAAGCAGGGAGAGTATGAGA
The DNA here is from genome assembly GCA_910596185.1 of Chrysanthemum makinoi. Lineage (NCBI taxonomy): Eukaryota > Viridiplantae > Streptophyta > Magnoliopsida > Asterales > Asteraceae > Chrysanthemum > Chrysanthemum makinoi. Next base: position 123,306,521 of record OU343220.1, read on the forward strand.
TATGGAAGATGAGGATGATGCAATACATTCGCATGATTGACTACAACATGTGGGATGTCATTGTAAAGAGTGATACTCTACCAAATATTGGTGCTGATGGTAAATCACTCACTATTGTAGCTGAAACTAATAAGGCTCAAAGGAAGCTGGAGATCAAGGCTCATAGTATTCTCAATATGGGAATACCCAATGAGTATTCGCTGGACTTTCAAGGATATGAGACTGCCAAGGAGTTGATGGATGCTATTGAACAAAGATTCGGTGGTAATAATGCTACCAGAAAATCAAGGAAGAACATGCTTAAGCATCAATTTGAAAAATTCTCTGCTACCAGTGGAGAAAGTCTTGATGGAACTTACAACAGGCTTCAGAAGCTCATCAGTCACTTGAAATTACTTGATTATAAAGTTCCTCAAGAAGACATCAACCTCAAGTTTGTTCAAAGCTTGGCACCTGAAGGGGTAATGCACACAGTTCTTTGGAGAAACAAAGATGATTTTGATAAACTGACCTTGGATGATCTCTATAACAACTTAAAGGTCTATGAGTTTGAGAAGAATTCAGCTAGTTCATCCTCTACTACTCAGAACTTAGCTTTTGTGTCTACCAACAACAAGAGTTCTCAAGAAACTACCACTGCTACTTATGAAGTTTCCACTGCTAACTCTAATGTTTCCACTGCTAGTGATAACGTTAGTGATAGTGCGATCTATGCTTTTCTAGCTGAACTCACAAAAAATGCTTCAGTGTTGAACCAGGATTTGGATCAAATTGATCCTGATGATCTTGAAGAAATTGAACTTAAGTGGGAGATACCTATGCTCACTTTGAAGGCTAGGAGATTTATGAGGAGAATTAGTAGAGAGATCAAGTACAGTGGTCAAAACAACATCTGGGTTTGATAAGAGCAAGATAGAGTGCTACAACTGTAAAAGGAAGGGGCACTTTGCAAGGGAGTATAGGGCTCCAAAGAGGAATGGTGACAATTTCAAGAAGGCAACTGAAGAACCAAAGCCTTCTTCAGCATTGGTGGCTCAAGATGGAATTGGTGACAATGACTGGAGTGACCTGATTGAGGAAGGACCTAATGCTGCTTTTCTTGCAAGTGAAGCTTCCAAAGTACAAAACTTTGCTCTCATGGCATATACTTCATCATCATCTGGTTCTGATTCTGAGGTATCCAATAGTTCAAATAGTTCTGGTTGTTCTTTTAAATATTGTCAGGATACTTTAGAAGCTCTTAAAGCTGTGAATGAGAGTCTTAGAAAAGAAGTTGAAGGTCTTGAAAGGGATAACTTAGGTTATAGAGTTGGACTTAAAAATGTAGAAGAAAAACTTGAGTTTAGTAAAATGTGTGAGTTTGAATATGTTGATAAGATTAACATTCTAGGTGGTGAAGTTGATATTAGAGATAGAGAAATCAATGTACTTAAGCAGAAACTTGAAGAAGCTGAAAAAGTAAAACAAGAAGCCCTAGATGAAAAACAGAAACATGTAGTTAGGGTTGAGAAACAAAAATATGCTTATGAGTTAGTGAATAAGTGAATTGAAAGCCACTTAATGAAAAAGGGTTCTGGCTTAGGGTACACTGAAGTAGCACCTCCAATGAAAAGTGCCTTTTTAAATGGGACAATTGATGAGGAGGTTTTTGTTTGTCAACCTCCAGGCTTTGAGGATCCTGACCACCCTGATAAGGTGTATAGGGTTAAAAAGGCAACATATGGGTTGCATCAAGATCCTAGGGCATGGTATGATTGCCTATCTACTTATTTGTTGGACAATGGGTTCAAAAGAGGATTGATTGACAAGACATTGTTCATAAAGAAGCTCAAGGATGATATTTTGCTGGTTCAAGTATATGTTGATGACATCATCTTTGGCTCAACGAACATGGAGCTGTGTAAGGATTTTGAGAAACTTATGCATGATAAGTTTTAGATGAGTGCTATGGGTGAAGTTACTTTCTTTTTGGGGTTCCAGGTTCAACAAAGGATTGATGGTATCTTTATCAGTCAAGATAAATATGTAGCAGACATCTTGAAGAAGTTTGGGTTTAAGGATGTCAAAAGTGCAAGTACACCTATGGAAACACAGAAGCCACTGCTACCAGATGATGGAAGTCCAAGAGTTGATGTGAAACAATATAGATCCATGATTAGGTCTTTGATGTATCTCACCTCTTCTATGCCAGACATAATGTTTGTAGTATGTATGTGTGCAATATTTCAAGTTACACCTAATACAACATACATGAATGTTGTGAAGAGAATCTTTAGATATCTTAAGGGTCATCCTAAATTGGGCCTTTGGTATTCTAAGGATTCACCTTTTGATTTGGTGGCCTATACTGATAGTGACTATGTTGGGGCAAGCTTGGATAGAAAGTCTACTACTGGAGGGTGTCAGTTTTTGGGAAGCAGGCTTATCTCATGGCAGTGTAAGAAGCAAACAATAGTGGCCAATTCCACCATTGGTGAGTATGTAGTCACGCAAGTTGTTGTGGTCAAGTACTTTGGATTGAGAATCAATTCTGGACTTTGGGTACAATTTCATGCATACTAAGATTTATATTGACAATAACAGTACTATATGCATCATTAAAAATCCTGTTTTGCATTCTAGAACTAAACATATTGAGATAAGACATCATTTTATTAGATATTGCAATGAGAAAAGGTTAATCCAAATGGTTAAAATACATACTGATTACAATGTAGCAGACCTACTCACTAAAGCTTTTGATGTGGGGAGGTTTATGTACTTAGTAGTTAGTATAGGTATGATCAATCTCTAATTCTCAAAATGTTTTTGCAAAAGTTTGTAAATAGATAGTATTGCTATTGGCAATCTGAGTACTGGTAGTGTATATTTTACCACTGCTTGCTATTTTTGTTAAGTCCTGCTAGTGCATATAATTTTTAGTGCTTGTGTTACACTTAGTACTGCTAAGTGTCTAACCTTAACAAAGTTTGTGTAGTTTTAGTTTGTGTTTGTCTCATACAGATTTTGGAAGAATATTTGTACATAGTTTCTTGGATCGTTTATGAGCACTAGGATTTTGGAGTATTGCTGCTGGTGCATTTAGTGTTAAAAAAATTGTAAATTTTGTTGTATTCTTCTTCCAAAAGATGCATGATATCACTAAATTCCCAAATCATTTGCAAAGAAGGACTTGGTTGAAAGATTGGAGGGCAAAGATGTTTCCACTGCTAGTGTTACTGGAATCACTGCTAGTATTGCAAAAGAACTGCTAGCTCGTTTCTAATGCCGTGTGAAATTAGAGGGGCTGTTTTGAAACTTTTTGTGACAACGTATTTATTCCCCAAATCACTACCGATCATTCAATTGGTCTCTCAAACAAAATTACTTGGCTCTTAACACGAACCCTAATCACACAAATCACTCAATTTCACTAATCCCAAACCCACAAACCCTAATTTTATAATGGCGAATGAACTTTAAACTTCTCACAATTTGGTTGCGTACTTGGTAAAGAATGAAGCTTCTGAAGGTTTTCATGAGATGATTGACATCATAAAACAAAGCCCTATCTCATATGCTTTGAATGCTACACCGGTTATTCTTAAGTCTTACACTCATCAATTTTGGAGGACGGCGGAGATTGAACAGAGGGATGGTGTAGACATTATTAGGGAAATGGTTGATGATCAAGAGATTTTGGTTACTGAGGAGGTGATTAGGACTGTGCTACATTTTCAGGATGCTGATGGAGAAGTAAATATGGCAAATACTGAGATCTTTGCTGGTTTAGAGAGAATAGGATATGAGAGAAGGGTTACAAGTTTAAAATTTCAAAAAGGTATGTTTTCCCCACAATGGAAGTTCTTGATACATACCTGTCTTATGTGTCTTAGTAGCAAAACTACTGGCTTTGATGAATTTCCCTCTAAGTTTGCTACTGCTCTCATATGCCTCACTCTACAAAGGGTATATAATTGGTCAAGAATGATCTTTGAAGCTTTGCAAAAGAATATCAACAAGCAGGGAAAATATTTTCTATATCCTAGGTTCATTCAGATGATAATAGATAGTCAGATTGTGGATCCAAAACCACATCAGGGGAAGTATGGTCTGTTTTTCATTACCACCAAAGTATTTTCCAACATGAAGAGAATTTTTGTTAGGATATGAAAGTGCTGAAGATTGACAAAGTACTGAACAAGTCAAAGTACTGAAGATTCAAAGTACTGTTAAGTGAAAGTCAAAGTACTGCTGTCGAAGTCAAAGTACTGCAAAGTTAAAGACCTGCTATATTCGATTCTGGAAAGCTTTGTTATTCTAGAATATTCTTTGTTTAGATTACTTGTCGTACAAGGATACAAATTGTAAACCGACTAGGGTTATCCTTAAGCCTATAAAAGGACCCCTAGATTCTGTCGAAGTCAAAGTCTTTGTTAAGTGAAAGTCAAAGTACAGCTGTCGAAGTCAAAGTACTGCAAAGTTAAACAACTGCTATATTCGATTCTGGAAAGCTTTGTTATTCTAGAATATTCTTTGTTTAGATTACTTGTCGTACAAGGATACAAATTGTAAACCGACTAGGGTTATCCTTAAGCCTATAAAAGGACCCCTAGATTGGCATTAGATGTACGTGCAATATTAGAGTTTTTTGAGAATACGATATTAGAGTTTTAGAGTTGTTAAAAGAATCTGCATAACAAGCAGATTTAGAGTTATTAATAATATTGTTAAAGTTAAATCTTCTTAGCTTTGTTAAGTAAATTCCGCGTACTTAATAGAGGTTACTCAGTGTTTCATTGTTAATAACTTAGGATTTATCCAAAATTATTAAACCCTTAACAAGCTATATAGTTTAGTTTGGTTAGAGTACATCGATCCAACAAGTGGTATCAGAGCTTGTGTGGAAACTCTGACTAAGAAGAAACCGTTTAAAACCTAGTTAACAACAAAAACCTAAAGATGTTGACTGAAGCTGTTCTACCCCCATCCATCACCTCACTAAGAATACCAATCATTAAGAAGGGAGAATAAGACCTATGGAGCATGAAGATGAGGCAGTACATTGCAATTACAGACCATGCACTTTGGAATGCAATTGTCAATGGCAATGAGGTAGTTCCAGAACCTATAGAGGTTCCTAGATAACCTAAACCACCTAAACCAGTCACAATAAGGAATCAAGAGAAAGCTCTCAACATACTGTTGTCTGCTATTCCAGATGGTCATCTACTCAAGTTCCATGATGCTAAAGATGCAAGGCAACTCTGGGCTGCTCTCAAGACAAGATTTGGAGGTAATGATGCTTCCAAGAAGATGCACAGAAATTTGTTGAAGCAGCAGTTTGAAACATTCACAGTTGGAGAAAGAGAATGCCTTGATGCTGCCTATGACAGATTCCAAAATCTTCTCAGCATGCTAGAGCTGTACAAAGCAGAGGTCTCAGTTGAAGATGCTAACCTAAAGTTCTTATGGAGTTTGCCATCGACATGGCATGTGATTGCTGCAATGATCAGAGGACAACCTGGATTGGATACTATGGCCTTTGATGATCTCTACAATCATCTGAAGGTTTATGAGCATGAGATGAATGGCCAAACAAGTTCAAAGTCTCATAGTATAGCTTTTGTGTCTTCTGAAAAGAGAGGCAGTACTTCCTCTAAAAGTACTGCTTCTTCTACTCAAAGTACTGTTGCTTACACTACCCCCACCTTTGCTCAGCAATCCACACCAACAAATACCATTCACTCAGATGAAGTTGTGTGCTCTTTCTTTGCACATCAAGCTACCCTACCTGTTACTTATGAAGAAGATCCATCACAGATTGAAGAGGATGCTCTTGAAGAAATTGATATCAGGTGGCAAGTTGCTATGATCACTTCAAGGATCAGGAAGTTTATGAAGAAGACAGGAAGAGGCATTGACTTCAAACCAAAACAGGGAATCACTTTTGACAAATCCAAGATTGAATGCTTCAACTGTTAAAAGACTGGACATTTTGCAAGGGAATGCAGGTTTGCTAAATATCAAGCAAACAGGATGACTGAGAAACCAAAGCTAGAGTTGAAAGAAATTCCTATTACAGAAGCAAAAGCTTTGGTTGCTCAAGAGAATCTATCAAAGGTTGACTGGAGTGCTGAGTTTGATGATGAACCAGTAACCTACTGTATGGTAGCTGTGGAGGATTCAGTGGCAGAGTTTGACTGGAGCACAACTTTTGATAAGGAACCTGGACATGCTGCTATGGAGTCTAAAGATGGATATGGAAGCTTTGACTGGAGCATGGAGTGTGAAGATGATCTTGTTCTACTTGCAATGGTAGCCACTTCACCAAGCTCACCCCCTATCTTTGAGGTATGTTCTAATTGTCATGACTTTTATCAAAAAGTACTTAATAGTTACGTGACTGAAAGAGATAACTGTATAAGAGCTAGGTCTGAGGTAGCAGGTTACCAAATTACTTTAGAGTCTATGGAAGCTAAAATAATAACACATGAAAAAAATGAAACGGCTTGGGCAGAAAAGTATGAACAACAGGATTATCAGTTAAAATTAAGTGAATGGAAGTTAAATTGTAAGATCTCTGAAATTGAGAAACTAACTAAGGAGAGAGATGAATTGATAGAAAAGTTTGCTGCTTGGGGACAATCAGGTCTTTCTCATGTCACTTATGTTGAAAAACAGAGAAGAGCTTACATTAAAACTGGTCTAGATTTTGGTATGGACTTTAATAGCATAGAAAACCCACCTAGTGATCAGGATGAATGTGATTTTGAAGATATCACCACTAGTGATGATGAACTCATTAATTATGTAGACACATCTAGCAATGAGGAATCAGTTAGTGAAACACCTCCTGAGTTTAAGAAAGATAAAGGTTATCATGGTGTCCCTCATCCCACTGGTAGTCATCAACCTCTTAGGCCTGATGTTTCTCGTTTTGGAGTAGACAACTTAGAGTTTAGGAAGAAGCTTATTGGTCAATCTAGGTCTGAAACCCCAAAAGAAACTGTTGAGACACCTAAGGTAGATGGTGCTAAAAGCCAAGTAGTACTTTTACCTCAAAGTACTGCTACACCTCAAAGTACTGCTACACCTTCAGCAGTACCTTTAAGAAAACCTTTTCCCAATACTGCTAAACCTTTTTGGGATAATTTTGGTCAAAACAGTTTTAATCATTCACCTAAAAGACAGGATAGGTTTGGTCGACAGGATAGGTTTGGTCATACACATAGAAGAAGAAATTTTGGGATTACAGATCAAAAACTGTGTTTTGTTTGTTTTAGTCCTGATCATTTGAGTAAGGACTATGACTTACACTCAGAGTACCTAAGTAAGTTCCCAAAGAACAGAACTGTCAACCAAAAACCAAGGGAAACTAGACCAGCTTGGAATCATTCACATAGGGTTAACCATAGAAACTTCTCACCGGACTATAGGTACGCTCACCAGAGAAGACCTTTTTCAAAACCTCCAGTACCTTCAAACAATTTCCAAGGTACTATTAAGCCAAGAACAATACTTTCTCAAAGTACTACTCAGTTTTCACCAAACACCTCTTGGAATAGGAACCCTAGGAGATCTAATTACTATCAATCAGAAGGCCTTACAACTCCAAGAACGTAGTTAGATCTAGAGACTCTTCGCCAGAAGTTAAAACCAAATGGGTTAAGAAGGAAAGTACTGATGATGAACAAACAGTACTTTCAACAAGTACTACTGAAACAGTGATTTTTGATAAAGATGATTTTGTTGAAAAAGAAAAAGAGATTTTTGTTGAAAAAGAAAGTTTTGCTGAAAATCCACCACAAGTTTTGAAACAAAAGATAATGCTTGATTCTGTCTACAAAAACTGTGAAGATTACATACTCAAGGAATTTGAGTATGTTACTCCACAAGGGAAACACAAGTCAGTAATGGCTTGGGTTCCTAAAAGACACTAACTTTTGTATCTTTGTGCAGGGCAACCCAGTAGAGGAGCTTAAAGATCATCTTATTGTGGATAGTGGTTGCTCTGGAAGCATCACAGGAGACAAGGAGATTCTGTCAGATTTTAAGCCATATTGTGGAGGAAGAGTTGCATTTGGGAATGATGCTAGTGGAGGAAGAATTAGTGGGAAAGGAACCATCAAGACAGGGAACATAGATTTTGAGAATGTTAGATATGTGAAGGAGCTCAAGTTCAACCTTTTTTCAGTCTCTCAAATCTGTGACAAAAAGCACCCTGTGTTATTCACTAACACAGAATTTCTCATACTTTCACCTGAATTCAAGCTTGATGATGATAACTTGGTGATACTCAAAGTACCAAGAACCAATGATGTGTATAGTTTAGATATGAAGAGTCTTTACTCTTCTGAAAGAGCTACATGTTTAGTAGCAAAGGCATCACTTGAAGAAGTACATCAGTGGCATAGAAGATTGGGCCATGTGAATTTCAAGAATATCAACAAATTGGTCAAAGGAAATTTAGTTAGAGGTTTACCTTCAAAGACTTACAAGAATGATCACTCCTGTTTGGCGTGCAAGAAGGGTAAACAACACAAAGCTTCATGCAAGAAGCTTGAGGAAAGGACTGTTAGAGAACCTTTGGAGCTGCTGCACATGGATTTGTTTGGACTGTTTCATTGCTAGTCTAAACAAGAAGAAGTACTACTTGGTAGTAACAGATGATTGCAGTAGATTCAGTTGGGTATTTTTCTTGGGATTTAAAGATGACACTTTTGATGCAATTCATGATCTAATCATAGCCCTTGAAAACCAACTGAGACTCAAGGTTAGAGGTATTAGATGTGACAATGGGACTGAATTCAAGAACAAGCTTATGGATGAATTTTGTGCTAACAAAGGAATCAAGAGGGAGTTTAGTATTGCAAGAACACCACAGCAGAATGGTGTTGCAGAGAGAAAGAATAGAACTTTGATTGAAGCAGCCAGAACAATGCTTGCAATTCACAATTACCTATACAATTCTGGGTGAAGCGTAAGTACGCTTGCTATGTACTTAACAGAGTATCACCACCAAACCTCGATGAAGACACCTTATAAGTTGTTGATGGGCAACAAACCCAACATTCGTTTTATGAAGCCTTTTGGATGCCCTCTCACTATTCTCAACACCATTGATAATTTGGGTAAATTTGATGGCAAGTCAGAAGAAGGTTACTTATTAGGGTACTGCACCAACAACAAAGGCTTTAGAGTGTACAACAGAGTCACCAAGAAGGTTCAAGATTGTCTTCATGTTGAATTTTTAGAAGATCAAGAAAATCGAGGGGTAAAGGTCCCGATTGGATGTTTGATCTTGAAGTTTTGACTCCTTCTATGAACTATGTACCTGTTAGAGAAGAAAATCAACCCATTACACAATGGAGAAGATTTATAGTATGTTGTTCATGGAGTCCATATTAGACCTGATGTTGTTCATGATGAAGAACCTAAAACCGTTGAGCGTGAGAAAAGTACCGATGAACCAAAATCCTCATTGTCTGCTGAGGATCAATCTATTCAAGATGAACTTAATCAGATGCTTTTTCAAGATGTTATAGCACATTCTTATGATGATGAACAAAAAAGAGCTTATGAGGAAGCAAAGAAAAAGAACAAGACTGCAGAATTCACTCACAGTACTTTGGGTGACAGTACTTTCGAACAAAGTACTGCTGCACCTGTTAACAACACTTTGGATGATTTGGATGATCCAACCATGCCTGGTTTGGAAGATACTGATGATGAGTTTGAAGATGAAGGTATTTTCTCAGATTCCAATGAAGATGATGATTTCACTAAATTGGGTGATAATTATGAAGTTCCTCAGACTCCTATCTTAAGAATTTATAAGAATCATCCTGCTGATCAAATCATTGGTCCTTCTACTCCTGGAGTAATGACAAGAACCAAAGCTAAGGGTTATTCTACACCACACAATGCTTTGCTTAGTTTTGTTTATAAACAAAACAGGTTAAATCATAAGGACCATCAAACATGCCTGTTCACTTGCTTTATCCCTCTAGAAGAACCTAAAAACATAGCTCAGGAATTAGCTAAAGAGAGTTGGGTTAAAGCTATGCAAGAAGAACTTCTTCAATTCAAGCTTCAAGAAGTTTGGGTATTATGTGATCTACCTGATGGAAAGAAGGTCATTGGTACAAGATGGGTGTGCAGAGTCAAGAGAGATGAAAGAGGGAATGTTATCAAGAACAAGGCAAGGTTAGTTGCACAAGGATACATACAGAAAGTAGGAGTAGATTATGATGAAGTATTTGCTCCTGTAGCAAGGATTGAAACATTTCTTGCTTTTGAATCATATATGGGATTTCAGGTTTATCAAATGGATGTGAAGAGTGCCTTTTTATATGGAAAAATTACTGAGGAGGTCTATGTCAAACAACCTCCTAGTTTTGAAGATCCTACACATCCAAACAAAGTCTATAAAGTGGTTAAGGCTCTTTATGACTTACATCAAGCACCTAGAGCTTGGTATGAAAGGCTCTCTACCTTCTTATTGCAACATGGTTACAGGAGAGGAGCTATAGACAAAAAGGATATCATGTTGGTTCAAGTATATGTAGATGATATCATATTTGGAGCTACAAAACAATCTATGGTCAAGGAGTTTGAGAAGCTGATGCAGAATGAATTTCAAATGAGTTCAATGGGTGAGTTAACTTTCTTTTTGGGACTTCAAGTTAAGCAATCCAAGGAGGGAATTTTCATAAGTCAAGACAAGTATGTATCTGACATACTTAAGAAGTTCAATTTTGATGCTATGAAGCTTGTTACTACACCTATTAAATCTATCAACTCATTGGGCAAGGATGAAGATGGACAACCAGTTGAAGTCAAGTTATACGATCAATGATTGGCGTCTTATGTATCTCAATCGCATCTAGGCCTGATATCATGTTTGCTGTTTGTTTATGTGCAAGATATCAAGTCTCACCTAATATTTCTCATATGAATGCAGTGAAGAGAATTTTCTGTTATTTGAAACAACAACCTAAGTTGGGGTTGTGGTATCTAAAGGATTTACCTTTTCACTTAGAAGCTTTTTCAGATAGTGATTATGCAGGTGATAACTATGATAGAAGATCAACCGCTGAGGATGCCATATCTTGGAAGAAGATTAGTTTCGTGGCAGTGTAAAGTAAACAATTGCAGCAACATCCTCTCTAAAGGGTTTCTGAATATGTGGCTGCTGCAAGCTGTTGTGGACAAGTTTTGTGGATGCAGAATCAACTATTGGATTATGGGTTCAATTTCAAGAATACTCCTATCAATATTGATAATGAGAGTACCATCTGCAATGTGAAGAATCCAGTTTATCATTCCAAGACCAAGCACATTCCGATTAGGCACCACTTCATCAGAGATTGTTATGAGCATAGGCTCATTAATGTTGTCAAGGTGCATACAGATGATAATGTAGCTGATTTACTCACCAAAGGATTTGATGTTTCAAGATTTAATCACTTGGTGGTGAGTATTGGCATGATTAATTATTAAAGCTACATTTGAGGGGAGGACTATTTAGTATTTGTATAGTCCTATGCTTTGCTTAAGGGGAGGCAATCCAATGCTCACATGGAGTGTTTGTTATTATAGAGAAGAAGATGGAAAAGTACTGCTATTTTGTTTTATGAAAGTACTGCTTTGAAAGTACTGCTCTGGAAAGTATTGCGCACTTGGAAAGAACTGTTTGTCTTATCAACGTACTGTTCCAACGGTAATATTGAGGGGTAAAATTCAAACAACGGTAACTTTGTTATTATGGGTAGTGATTTTTCAAATCCTACCTATAAATAACTACTCTCTGAATTTCTCTCTCATCTTTATATTGTATAATCTTCTCCATATTTTCTCTCTCTCACACACTTACGTATTCAAGAATTCATATCTTTTACAATCATCCATGGCAAACCTACACACAGTTTCTAAACACAACATGGTGGTGAATTTAGATAAAACAGAGGCCAATGTCATCTTCCATGACATAATTGATTTCTTAACTGGTTCCCCAATCAGTTATGCGCTTTTGGTGGAACCTGATATCATTGAGCCCTGGATACAACAATTTTGGGCAACTGCAAGGACACATGTAGAGAATGATGAATCTTATATTCAAGCTAAAGTTTCTGGAAGACTTATCAAGATTACTGAAGCATCAATTCGTGAAGATTTATTTTTTGATGATGCAGAAGGAGCTATTAGGTTTGATAAACAGCTTCTTTGGGATACACTGAGAGATATTGGATATGAAGGATCTTTGGTTGACACAACAACATTCAAGAAACCCTTGTTCAGTCCCCATTGGAAGTATTTGGTACATGTTCTTCTTCATTGTATCCGCTCTAAAAGTACTTCTTGGGAGCAATTTGGTTCAAACATTTCATCTGCACTGGTAGGATTGGCTACAAATCGTATGATCAACTTTTCAAGGCTAATCTTAGATGGAATGCTCTCACACATCTGTCATGGTTCAAGATGGTTAATGTATCCGAGATTTATTCAAGTCTTCTTGAATAAAAAACTTTTAGATGTACCAAAGCCTACAAGTCTTTTACCTGTTGTGGTACAACCAGCCAAAATTTTCACATTTGTGGCTAGGAAGAGTGATTTATTCACTGGAAGGAACACTCCATTGACTACTTCAATGATGAAGATTGTTCAATCTATTAGAGATGAGGCTGAAGCTAGTGATGAAAGAGAAGGTACTGCTACTGCTACTACTCAGGTACCGGCTTGCTCAGGGCTCGGCAAGGTACTGCTTCTCAAGTGCTGCATCTCAAGAAACTTCAACACAAGTACGCTTCACAAGGTACTGATGTTAATGAAGGTACCAGTTTCTCCCACCTCATCCCACCATACTACTCCTCCTATGGCATCACCAGAACAAGATGTTCCTATTTTCTCTTCATCTTCAAGAAGATCCAGCCTACTATACCCCTGAAGGTTTAGTATTGGATAATTATGTTATGACAAGGGAGTTAGTCGATTGAAGAAACTACTGAGGCTCAAGCCTAATGCACAATAGCACAGTTGAAGATCAAGTTTAGGAGATTCAAGAAGTCTGTTTGGCCCTTAGTTAAACATCACAGGTTATGGGTCAAAGCTAAAAAGAAGTAGCAAAGGTAGTTTAAGAAGACCAAAAGCAAAAAGGTTCAAAAGCAATCTTCATTCCAATTGGGGAGGAAATTAGAAGATAAGAATTTGAATGAAGAAGAAGCTGAACCTCAAGGTACTGATGATCAACCTCAAGGTACTGAAGTGCAAGTTCAAGTTAAAAGTACTGAGGAAGAAAGAATTAGAGTTCAAAGTACTGATGATCAAGGTACTGTTGATCAAAGTACTGGTCTTCAAGAAACATCTCGACAAGAGCTAATTACACCAAGGGTGTTAAACTTTGATGAAGAAGCTGGTCCTTCAAAAATTACACAAGAAGAAGAAGCTGATACACCTATGGTTGAACATACTGCAAGTGATGAAATTGCAGCTGAGGTATTGAAAAATCTATCAAGACCAAGAGGTGTGACTATTCTAGGAGTTGCTGAAGAACAATCACAAGCTTCTCAACCTGTTATAGATCCAAAAGATAAAGGCAAAGGTAAGATGGTAGAAACAAAGAAGAAGAAGCTCACTTTAGCACAAATAAGGGCTGCTCAAGTTGCTATGAATGAGGAAGCAGCTAGACAGTTTCAAGCTGAATTGAATACTGAAATTGATACTGAAGAGGCTAAGGATAGAAAACCTAAGGATATTGAAGAAGCTAAGGATAGAGAAGCAGCAAAGAAATTGAAAGAAGAATTGAATGCTGAAGCTGCTGAAACATTACAATCACCTATTCTTGTTTCTGCTTTACCAAGAAGACTAAATCGTGCTAAGGAAAGGAATGCAATGATGGCTTATTTAAAGAAGCAAGGATATATTGGATTGAATAAGTTGAATTATGTTGAGATGAAAGTTTTGTATGAAGCTGTTAGAGAAGCTTATCAGAAACAAGTTGATAGTATCAAAGACTATACAGATGATAATGGTCAGAAAGAAGAAGAAAGAAAAGGAAGCTTAAAAAGAAAAAGAACAACTGAAGTTGAAGATCAACAGCCATCAAAGAAGGTTGAGTTAAGGTCTGATACTAATGATGATCTAAGGAATTACTTAAGAATTGTAGAATTTGAGTATTCTAAAGCTGATGCAGAAAAGAAGACAGATAAGAAGAAGAAAAAGTCTCCAATAACTACTTTTGAAGTTGTAGAATCTAAAGATGGGAATTATCTGATGTTTCATAGACAAGATGAAAGCTTCAGAGTGTTTAATATGCTATGGGATCTATTGCACATAATAGATAGAGAGGATTTATTTTATCTATATCATTTGGTGCAAGAATACTTTGAACACATTCCATCAGAAGGTGTTGGTTTAATCTTGCTTGGAGATCTCACAACTGTTTGGGAAACTTAAGAAACAAGTACTGCTGAGATTTGGAAAAATCAAGAAGATTGGGAGATTATCAGCTGGAGATTCTTTGAAGAATCTGGAGTACATGTTTTAGAATTAGAAGATGGGACTATGATTCACATGTTAGCAGATAGAAGATATCCGCTTACATCAGATCTCATGAGGAGAATGCTAGAACATGGGATGTAAGTTGAAGAAGATAATGAAACTGCACTTCTGGTCATCAAATTGTTTATCAGATGGACTACTATGGCTGATGATGATGCATGCATAACTGGTATGAATCTTTATTGAATAAAATTTTGATATATCAGTACTTTATTTAAAGTACTGCTGTTCAAACAGTACTTTCATCAAAGTACTGCTTGCAGTTTTAAGCCAGTTAATGATTTTGAAAAGAAAACTTTTGTTAAGTGATAAATATTTTGAAACAGAGGTTAAAAGAAATAAATGGTTTTTGAGATGGTAACTACAATAGGTTATCAATCCACCATGGTTACAAAAGGATTGGCTAATCCATGAGCATACGGCTCTGGTAAAGATATCTCAAATCCGTTTTATAGTTGACAACTTGCTAATAAGTTGTATGGTAATCAACTCACCATATCAGTAATGTGAAGACTTGGCTAGCCCACAAGAAAATGGCTTGTGGTAAAGGCTGTGGAAAACCATTATATGGTAATTAGTTCACCATGATTGAAAGAACTAACTAGTCCAAAAGGGTATAGCTTTTGGTAAAGACAAATCAAATCTGTTGATAGCTAATGATTTGCTAAAAATCATATGGTTATCAATGTACCATGATCTTACACATCAAAACATTTGGCTACTCCAGAGTTAATGGCTTGGGTAAAAAGACATCAAAATCAATTAAATTTTCAATGATTCACCTCTCACAGGAGTTTACACACCTGGAAATGATGAGAATAGACTGAAACTTAAACAGAATTAATGTAAAAATTGTCTTATGTTGCCGAAAAGATGGAGCTTACTGAATGTTGCTGAAAAGAGATTACTGATTAAGGATGCTGTAAAGAATAATTTCTAAAGAATACTTTGATGATGATGATATAAGCACATAGAATACACAGATACAATCCAAAGACAAAGATACAATCTTTCCTTGAAGATGGAGCTGTTAAAGATAAGTTTACAAAGGAACTTGAAGTCAAGCAAGTAGAATTCAAGTTAGGGGATGATTGTTGGGATATGAAAGTGCTGAAGATTGACAAAGTACTGAACAAGTCAAAGTACTGAAGATTCAAAGTACTGCTAAGTGAAAGTCAAAGTACTGCTGTCGAAGTCAAAGTACTGCAAAGCTAAAGAACTGATATATTCGATTATGGAAAGCTTTGTTATTCTAGAATATTCTTTGTTTAGATTACTTGTCGTACAAGGATACAAATTGTAAACCGACTAGGGTTATCCTTAAGCCTATAAAAGGACCCCTAGATTGGCATTAGATGTACGTGCAATATTAGAGTTTTTAGAGACTACGATATTAGATTTTTAGAGTTGTTAAAAGAATCTGTATAACAAGCAGATTTAGAGTTATTAATAATATTGTTAAAGTTAAATCTTCTTAGCTTTGTTAAGTAAATTCCGCGTACTTAATAGAGATTACTCAGTGTTTCATTGTTAATAACTTAGGATTTATCCGAAGTTATTAAACCCTTAACAAGCTATATAGTTTAGTTTGGTTAGAGTACATCGATCCAACAATTTGTAAAGGTTTTTCAGGTGCTGTAACTCCTCTCTTTCCTCATATGCTTGATTTGCCACATGCCCCAGAGAATGAAGAGGAGGATGAACCACAACCTAACCCAACCACTACTGAATATGAGGTTTCCACTGCTACCCCAACCACACCAGCACCTACAACAACTGTTGAGCCTTCACCTTCAACTTCCCAACCCCAACCCATTTATTCACTCGTAGGAATAAGAAGGGCACTAGGCTTCCTTAGGCTGGTGCTAGTGGTGTAGATAATGAGGTTGTCCTAGGTGTTGCAGGTGACATGATTGGAAGGGCTTTCACTACTGACTCAAGCTTAGTAGCTGACCAGGACAGTGATATCATCACGAAGACCTAACCAATGGCAACTCCTAATGTGGAGAGTTCCCCTGAACTCAATACAGGTGTAGGAATCCTCAGCCAACTGGCTAATATGGGGGGCATGGATGTTCAGGCTAGGTCTGATGCCATGTTAAACACACCCCATGATTCACCTTTCGGAGGAGGTAACACAACTCGAAGTGATGAGGGTAGACTGGAAAATGAACAAGAATTGATGGATAACATTTTTATACAGACTGACAATTCCAATGACCCACCTCTCGGACCAGGAAATATAGGTCGAAGTAGAGAGGATAGCATGACACTTATACAGGAATTGATGGACAGGTGTAACACTATGGATTCTCAGATCACTGGCCTACAACAACTGACAACTTCTCAAGCTTCCACAATAAAGAAGTTGCAGCAGAGAGTTAGAGTCTTGGAATGACAAAGACAGCCAAGGGTCAACATGTTCAAAAGATTGAAGAAGGTGGGCACTGCAAAAAGGGTGAGATCCTCTGAAGGTCTAGGTTTGGAGGATGCATCCAAACAGGGGAGGAATGAAAGCATGCATTCAAGGGAGGCTTTGGTTGACATGGAAATGGATAATGGTGATAATGTTGATAATTATTTGGTGGCTGATAAGGATGGGAATGAAGTAATGTTGGATAAGACTGCAGTTGTGGAGAATGTAAAAGAAGTGGAGCAAGTAACCACTGCTGAAGCTGCAACCACTGCTAGTATTGCTGCAACCACTGCTAGTGTTGATGCAATCACTACTACTAGTACAACTTCAACCACTGCTAGTTCAAAAGTTTTCACGGCTGAACCAACCACTGCTACAACAACAACCACCACAATAACTCCCACTAAAAATCAAAAGAAGCTGAGGATGATATTGCTTTACAACTGCTTAACTTAAAGCAATCTTAACCTAAACCTGCACCTAAAAATTCAAACAAACCAATTGCTAACAGTATTAGAATTGGTAAGCCAGTACAAAAGCCAGTAGTTACTCAACCTAAGGATCTTGGAAAGGGTAAAGTTGCTATTATTGAAGAAGAGCCACCTTTGAAGTTTAGGAGTAGAGAAGAGCAAGAAGCCTATGATGCAGAGGAAGCTAAAAAGTTACATGAAGAATTAAATGATGAGGTTATTGCTGAAGAAAGGAAGGCTGAAGAACAAGAAGAAGCTTCTCTTAAGGCTATTGAAAATTGGAATAAGGAACAAAGATTGCTTCAAGCCTATGAGAGACTGCAGAAAGAGATGACAATAGAAGAATGGGGTCTGTATGACATTGTTACAAGGTCAAAGTTGCTGGTGGAGATGTGCAAAAAGATGAAACAACAGAATGAGTTTAAAGAATATCTTGCTAAGAAGAACAAGCCACCTACCAAGCAACATAAGAGGAATCAAATGATAAAATTCATCAAACACATGGGTGAAAATAAGAATTTGAATTTGAAAAATTGTTCTTTTGAAAGAGTTGAGGAGCTATACAACACTTGCAAAAGAAGGATTGATTATTTCACTCCCATGAATTCAGAGAAGGAAGCTGAGATGGTAAGAAAAAAAAGAGAGCTGGATCTAGTTTGGAGGAATCTAGTTCTAAAAGACAAAAGTTGAATGATGCAGAAAGATTAGATCACCTTGTTGTGGTTAAGGAGAAAATTT
Source organism: Chrysanthemum makinoi (assembly GCA_910596185.1). Lineage (NCBI taxonomy): Eukaryota > Viridiplantae > Streptophyta > Magnoliopsida > Asterales > Asteraceae > Chrysanthemum > Chrysanthemum makinoi. The sequence continues at coordinate 123,324,686 of OU343220.1, forward strand.
CTGAAGATACTGTCTCTGCTACACCATTGAAGTCTAAGTTCCCCCTTACAGATTGGCAAATTGTCTCAGTTGATGGAAAGGATGTCATTGAGTTGACAAGATCAGATGGATATAAGAGTCAATATATTTCTTTTGGTTATCTTTTATTCTTTTTGACAAAGATGGATTTGGATAAGTTATGGGAATTGGTGTCATTCAGATGTGGTAAGCTAGGACCTACAGGTACTATGGCCTTTTCTATATGGTCTGCTCTAAAGTGCCTTTTTGAGCCTAATCCAAGTGATAAGTGTTGGGAAGATTGCATGGTTCAAGATTGGGTGCTATATGAATACTGTAGAGTGCATGCTGTCCATCTTAGTGAAGGGAAACTCTAAATGTTAGTAGATAGAGATTATCCACTTATGCAGATTGTAGCTAGACATATGCTAAAGGTCAAGCTTACTTTATCTTGTTCTAATCCAAAACATCCACTGATTCACCCACTTCTGAGAAAGATTGAAAATATTTCTAACTATGAAAAGCCATTAGCAATCAAGGATAAGATTCATGGAAGAAAGAAGAGGATGGCTGATAGATCAAAATCTTTGGATCATGATTATGAGTCTAAGACAGAGCATACAGAGATTGAAGAGGACATGGAAGCAAACAAGGAAAGACTGATGGTTCTTACAAAGTTATCTAAAGAGAAGGAGCCAGAGGTTAGAATGCAGTTCCTCTTACAGTTCATCATCCAATTATCTCCTATACATTTGAAATCAATGATGGAAGTGAAGGATGTTGGAAGTTTAAGAGAATCAATTGTGAGATTTATTGTTTTATTAAATTTTCACAAATGCTTTATTACATGGATAGAGATGATTTGGTAACCATTTGGAAGTTGTACAAAGATAAATTTGGTGATGTGTGTCCAGATGATTATTATGAGAGGGTTATGTATTATAATTTGAAGATTTTGTTTGAACCCACTCAGGATGAACCAGAATGGAAAGGACTCTACAATGGAAAGGTTGCAAGATGGTTTCTATATCAGTCTTGTGGAGTTCATGTGTTAACCATTCCACCAAAGGTTATTCATATGCTGGTAGAAAATGATTATCCTAAACTGAATAATCATCCAGGGATTATTACTCATAAAAATTCATCAAACCGCATCGTAGACCAATAGAAAACGCGTACAAAAAACCGCTCACAAACCACACAAATCATCAAGAACAACACAACCTGAGCTCTGATGCCAATTGTAGGATCATACATATTATGTTGTTTGATGATTCGAGTGGTCTAGGATGGTGAAAAAACAAGAAAGCCATGTTTAGAGAGTGAAAGAGTAGAGAGGGAGTTCTTGAGAGAGAAAATAAACCAAAAAGAATGAAAGGTTAGATTAGAAGCTCCAACCCTTCCAAGGATGGAAGGGGTATTTATAGTTACATCCTAAACGTCCTCCTGTCGGACTGTGGATCAGGTATACAGTGGGTAAAGACCCGTCTTTCCTCCACGGTGTTACACTAAACTAACTAACTAAGCTAATAAACTACTAAATAACATGAATAACAATATGTCTAAGAGCTATCTTATGCTAGATTATATTTGGGGTGACCGACTCTTCACTATGGATTTTCTAAATCCTAATAGTCTCCCACTAAGGGAGGTCACCCCATGTTTTACATTTTGAATCCTAGCATTCTATTTAATCTTCAGTCTTGAGCTCGTAGACTTTAATTCTTCAACTTTCGCATCTTTGTAATTTAGCAGTGCAACTTTAAAGTCCGAATGCTTTGTACTTTTAGTGGAGGTCTTTGAACTGATCCACATCTTGATGATCTTCGAGCTTTCTTTGAGATCATCAGCCACAACAAATCTCTGGATCACCTTTTATTGTGTTGCCATCATGTGAAGTTGTGACTTTTGGACCGACATGCTCACTCTTTATGGATCAAGACATCTTTTCATCAGAGTAGCGGAAGCATCTTTGTTGTATGTCTTTGATGGTCATCATTTTATTCAATTAAGTGTGAATGCTGTGATCATGCGGTTGTGAATTGACTTCTCAACTCTGATCAGCTGCAACCGTCAACAGTTCCTGCGAACAAACAGTTAGCAATAAAACACACGAAAGTGTCTTTGTTCACTTTTGATGAATATAGTTGCAAGAACTTTGTTCACTTTTGATGAATATAGTTGCAAGAACCACGGTTCCTCAATGATCAGTATAAATACTGCATGTGATCAGGTAGAGTTCCGAAGAATCTCCTTGATAGGGTTTCGCAGCTTGATCTAGCTGTTCTCAAACCAGAGCGTCCCAAAGTAAACAACACGGAGTGAGTGAACCAGCGAATTGAGATTCACTGATTGATGAAAAATTGATTGGAAAATAATCGCGTATTGCTTAGAAGAAAGAGTCTTGCAATACGATGAAGGTTTTATAAGAAAAATCAATATTCAACTAGAAATACTTTTTGTATTTGAAAATGAATACACATTCGATGTGCTAGAGAAAAGAAGATTTGCACATCGAACGGTTTTTCCAAAAGTATTCTTCAATTCATTTCCTGGACCAAGGTTGATTCAAGAATGAATCGCCCCATCGTTTCTATCCAGTTGTCACAAGCTTGATCTTTAGAAAAGATCTCACATGTCACCCACCAAGAGCTTGTTTGATGTTGGCTCTAGAAGGATTTCCATCTTCATTGTGAATATTTAACATATCACTTGGATGTTCTGGCAATATCACAAGGATAATGCGTAGGACTCTTAATATATAATCTTACTTTCCACATTGTGTGAAACAACAAGTCTTCATTAATTTTGTGGATGATCTCTTGGCTCTAGACTCAATTGTGCATATTTGGTTTCCTATGCCGGAGACTAGGGAGAGGGTCTCCTTTTCAATATCAACAATCTCTAAGAGAAAGTCGATAGATTATGTAGGTTCCCCGTGAGAATGAAAAAAGACCTTTTAAGAGGAACTTGAGTAGCATGGGAAGTTTAGTGCAGTGCGTCACTGGGTCCATGACGTCTTGTGTTCAATACCGGTGTTACCTTAGTAACCACCAGTAGCATATGTATTGAACCCGGTTTTGGTCCTAAGGTTGAATTATTGGAGGGCTATTTCTTTTCACCCTTTTCACATTTATTTCTTTTTCATTCTTCAAACCCTTCCGTGCTTACCGAGACTTCATTACTAGAACCTTGTTGGGTTTATTCCAGTTCTAGCTCTATCTCAGTCGGCACTCTTCCCATATTCTCATTTTTCTCCTTTTTTCATGGGCTAATAACCTATTAAAGCATCATACTTGTCACAAATGTCAGTTCGACATAGCGAACAAAAAAAATACCTCTTCTAGACATTAAACTTGACATTTTTGTCTTCAATTCAGTATTATGACCATTTTACCCTTCCAAATTACATAAATGGTCCTTGTGAGTTTGCAAACATTGCATCCATCATCCCTAGGCTAAATTACAAAAATAGTCCCTGTCGTTTGAAAAAATTGCGTCCATCGTCCCTTTTTTTTCAAAATATTTGTTCCATTTAACCCTTTCATTAAACACTATATCAAAATGTTACATGATTTACCGTGAACAAACTAACAATAGTAACAAAATCCTTTATCAAAACATGATTACAAGAAACAAATAATCTGAAATTCCAATCACGTCCATAAGAGAAGACCTCACTTCGCTTGGCTTCCGCTATCCATCCATAATTTGATCCAGCGGACAATACAAAACAAAATGGCAAAGAGAAGCTTATAACTCAACTTTGTCCAATGCTTGAGATACGACTTCTTCCGTTGATGTTGATTTCGAGTTTCCAGTAAAAACCCCTGTACCTCAATCTGAACTTTCCTCTATTTTATCATCTTCTATCTGCCCGTGCTTGTCAAATCCCTTATCTTCTACCTGCTCGTGCTTGTCAACTCCCTTGTCTACCACTGCATATGCATCTGGACTTACATCATCGTTTCGGGTTTTAATTGATTTGCTTGCTTGATTGTGATTTTGTTGTTTGAATCTGATTATAGGCTCTAGATAGATAAGATAAAACCTTTGAATTGATTTGGTCCGCTCTCCATCCATAATTCCTCTATTTTGTTGCTTGTTTGGTTGGTTTCAATTGATTTGCTTGCTTGATGGGTGTACGCTTACAATAAAACCTTTGAATCTGATTATTATAGAATAGGTTAGGTTGGATATGAGTATTAGATGTGGAAATGAGTCCCCAAATTGAACAATGATTAGGTGAGGTACAATGAATGCAATTTTCAAAAATTCAAGGGTAAAATAGTCATCACAAATTTATTTTACTCAATTGAAGACAAAAATGTCAAGTTTAATGTCTATAAGAGGTATTTTTTTTGTTCGCTACATCGAACTAATATTTGTGACAAGTATGATGCTTTAATAGGTTATTAGCCCTTTTTTCATCATACCTAAGGACTCTACACTATCTAGTGGATTGTCCCTGGGTAGATCCCTCCGGCTCTGGCTGGATCGTGGGAACTAATACCTAACCTAACCATCCTTATAACACCATGCATAAAATAAATTGGTCGGTCTTTTGATATTGTTCTTTCCTTCTTGAAACGAATTGAAAAATCATTTAGAAAATCAATCAAGGTACTTGTGATATAATATCAAAGCATTTTGTACCTTAATTGTTTTTGATCGTTTAGAAATGCTCTCCCTAAATATGTGCTTTCTGATTTTAAAATTGTTTAGCACATGGAGGCAAGAGGACTTTGAAATATTTCCTTGATCACGATTTCCTTAGAAAAAGCCTTTTGATTTTCTTGGTAAATTCTCCCCCTCAAAATGTGCGTTGGTTGTTTGAAATCATTTAGCACATAGAGGAAAGAGTTCTTTGAAGTACTTTCACGATTACATAGCCATAAAGAAAACCATTAGAAAATCAATCAAGGTACTTATGTTAAAACATAGAAGCTTTTGTACCTTGATAGTTTATTTTATTTTTAAATGCTCCCCCTCAATATGTGCTTCGAGATTCGAAACCGTTTAGCACATATGGGAGAGCAGCCTGCACAATTGAATCAAACGATCACCTTTTATCAGATTTCATAATTAAATCACAAACTCTCCCCCGATCAAAAATTTCAAATCCTTTGAGATTTGTGATCCCAATTGATTTAAATCATTTAGAAAATTTTGGGGAAAGACGTGGCAAGATTTAATTTTAAAATTGACTGATAAGGATCAATTTTAGACATTTAAAGATTGTTAGTGTCAGGTATGATAGTTTTAAGAGATCTTTAAGTAAAATAAAACAATTTCACAATCAAACAAGAACATAAAAAATTTTATTTTGAAAGATCTTTGAGTTTTAAAGAAAATCATACCATGACATAACATTAAATGTTTAGATCATCACTTTATATTGTACAAATGGACTTTAATGATGAAATATCGTTTGAAAATATTTAAGATTGAAATCACTCTCCCCCTCAATCAATGACCGTAGTCGTTGATTGAGTGACTTACGTTTTGATAAAATGAAGTCCAGTTAATTTCCAAAATTTAGTTCAATTTATTTTCAAACAAATATTTTTCCATTTTTAAAACCAATAATTTTAAAATTGTTTTGTCAAAAATGGTATCCACTACTTGTCCTGTACAAAGATACGTTAGGTGGAGAAAGATAGAAGCTGCTTATGTTGTTGTTGTAGGGCTTGGAAGAAAACCATCTGCTGACTGCAGTGAGACCTCTTAAGTTGCATCTATCATGCCAACTCTCCATAGAGATCCAATTAAGCTCCGTTTATTCTTTTGTCGACCCAAGAAATAGTTGCCCTTTCCTTTCGGCATCCAATCATCATCTTTTGTGGGATCCGGATCGGGAACATTCTTATGTACCATGATATATGCATACGTTAGTGAACATACACACAAATATATGGTGGTCGACATCACACAAACAACAATCGACTAATAAAAGTCAATCCAACATATCAATCAGATCATACAAAGGCATGGGGATTATGTGTTAATCAAACTCTAATCATCTAATTCAAACAATCACTTCCTATGCTCCTAGTCCTTCAACTTAGGCAAACATCTTTTTCTTTTAAGTATGTAGGATGATTATATAAGCCCGATAGATGATATAAATTTGAAAACAATCCCCCCCTCAATCAATGACTCATTTTCTGAAAAGTTTAAAAGCGCTGAAGTCATTGATTGAGTTTGCAAATTTATGAAAACACTGATTCTGATTGGTTTATCAAACAACTTATTTTCCACCATTTTGAAATACAACAAATATTTTTCTGAAGAATTTTAGAAGGAAAAACATTTGTGTAGGAACAGCAGTCCTTCGACATACTTTCCTCATTTAGATTTTAGGATAAGTGCACGAATTTATGAAAAATTGTTTTAGCCCAGCACTTTCCTTTTTGAAGAACGGGTTGCAATCTAAAATAATAGCAAACCATGATCTAAGCATGGATTACAGTCAGAAGTAACTGCAAGCCATAATTTTAGACATGTTTTAAAAAGAAATATTTACACCTTCTGCTCGAACTTCATCTATGGTCCCGTCCCATTGTTGAATGACATTTCTAAGACCGTAGATGTTATCGATACCAGAAGACATGTCTTGAGAAAACATATTTTTGGTATTTTTCAAATTTTCTGATTTTTATGGGTTTTTGTTGGTTTTATATTTTTCTATTTTCTTTTTGTTTGTTTTATATTTTTTATTTGTTTTTGATAAATATTTAAAAAGATAGAGTAGATGATATAGTTTAAGAATATGATGATATGAGTACCGAGATAAGGATATCGAACAACCCCGTTGTAGAAGATAGAAATCGTCATCTCTTAAACATCCACCACCAAAGCTTCCGAGGCTCTTGAGAAGAAGGAATTGAGCCTTTAAGAATGCGAGACTTTGGCAGCTTCCCCCCAAATCGAAAATCCTTTAGCTGAGCAGATTCAAAGCTTTCTTTCAAGCTTCCCTTAGCTAGTTGCACAAAGAAGCACACTATTGTCATTGATCTTGCTGCTTCTTTTAAGAATGATCTTTATGATTCTTCGTTCGGGGTTATATCATCAACAAGAACAGCAACGTATCATCCCACACTTGAATGACTCTTCTCAAATTTCTTTTCCACTAAAGTCTGAAGTGAAGAATACCAAACGTTGTCAAGAGACCACTTCCCCCAAGTAGTTGAAGTGATGCCGTCAGTCTCTTAGAATAAGGCTCACAAACTCGATGTACACATATACCCGAAGAGAGAATAGCCGATAGCACCGAATTAGTAGATTGAATCATTGATCATCTCTGCGGATATAAACTCCGGAATAAATCATTAAGTCTGATCAAGTGAGTCTGCTAAACATCCCTGAAGGACATTTCTCTCCCCTGATGATAGTGTATGAAGCTCAAGAACCTGAAGTGCCCAAATGCCCAAAGAAAGAATAACCGATAATATTGAAGTAGCAGGCTGAATCACTGATTATCTCTGCGGATGTCAACTCCGAAATAAGTGATTATCACTTAAATCACTGATTAAGCTCTCAAGTGAAACATCTGTGCGTCCCCAATGTTCACAATCTCTCTCCCCTGATGATTGCGATATCATCGAAATCATCACACACTTGTGTACCTCTTTTATCATCAGAAACTAACTCTTCCATCTCTTCCCCAACATAGTTGGAATAAGAACACTAAACGCCATTAGTCAAACCTTGAGTTTCTCTGCGTTAATGACATTTGTCTTCCCGAGATATCTTCAATCACTTAGAAGTATTAAGTTCATCAAGTTTACTCGCGTTTAGATGCGTGTCTCCTTCCCCCTTGCTGGTTTTGATACTTCAGAATCAGCAACACATTGTAAGCCCATATACTCGAAATCTTTTGAGGGGAACCTTTGAAGTCTTTGTGAGAATCAACTTGCTGAAGTACATTGTGAGAAAATCTAATTAGGGATTAAATCTGACTTATCACTCTCCCCCAATTAGTGCTCTCCCCTAAACCGACAATCTGTTTGATAAATGCCTTGAATAAGAAGAAGTCTTTGGATAATCAAATGCAACTCATCTTTAGTCTTCTAACATGCAGCAGAAAATGTAGAACAGACTGTAGACTCGACCTTCTTCAAAATTGTCCGTTTGGGGAATAGAGTGTTAACATCTTCAACTCACTAAATGCTTTCCTGTAAACTTACATATAGCAAATCCCCTTAACTAAAATCCCTCCCAATCAAACAAGAACAGAAAGATGTTCATCAAGGAAATTAGCCCCACAACTGGAAGCACTTTGTCGTTAAACTCATCAGTCCGTGAGAAGATGTCAACCAACGGCTCTTAGAAGAAACTCCATGTAAAGATGACCCGATAAGAAGAAGCTCGGTTCTTACATGAGTTAGGAGTCGTATGACCATATATTCTCAAATATAACTCAACATGTAGAATTATCATACTTCTTCTCCCCCTCAAGAATTGCATACGGAGATGCCATTCTTGATTAAACAAGTGAATATCTTTAAAATGTAGTCTTTTGACACTTCTCCCCCTCAAAGGTTGCAAATGATGTCGCCATCGCCATTTTAATAGAGCAAGTGGAATAGGAGAACTAGCAACGATAGTGCGGTTCACTTGATAACTGAAAGCGCGTGGAAAAAGTATGGAGCATGTTGATGAGAATGGTCATTAATGAGAAGATTTCACTTCTTTCGAAGATAATTCGCACTGAAGTGTACACATTTCTTTTCTTTGAGGAACGAGGCTTGAACTGTTGTGTTCAAACGTCATACGAAGATTTCTCTTCTTCGGAAGATAAAGCGCACTGAAAGTTACACTTTTCTTTTCTTTAGAGTATGAGGCTTGAACTGTTGTTTTCAAACGTCATAAGAAGATTTCTCTTCTTCAGAAGATAACTGAAACGTACACTTTTCTTTTTTTAGAGACCGAGGCTTGAACTGTTGTGTTCAAACGTCATAATCTCTCTCTTTTCTACCTCTCTTGGTAACCTTGTCATCAACCCCATTATCATTCATTAGGCTCTTTGTCGTGACAGCTGATGGAGAAACCCCAATATGATGAATTTGACTCTGAAGTGAATTTACCCGAACTCGTGACTTAAACTTGCATACATGTAACAAAGAGCGGTGTCGAAAGTTCATCCCCCTTTGAATCCCTAAGTACTCTATACTCTTCATCCAACCAACCATCAATTATAAGACGTACATCATCTTTTGAAAATCCACAATTTATGTGACACTGAGCACTACAACGTAACTCCTTAAAGTGATAGTTATTTTGTGGTGGTAAAAAGAAAAAGAAAAATCGCCCAAAAATAACTAGATTTCCAAGTCTTCGTCTTTCAAAATGTTAAAAGCTCGAACAAGGATCTCGAAGAATCTTCATCCAACCATCCCCGATACCTTCAGATACTAAGTACATTTGCCCGTGAAATTTCACTTCAACCTCAAATAGATAATAATGAATTAGCGCCGTTGTCACATTTTCTGGTTAAAACTCAAATCTAGCCTCCTTTGACGTTTTAAGTGAACTATGATAATGGTTTCATCCCAACCATGGTTAAATGAGCATAACCCCGTAAAACTTTGAAATACCCAAACTGTTATGACAAATATCCAAACACACATCCAAGATATGAAGTACTCTCTTTATCCCTTCTTTCAAGTAGAAACCGTAGCACCAGCATCAGATAAGATCCCGAAATACACTTTCCTTTCTCCAGGATGGTTCTATCATCGCGGGATTTTACACTTCTATGGTTTAAACCGAGAAATAATTTCTTTCGCGGGATGTAACAAAACCAAGAATAAACCGAGAGATAGATCCGGAAATGCGCATTACTTTTACCACATTACTTTTACCGGGATGTTTTCATTGTCACGGGATTTTACAAGTCTATGATTTAAACCGAGAAATAGATTCTTTCGCGGGATTTTACAAGATCAAGAGTAAACCGTAAACAATGTTAGTTTGAATGTGTTATGACAACTTTGGTTTCGGTGAATATCTGTTTTAGGGGAACATGCAGTGGTTCATCAACAATTCTTTTCCATCATCAAAAATTCTTCTCCCATATGTAGAATACTTCACAAACCATACTAAGTAGAGTAGTACTCACTACTTTCCCTTGGAGGTTTACCGTAAAACATCAAAGTACATGTTTCTCCCCCATGATTGTTTCGAACTTTCGAAAGCATCATAACGTGTACGACCATTTGCACGAGAAGTTCTTGTCATAAGCAAACATCTTGAAAGATCATTTTGAAGATTCTGGAAAGATTTTGCTTAGATTGTGAAGTATTATTGACATTCTGTGGCGTCGAATATCCCATGAGAATTGCTGATCACATCCCAACCTTTAACTACTTTGGCAAACACACTATCCACGTATTCTGTCGGCAGTTTCAATGACCATTGGTGAAGTAAACATGATATACCAATCTTGAATATGAAGTAAAATTCCCCAGATTTGCTACTTAAACTTGAACTAATCCCCGTGAAAAAGAAACGGTGTACCCAATGTACAAAACCTCTTGATGTATCCTCAACTGCGTGAGACACCGAAGTGATAGTTACGTTGTGGGTTAAGCGAGAAAGAATCACAAGAGTAACTAAATAGCCAAGTCTTTATCACACTCTATAAATGCCCAAACAAGTCATCTTCGCGGAAGGGTAGAAAGAAAGAAGACGAAATAAGTAAACGCGCCCGGAAAACTTCACTTCAAATCCAAATAAGAAATACCGTACAAACAACCCCGTAGTCAACTTTGTTTAATCAATAATTCAAGCCGTGAAATAATATCCTTCGTGAAAATGTATAAACCAAATAATCAAACCGCATAACGCAACGAATCTCATCATCACACCAAGTCTCATTGTCAAATCTCTTCATCAAATCTCATAATCACAGCTCATATTATGCGATCCAATTCTGAGAAGCCCAGCCACAACTTTGAATCCGATTCATTTAAGCATTAGAAAACCCATGTCCAAATCTCATAACAGTCATGTCTCTTAAAAATGATCCAGTGTTGAGAGGCCCATCTATGCATCATCGAAATCCAATATCCAACATAACCTAACATATCATGATTAATATTCAAACCCATGCACCTCCAAAACTACTACTATCAAACAAATATTCGGCCAAGAATCACTATCAAATTCCAATTAAGCACCAATCCAATTAAACTGCCCTTGTCCAAAATATTCATGTTCCATGTCCAAGTCCAACTTATCATACGAAAAACTCAATCACATTACAAGCCTTACTAAATCCGATCCAAGCCCTACTACACTTCTATCAATTCGGCCCATGATCCATCAATACAAAAACAGTCCAATTACCATCCGGCCCACACAAAGACCCACGATCCAGTTCTGGAATAACCCTAATATCCGTGTTATAAAAATGCACTAATTTCTCACTTGCCCTAAAAAATCTCCCATCCTTAAACCTAACCAAAAATCATCCGCCCCTTCTTCCATACGCAGCAAAAAAAATTCACAAACAAATCTCTCTTACAGATAAAACGATATGTAATATTAGACTAACCCTAATAAAATTTTCGTCTGCCCCCCATTTCATCCTATCAACAAAATTCATCATAATCAACAACAAACCCATCAGTCACAGTTAGATACTCTCAAAGACACGATTATCAGTTTGAGGTTGCCACATAGATGGTTTAAGTCCTCACTGAAAGGGACTCGTTCAACAAGTTTTGGATGCTTAAGGTAATTTTAATTAGCTCTTTATTGTTTTTTGAGTCATAAACGAGCCAAAGAATTGAGTTAACATAGTCTGTTAAACTCATTTCTTTATTTCGAATAGTATCATTTGTGGATTTATGATGAAAATCGTTCAATAAAATAAATCTTAAAACGATTTAGAGAGAATAACGATTCTGAGATCCCATTTTACTTATCAAAATGTTCGTTGTATCACCGTTATAGAACTTTGGTCGACAACCATACTTGATAAATAAGAGTCAAAATAAGATTTCTTGGGTTACCAGAATGAACGTGAGATAAGAGAATAACATAGATGTTATTATTCTTTATCTTGATGCTTCGGATAGTAAAGGACTTAAGGTATTCAACCATGATCAGTGATTAAAGTGTTCAACAAAAAGTATTTGAAAGATTGAAGCAAAGTTGAACCATGATGAGATCGTGTATAATCTTGATGTATAACTTTCTGTTTTTGAGTCTTGTATTAGATGATGATAAGTGTTGGGTCGAGTCATGTACTTGGAATAGATGAGTCTTGTGTCGAGGCTTGTTGGTTAGTTAATATATAGATATGAAAAAGATCTTTGATTGATGATGGTTTTTGATTTGTGAGGATGTGAATGAGATGTGTTAGACTCATGTTCTGGTTGTGGTCGAATGATACTGATATAGTCGTGAATGATATAGTCTTGTGAATTAGATGTATTTGATTATTGGTTTGTTTCATGTTTTGTTTGATTCATGTATGATAGATCTTGAATAGGCTGCATAAGCAACAATCCGTTTAACATCTCATCCCTTTTTATCAAAAGCTCACTAATGAAACAAATCGCAGTTGACTCCTTATCAAAACGCTTTTATTAACTGGTTAAACCGCATCCACAAAACGCTTTCTTTTATCAAACCTCAACCAGTTTCAGTCAACAAACCGCAGTTGTCTATTCTTCTTCTTCTCTTTCTCAAACCGCTTCAGGTATTGGTTGTCAAAACGCATCTGTAACAAACCGCTTTCGTTAACATACCTGACAACCCGCTTTTGACTGAGTCAACAAACCGCTTTCGACTACACAAATCGCAGTTGACTTTATCAAACCGTTTAAAACTTTCAGACCGCATACCCTGTAAAAGCACAAATCGCATAACATTTTGACAAACCGCATGAATTATCAATGACAAACCGCAGTTGACTTTTATCAAATCATAGTTGACCTATATCAAACCGCATGTTTCGACCAAACCGCATCCTGTTACATTGAATCTGGACATGATACGATAAACCACATAGAAGCATATCCTCAAACCGCAGTTACGAGCAAGTTGCAAACTGCTCTCACAAACATAATAGCAGCAGACCAGAACTAATTAGACTAGAAAAATAGTAACGACCATCAGAGAAACTAACCACAACCTCAAAACGGATTTAGAACCAGTAATAAACTTCATAAAAATAGCATCAAACTCATAATATCACATGTAAAAACAGCTTAACACTATATCAAACACGCCCAAAATAGTTTAAAAACTCGGGTTTAACACCGGATAACATCACATAAACATAAACACCATCTAACACCAGTAAAACGCATCAATCATGACAAAAACTTTATCAAACCGCATCGTAGACAAATACAAACCGCATACAAAAAACCGCTCACAAACCATACAAATCATCAAGAACAACACAACCTGAGCTCTGATGCTAATTGTAGGGTCATACATATTATGTTGTTTGATGATTCAGGTAGTCTAGGATGGTGAAATAACAAGAAAGCCATGTTTAGATAGTGAAAGAGTAGAGAGAGAGTTCTTGAGAGAGAAAGTAAAAAAAAAGAATGAAAGGCTAGATAAGAAGCTCCACCCCTTCCAAGGATGGAAGGGGTATTCATAGTTACATCCTAAACGTCCTCCTGTCGGACTTTGGATCAGGTATACAGTGGGTAAAGACCCATCCTTCCTCTACGGTGTTGCACTAAACTAACTAACTAAGCTAATAAACTACTAAATAACATAAATAACGATATTTCTACGAGCTAACTTATGCTAGATTATATTTGGGGTGACCGACTCTTCACTATGAATTTTCTAAATCCTAACAAAGTATGAGAAGAAACTTAATCCTGATAAGTGTTTAGAAGCATCCTCCAAGTAAGGTGTTCTGTGTTTAAGAAGAAACTTGATGATTTTGGTAGTAAATATCAAGTTTAGGGGAGGATTGTTGGGTTTTTGGTTCTGCTAGAAGAATTACACTAAGTGTGGAACCACAGCTAGTTTAATAGTTACCATGGCTAGAAGGGAAGTTACCACTGCTCAAGACAAAGTACTGCTAGTAGATGGAGCGTACCACAACTATTGTTATTTACCACAACTAGTATTATTATGTCGGTGTAAGTGTTTATTATACTAGAATGTCTTGAGTAGAAAGTTTTGTATTAGATAAATATAGAAAAGATATTTATCTTGTAGAATACGTATTATATATTGTAAAGGACTCCTTAGCCTATAAAAGGAGGCCCTAGGTTAGAGTTACATATACATTTTGGAGATATCTAAAGTCGATCACTTCAAGGTTGTAAACCCTAATAATGTCAAGAGTATTCGTATATTAATAAATATATTGAAGTGTTTAGTGTTACTATTGTCTTGTTATTATTATTCTTCTTAAGGTTAAACACTAGATTCTACATAGTGTTTAATATATTGTGTTCGTTAAAGTCAGCTTCTATACTAGATTGTTTGCTCAACTGAAATCAACATATCTTTTTCTTTGTTCCCTTTGTTCGTAAAAACTTCTCATTTGCCACCATGGTGAATGAGATGCCTTTCCCCCAACTACCAATTCATAACCTACCACCATAACAAAACCAAGCATTTGATAGAGCCTCATTCGACCTATTACGTGACCGAATTTGTAGAGAGATTAGTGAAATAAGATAATTGAAAAGGTTGATTGATAATGAGCTTGATAATGCACTCAATTCTTCGCATAACGCTTCTACCATAGGCGAATATTCAGATAATGACTTAGAGCCCGAGGATTTCACGGTTATTGAAATTATGAAAGATAGTGAGGAATAGGAATTAGGTGATGAATACTTTAACCTATACCCCACTAAGGAAGAAATAGCATATTGTCACACCCCCAAAATACCTATTTTGCGGCGGAATGGAATTCCTGGGGGATGACTGCCATAGCATCACAGTTACAGTTATATTGAACGACCTAAAGTGCCGTTTGGAAAACACATCGTTTGATATAATAAAACATTTAGAGTTTACAAAAGATAGGTCCCAAATGAAAATCAACATGTGCGGAAATAAGTTTGTTACAATCCAAACGATGTTTTAAAGTGCATAAAACCCATGTGAGACGCGTCGTCACCGCGACTCTATGATAAGTCCTTATGCATGCCATGAAGTATATGCCTTAGATACCTGAAAATACATTGCTAAAAGTGTCAACACAAAGCTTGAGTGAGTTCATAGAGTTTATGAAAATGTTTTATACGACTACCACAAGTATAGGCCATGTATGACAAATATGCCACATAAAAATGTTACAATTGGTATAAGCACATGACACCGAAGCTAGACTGATCATGATGTTCGCCCCAACAGAGTGTTTTGCCAAACAACTCAAATTATGATATTAAATGAAATGCATCCGTTTGACCAGTTGGAATCCACCAACCCGGATGGAGGAGTCACCCTCAATAGATCTATTCACTCACCCTCGCTTCTTCCGGAATTAACGGTTCATGATTATGAAATGGGGACATTCAATTGGCAATGCAGTAACTTTAGCAATGTAATGAATTTGATATACTTGGTATCGTAATAAAATGATGTGCAATGTATTCTCCCCCGTAGGTTTGAAATAAAGTATAAACTTGAAAGATGGGGCTATGAAAACTCACTTGATACAATGGTTATGATTGCAAAAGTGGATACACTGAAATGAGGCACAATCTCTAGCTGCAACCTATTATGAATGATATGATCTAATATAAGTGATGATGTAATGTTGTGCATGCAAACTCATATGATATCCATACCACTTGTGTATTTGAAAAGAAAGTTTATCGTCGAAATATATGTTTATGACATCTTGTCAAGTTATAAAATACTTTACGCTTATATAGGTTGAAACAACTTCCCACGATAGTTGTTAAGTGATAAATCAAGAAAATATAGTTTTTCGTCGCAAAATAATGTACTTTGATAATTCGTGATAGTGGCTAAGTGGCCTCGAAAAGCTAGTCGTAAAATAGTGAATATCGAGTGTTAGGAAACAAACTCAATGCTTTTAGAAAGCTTGTAACATTATCTAAAAGTCATAACGCTGAACTTTTGTCCATACGAGTCTTGATCCTAGATAAAAATGATTGTAAAGTATGGTAGTCGGGTTAAAAATGCAGTTTCTGGGCAGTTTTCGTGAATGTTTGAGAGGTCATAAGTTACTCGTTATAAATCCATTTGACGAACGGCTGAACATTTTAGAAAATAGGCCAGGTGAACTAACTTTTACTTGGAGATATATTTTCCCAAAACTGACTCCATTGATGAGAAAAACGGCTCCAAACATGGTCATCCACGACAACCTTTTTGACACTTAGAAAAATATTTAAGTGTTATTGCTGAAGAAAATAGTTGTGATCTTCGTATTTCAAATATGTATATCTTTAGCGTTATAGGTCCGTTTTCTACGTTCTATATATCCTCAGAATCGTGATAGTATGTATTAATATATTTTTGATAAGTCGACTCTTCTAGTTTAGGTTTAGAACTCGTTTTTTACCTTTGAAAAACCCTTGGCAGCAAGTATATTTTCAAAAAAATAGTTTTCGTCGTTAAACTTGAAAATAGAGTAACAACTTCGTTATAAACCCGTTTTAACCCGTTCAAGCGACCACGGTTTCGTTTTAAAGTCTATTTTCTAAAAATATAAACCAAAATATTCCATGACCTGTCGAAATTTCCAGATTTTGTAAAAACGATCAGACCTCAGTTTTAAGTTGTCGAAAATGATTTTTCTAGTGTAATACATGTTCTAAACCCTTCCAATCAATACCAAAGCTATTCGAAACCTACCATACACCTTCTTAGGGTGTCATGGGTTCCTAAACTTCATCAACATAGATAAGTCTCATGGGAATAATTATAGGATGATTAAAACTCATTATATGTAGTAAAAATAAAATAAAAGTGGTATGGATCATGGAATTCTTGCATGTTTTTCTTACTAGATCATAAAAATACATCAAGTAAGAGTTTATAAGAGTAGAAAAAATTAGTTGAAGCTTACTTGAGTGATTGAAGAGTTTTTGAGCAAAGTATACTTAATAATCTTGAGGTTTTTATTTCAAAACCCTAACTAGATTATCACTAAGACTTGTTTAACACTTGAACCTTGAAAAATTTATGGTTTTCTCTTCTTGATCTTGCTTGGTCAATCATCACAAGGATAATGAGAGGATTTCTAGTTGTTTTTCACCTTCTAATATGTGTAGTGTATGTTTTTTTATTTTTTATTAATGAATCACTTGTATATTGAAAATATCTAGCCACTTTGTATATGTGTTCAATTGATCCAGATATTTTTTTATAAAATGATGACTAGGGGAGGAGTGTGGTCAGCAAGGGTATTAGGGGGGGGGGATGAGGTGTATTTTGGATGATTAAATGCATTTTAAGTTATGTAAAATGTATATTTGGTACATATAATTAGTTATTAAGTGTAACGTTAGCTAGAAATCGATTTTAACGGAACCAAATAAAATATATCGATGTCATAAAAATTATAAAAATGCATTTCTCGCAAGTATTGAGTGAATAAATATTTATCGAATTGACTTTACGAAAACCGTCGTAAATATATATATATATATATATATATATATATATATATATATATATATATATATATATATATATATATATATAGGGTAAAGTTAAAATAAAAAGACAAATATCCGTAAAAAGAATAAAAAGATTTTTATTTTTTTTAAAATTCTCCAAAAATTCCAAAAAAATTCCACAAGATCGGGTATGTTGGTGCATAAAACTTTTGTGAAAACTTTTTTTATAAATTTGAGTTTTGATACGTTTTTTTTAATGCACAAAAAACGAATTTTGATGCGCAAAAAAATTTTGATGCACAAAATTTTCAACTTGTTTTAGTTAGATGCTAATGTTATTTTAATGAAAAAGTCAAAGAAGTTGGGTGCAAAACCAATTTTTGATGTACAAAAAATGATTTAATGCAAATGTATTTTTCATAATTTTTTTCGGAAAAAATATCCACTTTTAGAAAAAAAGGTTTTTACAACTTTTTCATGCACCATCATACCCGATCTTGTGGAATTTTTTGGGAATTTTTCGAGAACTTTTTCTAATAAAAAAAATCTTTTTATCTTTTACGGATATTTTTCTTTTATTTGATCTTTATCCTATATATATATATATATATATATATATATATATATATATATATATATATATATATATATATATATATATATATATATATATATATATATATATATATATATATATATATATATAACAATATATATACAAAATAAATTCAAAACATCGGGTAAACTAATAATATAATTTTTATAGTCTTAAAATGAGTATGAAAATATATTTGGATGATTGTTGGAAGTGTCGGATCAATTATTCAAAATAAATGATCGTGCGGTAGCGTTTATTTAATAAATAAATATACGTTAATGAAATATGCAAACCCATGCATAAATTAATAGGAAGATGATGTTACTGATGATATGTAGACTAACTCTAGTCTATATGTAATGTTCTCAATGATGTTCCATGAATACGCAGCTTAACCCTCCAGGTTACGCGTATTTGATACTCGTAAACCTAGTTTACGAAAATGATGAATAGTGATTTTTCTCTAGGAATGAATATTGTTTCGTGAATAGTAAAATTTTGAAATAAACTTTCAAAGTCTCAAACCGACTTAAAAAATGATGAATAGTAAATTCCCGAGATGAATAGTGAAATTTTCAAAGTTTGTAAAATGACCTGAATTTACGATTTGTCACATTCGCCCACCCAATAAAGAATTCAGTCCCTGAATTCAGTTCATGTTGGTTTCTACAGTGTTATTTGTGAAAAGGTGAGGATATTTGAGTCGTATCGGGTCTTCCCGCGTTTTTTTGAATCGTACTACGCCTTTCCAAGGCGAGAATTTCAACATAAATCTGTTGCCAACTTAAAATTCTAATGGTTTGTGACTTATGGAACACATTTCCAATATTTTGCGTCGTATATTGACGTAGCTTTCCTACCTATTTGTTGTCGCTTCTAATTGATTCTTGATATGTATGATTTCTTTGTTGTTTCATGATATAAGTTATGGACTAGTGAGTTGGACTTTCCTGGTTTTGGCCCGTAAATAAGTGATTGACATCTCAACCATAGAGTGCCTCAATTGGTGAAGTCAATATGTTCATGTGATAACTATTGTTGTAAGGGAACTTGTTCGATGAAGAATGATTTGCCTAATCATTTCCAGAGAATCACACATGCTTTGAGTATATCTTCTAATGTTTGAATTGTTCTCTCGCTCTGACCATTGAGCTGAGGATAATAGGCGGTACTCATGTCCTAGTTGGTTCCATGGAAATTTTGAAATGATTGTCAGAAGTCTAAGGTGAATCGGCTACCTTATATTAGGTATAATTGAAATTGATACCACGTGTCTCGTGCCAAATTTCAAAATGGCAAGTCTGTCGAAAAAGGGCATTATTATAAAGAATAGATTATGGGTAACAGTTGTGATTCCTCGCGTTTCTAGTTCTAGCGAATGTCATGACTTGAGTCTTCCTTGCCTAAGGTGCTTAGTCTCCATTACTAAGATGTTTATTGTTTGATGGTGTCTCTCTTAATTTCTCATATCGAAATATTTCCACGCTCTATGTTGTCTAGTCACAAAACCCTGAATATTTAAGTGATGTGGTGTAGTGGTTGATTTTCAAGATTTGTTCCGATATTGAGTGCTTCTAAAATAGCTCATCACTGAGATTGTTATCATGCTAGCAAAAACATAGATATCAGCTCATACTATGTCGAAGAATGTTTGTTCTGATTTCACTTATAGATGGAGGTTCATTGATTGTCTGATATGTTCAGACCTGTGGCATTTCTTGATATGGAAGTGAGGTTATCTGGAATTCCTAGAGAACACAATGCCTTAGGGGAAGTTTATATCGATAACCTTAATTTAAATAAATTTTCCTTTAAGGGAAACTCATTGTAAGGAAGTTCACATATTGTTGAGGCCATGTTTAATGGAATGTTCTCAGTAGTCTCAGGAGAGGCTTGGTTTATTTCTACAGTGTTGCTTAGTGTGTATTCGTTTTTTACTAAATCTTGTAACTAGGTCTAGCTGGTACTTTTGAAATGATAGAATTTGGCTTCTAGTCCAAAGATAGTGGTTCAGATTGTTACGTGATGTCTTAAAATTTCTATTGAGTTTTGAAACATCTTACTACCTACTTCTAGTCCTTGTTGGTAGTTTTGAAATTCTTTCATTGTTTTATTGTATCGAGGAATCCTCCTCATAGATGGTATGGAAAGTCTTTCCTAAAAAGGTCACTCGTAAAATTTTAACTTATCGGTTGAGTGAGTGATGAATGGCGTAGGTTTCTATAGAGTGTTAACAAAAGAGATGTTTATGAAAAATTTATCTGATTACAAAGCTTTGCTTTTGAGTGAAGATTGTTTTAGGAAGTTTGAAAAGATGCTTGTTTCTTTCATGACATAATCTTTCTTGAATTATACATAGGTGATCAGGCTATGTATAATCGAGGATAAATGATGTGATGCTTGGTTTTGTTTAAATGGTATTATGTTTCTCCGAAGTTTTAGATGGTATTCAACGTGTTGTTTTGTAAAATAATGGCTCAAACAATTTTTCAGAGTAACATGAAAATCGTTTCATGTAATGATAGTAAATAGTTGATAGAATGACTGAAAGTCAATTTATAAGGTGGTAACAAAACAAATTGTTTTAGAACTCTGTGAAACAATTTTTCCTAATATGGTAGTAAATTAGCTTGAAATAAAATTAAGTAAAATAATTTCATGAAGTGGTAGCAAAATAACTTGAAATAAAATTTGTTGAATGGTTTGTAGGATACATGGGGGAACCTCATAGAATGGTAATAGTCTCCTAATTGGTCAAGAATAAAGTTGCCCTAATTCCTAGTAAGATAGCGGTATATTGTTTTGAAATGATTGAATATTGGACAATTGGAATAGGGAACGAAATAAACAAAAGTTGTGATTATCATGGAGATAATAAAGGATAAAGATTACATTAGATAGAAAGGTACTTATTATCTGTTCCTATTGAAGGTCTAATCATGTCTCAAGTGTAAGAGCAGTAGGCTGTCTAGCAGCAACAGCCCTAGAACTCTCACAGTCTTCAAACCTATAAGATGGTGTAGTGTCTATAGTCTTAGTGATAGATGGTAATGGTGTGTCAAATCATGCACGCTTTCCAAGCTTGCAAGTCAGAAGTATGAGTAGTGTCTATGAGATGTGATGGTATGCATGGTGATCTAGATGATAATGATGATGGAAATCCTAGTGGTAAGTTAGGAGATGAGGGTGAATGAAATACTACTCTCTTTCGTGTTGTCTAGCGACGTTTCAGAGGTAAAGCTAGAGTATGCACTATTGGATGACTAATAGTGGTATGAGTAGCTGATGGTGGTTGTATTACATGAGTAACAAGTGATCTAAGAGTGAGGGTAAGAGAATGTACTCTCTTCCTTGCAGTAAGCATCCTAATATGTCCATTAGGACTAAGCCTATAAGTCCTACCAAATGGTATGATCTGTCTCGATAGAATGATAGGAACTGCCTTGTTCCTCGAATCGATGGTGACAGTGGTGGTGTAGGTGCAACTTTGTCCTTCTCAAAGGGTCCAGTCTCAGTATCGGATAATATGAGTGGTGAGTCTGGTGTAGAACCAACTGATGTTAAAATTTTGATAGGGAATGACAAGGCATTCTCCATGTTGGAATTTGAAGAAAGGATAATGGAATGGGTATCTGAAGACATCTATGTGACAATCGATTTGAAATGAAAGTAAATAACTCGCATGATGTGCGTATAAAACCGCATGTATAGTGAATATGCACTTATGATGAAATGATGAGATGCTATGATGATTTAGTTATAGTCTAGGGTCAATGATACAAACTAGTTCTCTATAACTCCTGCTCTAATGCCAATCTGTCACACCCCCAAAATACCTGTTTTGCAGCAGAATGGAATTCCTGGGGGATGACTGCCATAGCATCAGAGTTACAGTTATATTGAACGACTTAAAGTGTCGTTTTGAAAACACATCGTTTGATATAATAAAACATTCAGAGTTTACAAAAGATAGGCCCCAAATGAAAATCAACATGTGCGGAAATAAGTTTGTTACAATCCAAACGATGTTTTAAAGTGCATAAAACCCATGTGAGACGCGTCGTCACTGCGACTCTATGATAAGTCCTTATGCATGCCATGAAGTATATGCCTTAGATACCTGAAAATACATTGCTAAAAGTGTCAACACAAAGGTTGAGTGAGTTCATAGAGTTTATGAAAATGTTTTATACGACTACCACAAGTATAGGCCATGTATGACAAATATGCCACATAAAAATGTTACAATTGCTATAAGCACATGACACCGAAGCTAGACCGATCATGATGTTCGCCCCAACAGAGTGTTTTGCCAAACAACTCAAATTATGATATTAAATGAAATGCATCCGTTTGACCAGTTGGAATCCACCAACCCGGATGGAGGAGTCACCCTCAATAGATCTATTCACTCACCCTCGCTTCTTCCGGAATTAACGGTTCATGATTTTGAAATGGGGACATTCAATTAGCAATGAGGTAACTTAAGCAATGTAATGAATTTGATATACTTGGTATCGTAATAAAATGATGTGCAATGTATTCTTCCCCGTAGGTTTGAAATAAAGTATAAACTTGAAAGACGGGGCTATGAAAATTCACTTGATACAATGATTATGATGGAAAAAGTGGATACACTGAAATGAGGCGCAATCTCTAACTGCAACCTATTATGAATGATATGATCTAATATATGTCATGATGTAATGTTGTGCATACAAACTCATATAATATCCATACCACTTGTGTATTTGAAAAGAAAGTTTATCGTCGAAATATATGTTTATGACATCTTGTCAAGTTATAAAATACTATACGCTTATATAGGTTGAAACAACTTCCCACGATAGTCGTTAAGTGATAAATCAAGAAAATATAGTTTTTCGTCGCAAAATAATGTACTTTGATAATTCGTGAAAGTGGCTTAGTGGCATCGAAAAGCTAGTCGTAAAATAGTGAATATCGAGTGTTAGGAAACAATGTCAATGGTTTTAGAAAGCTTGTAACATTATCTAAAAGTTGTAACACTGAACTTTTGTCCATACGAGTCTCGATCCTAGATAAAAATGATGGTGAAGTGAGGTAGTCGGGCTAAAAATGCAGTTTCTGGGTAGTTTTCGTGAATGTTTGAGAGGTCATAAGTTACTCGTTATAAATCCGTTTCACGAACGGCTGGACATTTTGGAAAATAGGCCAGGTCAACTAACTTTTACTTTAAGATATAGTTTTCCCAAAACTGACTCCATTGATGAGAAAAATGGCTCCAAACATGGTCATCCGCGATAACCTTTTTGACACTTATAAAAATATTTAAGTGTTAGTGCTAAAGAAAATAGTTGTGATCGTCGTATTTCAAATATGTATATCTTTAGCGTTATAGGTCCGTTTTCTGCGTTCTATATATCCTCGAAATCGTGATAGTATGTATTAATATATTTTTGAGAAGTCGACTCTTCTAGTTTAGGTTTACAACTCGTTTTTGACCTTTGAAAACCCTTGACAGCAAGTATATTTTCAGAAAAATAGTTTTCGTCGTTAAACTTGAAAATAGCGTAACTTCTTCGTTATAAACCCGTTTTAACCCGTTCAAGCGACCACGGTTTCGTTTTAAAGTATATTTTCTGAAAATATACACCAAAATATTCCATGACCTATCGAAATTTCCAGATTTTGTAAAAACGATCAGACCTCAATCTTAAGTTGTCGAAAATGATTTTTCTAGTGTAATACATGTTCTAAACCATTTCAATCAACACCAAAGCTATTCTAAATCTACCATACACCTTCTTAGGGTGTCATGGATTCTTAAACTTCATCAACAATGATAAGTTTCATGGGAATAATTATAGGAAGATTAAAACTCATTATATGTAGTAAAAATCAAATAAAAGTAGTATGGATCAGGGAATTCTTGCATGTTTTTCTTACTAGATCATAAAAATACATCAAGTAAGAGTTTATAAGAGTAGGAAAAATTAGTTGAAGCTTACTTGAGTGATTGAAGAGTTTTTGAGCAAAGTATACTTAATAATCTTGAGGTTTTTATTTCAAAACCCTAACTAGATTATCACTAAGACTTGTTTAACACTTGAACCTTGAAAAATTTATGGTTTTCTCTTCTTGATCTTGCTTGGTCGATCATCACAAGGATGATGAGAGGATTTCTAGTTGTTTTTCACCTTCTAATATGTGTAGGTATGTTTTTATTTATTTATTAATTGATCACTTGTATATTGAAAATATCTAGCCACTCTGTATATGTGTCCAATTGATCAAGATATTTTTTTATAAAATGATGACTAGGGGAGGAGTGTGGTCGGCAAGGGTATTAGGGGGGGGGATGAGGTGTATTTTGGATGATTAAATGCATTTTAAGTTATGTATAATGTATATTTGGTACATATAATTAGTAATTAAGTGTAGCGTTAGCTAGAAATCGATTTTAACGGAACCAAATAAAATATATCGATGTCATAAAAATTATAAAAATGCATTTCTCGCAAGTATTGAGTGAATAAATATTTATCGAATTGAATTTACGAAAACCGTCGTAAATATATATATATATATATATATATATATATATATATATATATATATATATATATATATATATATATATATATATATATATAACATTATATATACAAAATAAATTCAAAACATCGGGTAAACTAATAATATAATTTTTATAGTATTAAAATGAGTATAAAAATATATTTGGATGATTGTTGGAAGTATCGGATCAATTATTCAAAATAAATGATCGTGCAATAGCGTTTATTTAATAAATAAATATACGTTAATGAAATATGCAAACCCATGCATAAATTACTATGAAGATGATGTTAATGATAATATGTAGACTAACTTTAGTCTATATGTAATGTTCTCAATGATGTTCCATGAATACGCAGCTTAACCCTCCAGGTTACGCTTATTTGATACTCGTAAACCTAGTTTACGAAAATGATGAATAGTGAATCATGAGTAGTGATGTTTCTCCGGGAATGAATAGTGTTTCATGAATAGTAAAATTTTGAAATAACCTTTCAAAGTCTCAAACCGACTTCAAAAATAATGAATAGTAAAATGATGAATAGTAACTGGTGAATAGTAAATTCCCGAGATGAATAGTAAAATTTTCAAAGTTTGTAAAATGACCTGCGTTTACGATTTGTCACACATATCATAATAACATAATTGATAACCCTCGACCACCTTTTGTTAGGATTGATGCAAAAATTAAAAGAGGTAGTCTTTATAATGTTAAGATTCCATGTATGATAGGATACGAATACATAAAGCAAGCTTATATTGACATAGAATCTCCAATCAACGTGATGACTTCCGTTGTTTACAATGTGTTAGGAATTGGAAATTCTATAAGGAAGGGTCGGTCACCCCAATTATTGTTTAGCATATCTTAGCTCGTAGACTTTATGTTATTTAGTAGTTATTAGTCAGTTTATTAGCTTAGATTAGTTTAGTGTAACACCGTGGAGGAAGGACGGGTCTTTACCCACTGATTGCCTGATCCACAGTCCGAAGGAGGACGAGTAGTGTGTAACTATAAATACCCTTCCCACTAAAGGAAGGGTGGAACTTCTAAGCTAACCTTGCATTTTGTGTTTTATCTCTCTCTCTAGAATTCCCTCTCCTCTCTTCATCTTTCTAACCATGGCTTTCTTGTTTAATCATCTACCTAGACCACCTGAATCATCTAAACAACATAAATATACGATCCTACAATTGGCATCAGAGCATAGGTTTTGTTGTTCTTGGTGATTCGAACGGTTTAACATGGTTTTTGTTATGCGGGTTGTGTGTTTGTGGATACGGTTTGTTAGGTTCTTGTATGCGGTTTGTTGTGGTCGTGATGTTGTTAAATCTGTTTTGCTGTTGCGACTTTTTTGATTACCCGTTTTATTATGTTTGATGATTTCTGGTTCTGTGATTATGGCACTCAGTTTTGATGCGAAGTGTATAGTCTATTTGATGGTGTTAAACTGTTTTGAATCTGATTCTTCTTTGTGGTTTGTGGTCATGTTCTTCAAAGAGGTTTGTCATGAATTTTCCAAGTTCATTGAACCATAAGAGGTTTGTCATAAAACTGTTCTAAACATGTTTTTCTTGCAAGCGATTTGTGTCATGGTCTATGATGCGATTTGTCCTTAATCAATCCAGATTCAATGTTCTAAATGCGGTTTGTGTCAAATTGCTTTTGAGCGGTTTGTCAGTTTTCTTTCCAGATTCAATGTTCAAGAAGCGATTTGTGTACTTAAGAACGTTTCGATTTGTGTCAATACTTTATTAAATATGCGGTTTGCCAAATATTTTTTGCATTTTGATGCAAAAAAGCGACTTGTCAAACTGGGAATGTAAGCGGTTTGTCAAAAAATTTTAAAAGAAATTTAACAAGCTGGGGTGCGTTTTGTTGACTTCCAATGACCACTTGTTACATGTTCAGATCAAACAAGTATCATTACTCAACTTAGACTCGTACTCATACACAACCAAGTCCAAAAATATAGATCTCAGATTTAGAACTTGTTTTTCTTGTCACAACCTAATTGAATCACAAGTTCTTTATCAATCCATCATCGATACAAGTTGGTAATATCCGACACACATGAGAAAGAAAAGAACAAATTCATCATTCTTTCTCATTCGACATACTCACGACTCTAATTCATGTTGATATTTCATTAGACCTCAGTTTTAATTCGTGACATCAACTAACATATTTAAGACTTTCCAAGGTCCATCTCATGAATTAATACTGTTAGGAATTAGAAAATTCCATAGTGAAGTATCGGTCACCCCAAATATAATCTAGCATAAGTTAGCTCGTAGACATTACGTTATTTACTAGTTATTTAGTTAGTTATTTAGTTTAGTGCAACACCGTGGAGGAAGGACGGGTCTTTACCCGCTGTATGCCTGATCCACAGTCCGAAGGAGGACGTTTAGTTTGTAACTATAAATACCCTCTACCTCCCAAGGTAGAGGGTTGGACCTTTCTCATTCTTAATCTAACCTTCTATGTTTTCTTTCACTTTCTCTCTCTAGAAAGGCTCCTACTTTCTCTCTCTAAACTCTATCTAATTCGTTCCATATTATTGATGTGTTATGTGTTTATGAAATCCAATATCTAACAATTGGTATCAAGAGCCATGGTTTGATCATTCATATTTCATGCTCTTTGTTTTGGTGGATTTCATAATTCTTTTGGGGTATTAAGGGTTTAGGAGAGTTTGATTCATTTGGACAAATTCTAGTGTTAAAGTTTTAATTTTGCTAGTACTTTTGTGTTTAGGATCATCATATGTGTTTATGTTTTGAATTGGAAGGCTTAAATCATTGTGGTTTGGTTGCTTTTGATTGATAAAGTGGTTATTTTTGAAGTTTGTACGAAGCGAGTTGAGTCTCGGATAGTTTGTTCTTCAAATCGAGTTGCTTTGTTATTGGATGCGAGTTGGTACATGCGACTTGGCTGTTTAGCGAGTTGACTTTTATGCGACTTGGGTTCTAAGCGAGTTGTTTCTTTAAGCGACTTGAGATCTAAAGCGACTTAACTATTAAGCGAGTTGTAAAGCTAGCGAGTTAATTTAAGCGACTTGGTGTTCAAGCGAGTTGATTGTGTTGCGAGTTGATACTAAAGAGAGTTGCCTATGCGACTTGTCCAGATTCAACGTATCTAAAGAGAGTTGCCTATGTGAGTTGATTAAGCGAGTTGTCTGTTTATGCGAGTTGTGTTTCATGCGACTTGTCTATTAAGGGAGTTGTCATCTTATGCAAGTTGTGCCTTAAGCGACTTGTCTTGGAAGCGAGTTGTCCTGGATGCGAGTTGATTGAAGCGGTTTGACCAAAAGTTGACTTTTTACGGCAAAACTTCAAACGACCATAACTTTTGAACCGTAACTCCGTTTTCAGCGTTCTACCCATCAAAACGACCGTGAGAACGAGGAGAATGGCACGCCGAATAAACTATGGGTCAACCTTCGAGGCCTAAATCCGCTCCGAACAGAAGTTATTGAGGTTTTTATGTTTTTAGACCTAAATTTCTCCGTAAAAACGAGCATAAACCAATCCAAATCTCAACCAAACAACATCTCTGCTATTCCTACAAACATTCCTAAGTCCTAACACACAATTGTCTATCATTGTGAGAATCCATCAGTCATCTTAACACGTTCCATTGGTCATTGCTTAACGGTTTGGTCTTGATTTTAGTAAAATCCCGCGAAAGATTCTATTTCTCGGTTTAAATCATAGACTTGTAAAATCCCGTGGATTCATCAACATCATGTCTTACACTCCTGATTCAGTGATTTCAGAAGTACTCAAATTGCATGATGCTATAGACAACCATGAGAATATTAGCTACGCTGAACGATTAAAGATGATTGAATCAATCAATGATGATTTGAGTTCTTCATGCTCGGAGTCCAATGAGAAAGATTTGGACCTGTTCAGGCTACAGAATGCCATGCAAAAGGAAAGTAGCATTGAACCTTATCAACAACTTCATTCACACCTCATGTTACTCACACCAATAAGAATGGAACGAACATGTACTGCCATCTTCCGTCAGGACTTATCCACATTAACAGGAACTTTGTTGTTAAACCTAGAGCAATTGGAGCTACAACTTGACAAAGAGAAGGTTCAAAAGGATAGTTCCAGTGCTGCACTTCAAGTGATCTACAATCACTTTCAATCATTCATTAGAAGGGAATGCACATCAGACTATGATCAAGACATGTCTGAAATGTCCTTTAAGAGACATACTGGAATGGAAATTAGCGTGTTCACAGAGACACTTATTCATCTCGTGGATAATGTGGAGAAGTATATTGAGGAAGTTACTCAGACAGATGAAAAAGTGGATGAGTGTCTGGTGCAGTTGAGAGATAGTTGTGATAAGCTGGGTAATGTATCTGTTGAAAGGTCGGGTGTTGCTGAATGCAGAATGTCAGATACAACAATTTATGATGTAACCAGCTCTTCAGTTACTCCTAACACACAACAAGTAGATGCTGAAATCAGAAATGGGAATGAATGTCGGGCACAATCAAAAGATTGTAGTGTTGAGTTGGGTAAAGCTCCAGATGTTGGATCAGTTGACACTGAATACAGAGGCTTAGAGATAGATAAGCTTAACACAGCCAGCGGTCCAGTGACTCTTGTTACACATGATGTGGATGCATATATCAGACCAGAAATTGAGCAGATGTCAAGTAATGAGGTACCCTTTACTGTTCAACACAATGCATCTGCTAAAGTACTTAAACAAACTGATCATGATGCTGAACATGACTTTGATAAATCTTCTGTAACTGAGGCTGAGTCTGAGATTAAGTGTTTCAAAACAAAAGATATGGTTGATAAAAAGGCTTTTGATGAACTTTCAAACAAATTCTCAAATCTTGAAAAACATTGCATCTCACTTGAAATTGCGATACAGAGTAAAAAAGATTTTCAACTTAACAAACCTTGTAAAAATCCGGAACTTCCTGAATTCCGTGAATTTTTTGAAATTAACACTTTGAAAGCTCAGCTTCAAGACAAAGACCCAACCATTTACAATCTGAAGAAACATATTTCTGATATGCATGTGAAAAGTAATTTGGTAACAAGTAATTCTGATGTTAATGTTATTGATGATATTCAAATGAGAAATGATGAATTAGCGGTTTGTGTGGCCAAATTACTAAAGGAAAATGAGTCCTTGAGAAAGCATCACATAGAACTAAGTAACTCTGTCAAAGAAGCTAGAACTAAGTCAATAGAACAAACAAACTCTTTGATAGAAAAAATTGATGTTCTCAAAGCTCAACTTCAGGAAAAGAGTTTCGCTATTGTTGCCCTAAAAAATGAGCTTAGGAAAACTGTAGAGAAATGTGTGAACACTAAGTTTACAAAACCATCAACCTTGGGGAAACCAGTTTCTCATCCCATTAGAAACGGGTCCATTGTTAGGCAGCCTACTGCATTTATATCCGAGAGACCAAAATTTTCAAAAACACGGTTTGCCTCCCAAGTTGATGAGAAACATGTTTTGTCAAAACCAGTCACTTCACCTGAGTTACCTAAGAATAAGGCTTCTAGCTCCGTTAACCCTCAACATGTAGCCACTTCGACTCCCAACACCTCTAGGATTAGTTCGAGAACAGTGTCAAAACCAAGCATTAAAACCCAGAATTCATGTGATATGAATGACTTTTGGAAGAACTATTATCTAGAAAAAGCTAGGAAAAAGGCACAGATTTGAAAAGACGGAATTTTAGGTGCAAGACCTAGGGTGAGGAATTCTACGAGATTTCAAGGCACTGCTAGTAGTTGTAAACCACTACCTAGGAATACTCAAAAGACTAGGAATTGGCGTGCATATAAGAATAGTTATGTGCATATGAATGCTAAGCATGTACAAAACAAAACTAGAAATTCTGAGTCTTTTCCTCAAAAGAAACATTTTACTAATTCACATGCTAAGGTACAATCCACTAAGACTACTAATGTGACTAAGGTTCAACATGTTGTGAAGCAAAACAAACCAAAAACTTCGCCTAGATGGATACCAACTGCTAAATCTTTGGAAACTAGGAATAAGGATAAGTCTTCCACTGTGCATAAGAAGCCTAACAATCCTAGACCTTGCCATAAGTGGATACCATCTGGTAGAATGTTTAAGGATGCTGGACTTAGGTGGATACCTACAGGAAAGATGTTTACCAATGGCAATCTCAATGTTGACCGTGAAACCCCAAAGGGTTTGGATACTGATGTCACTAACCAAAATATATGCAATCAAGTTTGTAATATTAGTGCAGGTAGTCCTTACTCGGGTGCAGATACTTCGATCCTTCAATACATGGACTGGCTTAAAGTATGGATAACAAAAGGATTGATATCTCATAACTCACGGGTTCAAGTTACTCAACATTGATATTCAATCGGCTATGACGTCTGTTCACATCAGTTCAGGCCTCGTACTTCATCATTATGGCGTCTGCAGATAACACTTCAGGCCCCGTTCCTCAAAGAAAAGAAAGGTGTACGCTTCAGTGCGCTTTATCTTCAGAAGAAGAGAAATCTTCATGTTTTTAACCATTCTCATCGACATTATTCATCAACATGCTTCGTACTTTTTCCATGCGCTTCAGTCATCAAGTGAACCGGACTACTGATAATTACTCTTATTCCACTTGCTCAATATAATGAAGATGTCGACATCATGTGCTAATTTTACGGGGGAGAAGTGTGAATAAAATACATTTGGATGATAATCACTTGTTTAATCAAGAATGACATCTCCATATGCAATTCTTGAGGGGGAGAAGAAGTGTGAATTGTTTTTGCATGGTTGACTGATATTTGAGAATATATGGTCAAACGGCTCCTAACTCATGTAAGAACCGAGATTCTTCTTATCGGATCATCTTCACATGTAGTTTCTTCTAAGAGCCGTTGGTTGACATCTTCACACGGGCTGATATGATTAAATGACAAAGTGCTTCTAGTTGCTGGGCTGATTTCTTTGATGAACATCTTTCTGTTCTTGTTTGATTGGGAGGGATTTTAACTAAGGGGAGTTTCTATTTACAAGTTAACGGGAATGCCTTTGGTGTGAAGAAGATGTTACCTGTCTATTTCCCCATTCGGACAATCTTGAAGAAGGTCGAGTCTACAGTCTAATCTACATTTTCTGCTACATGATTAGAAGACTAAAGACGAATTGCATTTGATGATCTAAAGACTTCCTCTTAATCCGGGCTGAGAAGAACACTTGAAAATCTTCGTCAGTTTAGGGGAGAGCACCAATTGGGGGAGATTGAAAAGCCAAAATTTAATCCCCAATTAGACTTGTTGATATTCTTTAGCAATGATTCATTGCTTGATTTTTGATGACACTCCTCCTACGCCTAATGCTTCCATTACTAAGGATAACTAGGATTCATTGTTTTTCAAAGATATGTTTGATGAGTACTTCCAACCTCTAACGAATGTTGATCATCCAGCTTCTGAAGCTCATGCTCCGGTTTCTACTGACTCAACTAGTTCACCATCTAAGAAGTACTTCTCAAAACTCTCAAGAAACCTTATCTCCAGTTACTTCACAAGGCGTTGATAATGACTATCATGATATTGTAGTTGCACTACTGAATAATGATCCACTCTTTGGTATTCCTTTGCCAAATCTCCACGGATTATTGTTCATGAATAATGATCCGCCCTTTGGTATTCCTTTGCCAAATCTTCACGGATTATTGTTCCTCTCATTGTGAACGCTATAAATCAACCACATGAACATCAAGGAAAAATGAATTCATCATCCGCTAGAAGACATTTTTAGTAAATCTTCCAGATCAGCTTCTACATGTATACCTTGAGGAAGAATGTATTGATGTTGAGGAATCATTTGCTCCGGTTCATTCATTGGGTCAATGTTCATCCGATTGTATGTTTATTCAAGTGTTGGACATTAGACACAAGTTGATTACTTTGAAGTTACTCTATTATCACTTATTTGAGGTTGAAGTTGACATTCACAAAGGCGTGTTCTTATGTGATAACTTGCTCGGGCTTAAGAATTTGAGTTGAAGTCTTGGGTTATCTAGTTACCAGCAGTCGAGGTGGATGGTTGAAGACCTGATTAACTATCACTATTAGGAGTTACTTTGTTTTACTCGGTGTCACACGCATATGACGGTGTGGATAATCGCAAGAGGTGTTAATGTCTCATACTTTGCTTGAGTAGTGAGTACTTAGAAATTTGCTTGAAGAATAAATTCTTGACACCGTTCTTCCATTATTAAGTGCAAGCTTAAGATACAAATGTGGGAATTTGACTTCAGTTTCAAGTTTTGTATATCGGGTATTCTTCATCAGTGGTCACTTCAAATTGTTTACATATGGGTTGATAAAGATAGTCAGAGAGAGTTTCCGTTGCAGATGATTCTCACAGGATTCATTTGGGCTATTTGAGTTCTTCTCACAAGATTTTGACTTTTTGGGTATATTATGTTTTGCTGAATCTGAGGTATCAAAACCAGCAAGGGGGAAGGAGACATATATCTAAAAGCACAACGAGTACACATGATGAACTTAACACTTCCACCTGATTGAAGTTATCCCGGAAAGACAATGGTCATAACCGTAGAGAAACTCAGTGTTTAACTCGTAGCCTTTGGTGTATTATTCCAAATAATTGGGGGAAATGGTCTCTGGAGACTTTTGGTATGTGTTACTTCAGCGTTCAGTTAGAAGAAATGTGAAAAGAATATTTGGTTCGTGAGATGATATTGCATATCGATATCTTCTATATGATTTATGATAAAGTGCTTCCGGTTAGTGCTTCATGTACACAATGAAATGATGATTCTGATGAGATCGCATCGATCAGGGGAGATATATGTGTACATCAGGGTTGAACAACATATTCACATGATCGAGCTTAATCAGTTATTCTAGAGTTGACAACCGCAGAGGAGATAAGTGATTCAACCAGTTAGTGTGATGTTGTTGTCTCTACCCTGGTTGGGTACTTGTGTACATTATGAGCTGATTGGTTATATGGAAGATAACTGGAATGCATTTGGTAAAATGAAGATGTTGATGTATTGTTCCCCTGAATAAGACAACTGGTCAATCTCGAAGAGTAATGTGTACATCGGGGACGCACAACAGGTTCATGTGATCGGTCTTCATTAGTTATTCCGGATTTGATAACCGCTAAGATGATCAATGTCTTAACTTGTTACCTCAGTGTTCTCATGTTCTTCGGGGTGCTGAGCTTCATTCAATGAGACTGTTTCTCTTCTCATTCTTCTTCTTGGGAAAATGGTCTTTATTCGAAGATTGTCAGTATGGGGGGAAGCTACCATAGTCTCACTTTCTGCAGGCTCAATTTCTGATGTCCATTCAAGAGACTCAGAAGCTTTGGTGGTGAAAGTTTTAGGGATGATGATTTCTATCTTCTACAACGGGGCTGCTCGATATCCTTATCTCGGTACTCGTATCATCATCCTCTTAAACTATATCATCTAATCTATCTGTATATATATTTTTCAAAAAGCAAAATACAAAAATATAAAACCATCAAAAACAAAATAGAAAAATATAAAATCAACAAAAGCCCATAAAAATCAGAAAATTGAAAAATACCAAAAATATGTTTTCTCAAGACATGTCTTATGGTATCGATAACATCTACGGTCTTAGAAATGTCATTCAATAATTGCACGGGACTTTAGATGAAGTTCGAGCAGGAGGTGTAAATATCTCTTTCTAAACATGTCTAAAAAAAAATGGCTTACAGTTATTTTAGACTGTAACCCGGGCTTCAAATGATGGCTTGCAGTTACTTCAGACTGTAACCCGTGCTTAAAACTATGGCTTGCTATTATTTCAGATAGCAACCCGTTCTGTTAAAGGAAGGAAAGTGCTGCGCTAAACCTATTTTCAAAATATTTCGTGCACTTATCCTAAAAAAAAAACAAGGAAAGTATGTCGAAGGACTGCTGTTCCTACACAAATGTTTTTCCGTCTAAAATTCTTCAGAAAAATATTTGGTGTTTTCAAAAATGGCGGTAAATGAGTTGCTTGAGAAATCAATCAGAATCAAAGTTTTTATAATTATTGAAAACTCATTCAATGACTTCAGCGCTTTTAACTTTCTCAGAAAAACAAGTCATTGATTGAGGGGGAGAATGTTTTCAAATCTGTATCATCTAACGAGATTATCTTAATCATCCTACGTGCTTATCTGAAAAATATAATTGCCTGTGTTGAAGGACTAGGTTTCTAGGATGTGACTGTTAGGTTTAGATGATTATAGATTGATAAACACATTATTCCCATACCTTATATGAACTGATTGATATGTTGAATTGACTTGAATTAGTCGATTGTTGTTTGGGTGATGTCGACCACCATATATATGTATGTGTGTTTACTAACGTATGCAGGAATATTGGTATATAAGATTGTTCCCGATCCGGATCCCACAAATGAAGATGATTGGATGCCGAAAGGAAAGGGTAACTATATCTTGGGTTGACAAATGAAGAAACGGAGCTTAATTGGACTTCTATGGAGAGTTGGCATAAATGCAATGTAAGAGGTCTTACTGCATCAGCAGATGGTTTTCTTCTAAGTGATTGAAGAAACGGAGCTTAATTTGACCTCAGTTGGCATTTAAAATGCAACGTAAGAAGAAGTCTCACTGCATCAGCAGATGGTTTTTCTTCCAAACCCTACAGCAACAACAACAGAAGCTTCTCAACCACTAATGTATCTTTGTGCAGGATACCATTTTTTAAACATTTTCTAAAACTTTGAATAAAACTGTTTTTGAAAATGGAAAAATATTGTTTTGAAAATAAATTGGACTAAATTTTGAAAATCACCGGACTTCTTTTTATCAAAACTTAAGTCACTCAATTATTGACTTCGGTCATCGATTGAGGGGGAGAGTGATTTAAAATAAAATATTTTCAAACGATATTTCTTCAGAAAAGTTCCGCTTTGTACGTTAATAAATGGTGATCTAAAGATTTAATGTTATGTCATGGTATGATTTTTCTTTTGAATCAAGGTCTTTCAAAATGAAATTTTTTCTGTTCTTGTTTGATTGTGAAATTATTTTATTTTACTTAAAGATCTCATAAAACAATCATACCTGATACTAACAATCTTTAATGTCTTAAAATGGTCCTTATCTGTCATTTTTTCAAAGTTAAATCAAGCCACGTCTTTCCCCAAAATCTTTTAAATGATTTAAATCAATTGGGATCACAAATCTCAAAAGGTTTGAAATTTTGATCGGGGTAGAGATCGTGAGTTAAATCTCTTATCTGTTTAAATGGAATTGGTTTTAGTCCTTTAAAGGCACTCCTGCCTCCATGTGCCAAACGATTTCATACACAATGCACATGTTGAGGAGGAGGATTTATCCCAAAACATGACGAGTATTTAAACCAGGCCACATATTCTCCCATGTTTTCTAAACCGTATTAAATCACTTGGGATCCAAAATCTCAAAGGGTTTGATATTTTTGATCGGGGGAGAATTTGTGATTTAATAATGAAATTTGATAAAAGGTGATCGTTTTGATTTAATTGTGCAGGCTGCTCTCTCATATGTGCTACACGCTTTCGAATCTCGAAGTACATATTAAGGGGGAGCAAACAAACTATCGAGGTACGAAAGCTTTTTAAAGTAATTTATAAAGTACCTTGATTGTGTTTTAACATGGTTTCTTAATGGCACTTGTGATTGTGGATGTGCTTCAAATTAACTCTTGCCTCTATGTGATAAAAATGATTTCAAATATCCTATGCACATATTGAGGGGGAGAATTTTACCAAAGAAATTCAAATGGCTTTTTCTAAGGAAATTGTGATCAAGAAATTATTTCAAAGAACTCATGCCTCCATGTGCCAAACAATTTTAAATCATATGCATATGTTGAGGGGGAGCATTTCTAAAATGATCAAAACTATTAAGGTACAAAATGCTTTGATCTCGTATCACAAGTACCTTGATTGTTTTTCCAAATGATTTTTTGATTGGTTTCATGAAGGAAAGAACAATACCAAAAGACCGACCAATTACTTTATGCATGGAGTTATAAGGATGTTAGGCTAGGTATTCGTTCCCACGATCCGCCAGAACCTGAGGTATCTACCCAGGGATAATCCACTAGATAGTGTAGAGTCCTTAGGTATATTGAAAAAAGGAGAAAAATGAGAAATGGCAAGAGTGCGGACTGAGACAGAGCTAGTACTGGAATAAACCCAACAAGGTTCTAGTTATGAAGTCTCGGTAAGCACTGAAGGGGTTGAAGAATGAAAAAGAATTGAATGTGAAAAAGGGTGAAAAGAAATAGCCCTCCAATAATTCAACCTTAGGGCAGAAACCGGGTTCAATACATATGCTACTGGTTTTTACCAAGGTAACACTGGTATTGAAGACAAGACGTCATGGACCCAGTGACGCACTGCACTAAACTTCCCAAGCTACTCAAGTTCCTCTTAAAAGGGCTTGTTTCATTCTCACGGGGAACCGACATTATCTATCGACTTTCCCTTAGAGATTGTTGATATTGAAGAAGGAGACCCTCTCCCTAGTCTCCGGCATAGGAACCAAATGTGCACTATTGAGTCTAGAACCAAGAGATCATCCACAATATCTCATTAGGACACTAAATTCTTGAAGACTTGTTGTTTCACACAATGTGGAAAGTAAGAATATATTAAGAGTCCTACGCATTATCCTTGTGGTATTGCCAGAACATCTGAGTGATATGA
Source organism: Chrysanthemum makinoi (assembly GCA_910596185.1). Taxonomy (NCBI): domain Eukaryota; kingdom Viridiplantae; phylum Streptophyta; class Magnoliopsida; order Asterales; family Asteraceae; genus Chrysanthemum; species Chrysanthemum makinoi. The sequence goes on from OU343220.1 coordinate 123,362,192, forward strand.
AAAAATACTCACGATGAAGATGGAAATCCTTCTAGAGCCAACATCAAACAAGCTCTTGGTGGGTGACATGTGAGATCTTTTCTAAAGATCTAACTTGTGACAACTGGATAGAAACGATGGGGCGATTCACTCGTGAATCAACCTTGGTCCAGGATTGGAATTGACGAATACTTTTGGAAAAACCGTTCGATGTGCAAACCTTCTTTTCTCTAGCACGTCGAATGTGTATTCATATTTCAAACTCAAAAAGTATATCTGATTGAAAAAATACTTTTGGAAAAACCGTTCGATGTGCAAATCTTCTTTTCTCTAGCACATCGAATGTGTATTCTCATTCATATACAAAAGGTATTTTTGATTGAAAATTGATCTTTCTCATAAAACCTTCATCGTATTGCAAAACTCTTTCTTCTAAGCAATACGCGATTGTTTTTCAAAACATTTTTCATCAATTAGTGAATCTCAATTCGCTGGTTCACTCACTCCGTGTTGTCTTCTTTGAGACGTTCCGGTTTGAGAACAGCTAGAGCAGCTGCGAAACCCTGTCAAGGAGATTCCTCGGAATCCTACCTGATCACAGGCAGTACTTGTACTGATCAACAGGGAACCGTGGGCCGTGTACCTCAATTCAATGAAAGTGATCAAAGACACTTTCGTGTGTTTTATTGCTAACTGTTGTTTGCAGGTATTTTTGGACGGTTGCAGCTGATCAGAATTGAGGAGTCAATCCAAAGCCGCATGATCACAGCATCTACACTTAATTTGAAGAAATCATGACTGTTGCATATCTACGTAACCTGGCTCTGATATTTCATACTATGCTTCTACTTCGCTGCTGCAAATATCATGAACCAGTAAGGCTTCCGCTACTCTGATGGAAAGATGTCATGATTCAAATGTGTGAGCATGTCGGTCCAAAAGTCACAACTTCACATGATGGCAACACAATAAAGGGTGATCCAGAGATTTACTGTGGCTGATGATCTCAATGAAAGCTCGAAGATCATCAAAGATGTGGATCAGTTAAAGGCCTCCACTAAAAGTAAAATTCAATGCGGAATTTAAAGAATCACTACTAATGCACAAAGATTGCAGAAGTTGAAGAATTCAAGTCTACGAGCTCAAGACTGAAGATAAAATAGAATGCTAGGATTCAAAATGTAAAACATGGGGTGACCTCCCTTAGGGGGAGACTGTTAGGAATTATAAAATTGCATAGTGAAGTATCGGTCACCCCAAATATAATCTAGCATAAGTTAACTCGTAGACATTACGTTATTTACTAGTTATTTAGTTAGTTATTTAGTTTAGTGCAACACCGTGGAGGATGGACGGGTCTTTACCCGCTGTATGCCTGATCCACAGTCCGAAGGAGGACGTTTAGTTTGTAACTATAAATACCCTCTACCTCCCAAGGTAGAGGGTTGGACCTTTCTCATTCTTAATCTAACCTTCTATGTTTTCTTTCACTTTCTCTCTCTAGAAAGGCTCCCACTTTCTCTCTCTAGAAAGGCTCCCACTTTCTCTCTCTAGAAAGGCTCCCACTTTCTCTCTCTAAACTCTATCAAATTCGTTCCATATTATTGATGTGTTATGTGTTTTTGAAATCCAATATCTAACAAATACATCATTGACCCATGACTTATGCTAATATCCGAATTAATTGAAATAAAGACGATAATTATTTGTTATCATCCCTCTCTCAAATCAGTTTAAAACAAAAATAATGCACTAATATTAAATTTACCTTGAATCAGAATCAAAAGTCTCATGTCATCTCTATGGAGCATTCATTGTTATCTAGAGGTGGCAATTTGTGCCCAAAATCAAAAGAATGGGCTAAATGGGCAAAATTTTAAAAGATTTGGGCACATTTGGGTCCCCTCCTTTTTTTGAAATGGGCATGTATTGCCCATTTAGAAGTTAAATGGGCATAACGGGCACATGTTTTTCTCGAACATTAGATTATTTTTTAAAAAAAACTTACATTTTATTTTTTAAATATAAATGAGGTGTTACGTTCGATGAATTTATTTCATCATTTTGGGTCTTTTTAAAAGCGATTCGTATAACATGAGCCCGTTTTGCCCGTTTTAGCCCGTGCCCGTTTGACCCATAGCCCGTTTGGCCCGTAGCCCGTTTGACCCGTAGCCCGTGCCCGCCCGGCCCACCCGTTTTGCCACCTCTATTGTTATCATTTGCAAACGACTTGAAGGAGTCCTGGTCTATGATTCTCATCCATCGCAAGCGACTTGAGAAGTGATATTTGTTTCGGGGTGATAACAGATTTGATTTGATAAAAGATTGTTTGTTTTTAAGGTTTAATGCAGATTTGAAGTTAGGTATTCGGATGGGGGCTGATGGATTAAGAGAGTGGATTTAGGGTTTGATGGTGATTTGATCTAAGATGGGGGCGTGAGTTGTGAGGGATTTTAGGGGAGAGTATTTAGGGAAAAGTTGTGTGAAATGATTAGAGTTAAATACCCGAATGTTAGGGTTTGCTCAAGTAAGTCTCTCCTTTGGACCAAACAGTTATGTGGGTGGACTTGGGCAGTGTGTTAGTTTGTATTTTCATTTGGGCCATGTGTTAGTTAGTTTGTCTTTCCATTTGGGCCAGGACCGAACAGATACGCACATACGAATAGGCCATGTAATATTACCGGGTATGGATTTTGATACATGAGCCGTAGTATTCTGACTTGAGCTTCAATGTGTTATTAGGCCTTGTGTTGTTATATGATGTGGTCTTGTCATACATAAGGTCGTGAGATTATTGAAATCGGAACTATTTTCATGGATCGGAGAGATTTTTTTTACCATTTACTGTGACCGGGTTTTTGTATCAGTTATTACTTATGCTTTGATTCTTGGAACGAACGTATATGGGGATGTGTGCAAACCGGATATTTTAAATGTTGGATATTGTGCTTTAACATAAATTGGCTATGAATGTGTAATTGGTTTTGGATATTGGATAATGACCTTTCTCACTCGTAGATTGGAATACTATGAGATTTATCGATGATATTTGAAGATGAGACTTATTATGCTAGGAGGGTTGGTACTTTGGTGTATACATTTCCACGAAAAATATAATTTTACGGCTTGAAGTAATGGTTGAACATGGTTGACTACATGATTGTTGTTTGGTATCTCTCATTTGGCTTTGAAGTGAAGTTTTTCGGGCGCGTTTACTTATTTCATCTTTTTTCTTTCTACCCTTCCGCGAAGATGACTTGTTTGGACATTTATATAGTGTGATAAAGACTTGGCTATTTAGTTACGTTTGTGACCATCACTTCGGTGTCTCACACTGTTGAGGATACGTCAAGAGGTTTTGTACATTGGGTACACCGTTTCTTTTTCACGAGGATTAGTACAAGCTTAAGTAACAATTCCGAGGAATTTTACGTCATGTTCAAGTTTGGTATATCGGGCTTATTTCTCCATGTGGTCATTGCTATAGCCGATTGAATACGTGAATGATATGTTTACCAAAGTGTTTATTGGATGAGATGTGATCGGCAATTCTCATGAATTATTCTTCGCTACAGAATGTTAATGATACTTCACAGTCTAAGTAAAATCCTTCAAGAATCTTCAACGTCATACATGATTTTTCAAGATGCTTGCTTATGACAAGAACTTCTCGTAGGTCGTACATGTTATGATGCTTTCGAAATTTCGAAACCATCATGGGGGAGAAACGTGTACATTGTTTTACGGTCAACCTCAGGGGAAAGTAGTGTCTACTACTCGACTTAGTATGGTTTGTGAAGTTGTCTACATATGGGTAAAGAATTGTTGATGATGTTGTTGATTTTGGAGAATGAACCGCTGCATGTTCCCCTAAAACAGATATTCACTGAAACCAAAGTTGTCATAACACATTCAAGCTGACATTGTTTACGGTTTTGTCTTGGTTTTGTAAAATCTCGCGAAAGAATCTAATTCTCGGTTTAAATCATAGATTTTCAAAATCCCGTGACAATGGAATCATCCCGGTGTAAGTAAAGTGCATTTCTAGCTCTATCTCTCGGTTTATTCTTGGTTTTGTAAAATCCAGCGAAAGAAACTATTTCTCGGTTTAAACTATAGAATTGTAAAATCCCGTGATGATGGAACCATCGTGGAGAAAGGGAAAGTGTAATTTTGGATCTTATCTGATGCTGGTGCTACGGTTTCTTCTTCAAAGAAGGGATAAAAGAGTGTACTTCATGAATTGGGTGACTGTTTGGATTGTCTTCTTGGCAGTTTGGTTATTACAAAGTTTTACGGGGTTATGCTCATTAAACCATGGTCGGGATGAAAACCAGTATCATAGTTCACTTAAAGCGTCAAAGGAGGCTAGATTTGAGCTTTTAACTAGAAGATATGACAACGGGGTTAATTCACTATTATTTATTTGAGGTTGAAGTGAAATATCACGGGCAAGTGTACTTAGTATCTGAAGGTATCGGGGATGGTTGGATGATGATTCTTCAAGATCCTTGTTCGAGTTATTATCGAAAATGAAGACTTGGAAATCTAGTTATTGTTGGGTGACTTTTTCCTTTTCTTTTACCACTTGGGGAATTGGGCTCTTACCATCACAAAATAACTATCACTTTAAGGAGTTACGTTGTAGTGCTGAGTGTCACATTCAATTGTGGATTTTCAAGAGGTGATGTACGTCTTATACTTGATGGTTGGTTGGATGAAGAGTATAGAGTACTTAGAGATTCAATAGAGGATGAACTCTCGGCACCGCTCTTTGTTACATATGTGCAAGTTTAAGTCACGAGTTCGGGTTAGTTTACTTCAGGGTCAAATTCATCATATTGGGTTTTCTCCATCAGCTGTATCTACAAAGAGCCTACTAAATGATAATGGGGTTGATTAGAAGTTTGCCAAGAGTTAATGAAAAGAGAGAGAGATTATGACGTTTGAACAAAACAGTTCAAGCCTCGTATTCTAAATAAAAGAAAAGTGTACGCTTCAGTGAGCTTTATCTTCTGAAGAAGAGAAATCTTCTCAATTATGACCATTCTCATCAACATGCTACATACTTTTTCCACGCGCTTTCAGTTATCAAGTGAACCAGAATACAAATGATTGTTCTCTTATTCTACTTGCTCGATTATAATGACGATGGCGACATCATTTGCTACCTTTGAGGGGGAGAAGTGTGAAGAGACGACATTCTAAAGATATTCACTTGTTCAATCAAGAATCGCAATTCCGTATGCAATTCTTGAGGGGGAGAAGAAGTGTGAAACTGCTGCATGTTGAGTTATATCTGAGAATAAATGGTCATACGGCTCCAAACTCATGTAAGAACCGAGCTTCTTCTTATCGGGTCATCTTCACATGGAGTTTTCTTCTAAGAGCCGTTGGTTGACATCTTCATGGACTGATGAGATTAATGACAAAGTGCTTCCAGTTGTGGGGCTGATTTCCTTAATGAACATCTTTATGTTCTTTTTTGATTGGGAGGGACTTGAGTTAAGGGGATTTGCTATATACAAGTTAACGGGAATACATTTGGTAAGAAGAAGATGCTAACTTTCTATTCCCCAAATGGAAAATCTAGAAGAAGGTCGAGTCTACAGTTTGTTCTACATTTTCCGCTCCATGTTAGAAGACTAAAGACGAGTTGCATTTAACGATCTAAAGACTTCTTCTTAATTTGGGCAGCTATCAAACATATTGTCGGTTTAGGGGAGAGCATTAATTGGGGAAGAGTGAAATTAGATTCAATGCCAATTAGACTTGCTCATATTCTTCAGCAAATTGATTCTCATAAGAGTTTAAGTGTTCTTCTCAACAGATTTCTAGTATACGGGCTTATTATGTGTTGCTGATTCTGAAGCATCAAAACCAGCAAGGGGGAAGGAGACACGCATCTAAATGCGAGTAAACATTGATGAACTTAATTCTTCTAAGTGATTGAAGATATCCCAGGAAGACAAATGTCATGACCGCAGAGAAACTCAAGGTTTTACTCATCAAGGCTTTTAGTGTTATTATTCCAACTACGTGGGGGAAGTGATGTAAGAGAAAGTTTCTGAAGATAAAATAGGTACACAAGTGTGTGATGATTTCGATGTTATCGCAATCATCAGGGGAGAGAGAATTGTGTACATTGGGGGTGCTCAGCTGTTTCACTTGAGTGCTTAATTAGTGATTCAGAGATATAATCACTTATTCCGGAGTTGACATCCGCAGAGATAGTCATCCGCAGAGATAATCAGTGATTCAGCCTGCTTCTTCAATGTTATCGGTTATTCTCTCTTTGGGCATTCGGGTACTTCGGGTTCTTGAGCTTCATACACTTTCTTTTGGGGAGAGAAAAGTATACATCGGGGTTATTCTTTGGCTATTGGACTTAATCTGCTACTTCGATGGTATAAGTTTCTCTGTCTTCGGGTATATGTGTATTTGGGTTCGTGAGCTCTAGTCTAAGAGACTGACTGCATCAATTCATCTACTTGGGGGAAGTGGTCTCTTGACAACTTTTTGGTATGGATCGCTTCAGACTTCAGTGGAAAAGGAATTTGAGAAGATTATTTAAATGTGGGATGATATGTTGTTGTTCTTCTATTGGATGATATAACCTTGAACGAGGAATCACAAAGATTATTCTTAAAAAGAGCAGCAAGATCAATGATAATGGTGTGCTTCTTTGTGCACCTGGCTAAGGCAAGCTTGAAATAGAGCTTCGAATCTGCTCATCTAATGGATTTTCGATTTGGGGGGAAGCTGCCAAAGTCTCTCTTTCTCAAAGGATCATGTTCTATCAATTTGGGGCTAAGGCAATCAGAAAATTTGAAAAAGACAAAAAATATTATTTTTCAAAGACATGTCTTCTGGTATCGATAACATCTGCGGTCTTAGAAATGTCATTCAATAATGGCACGGGACCATAGATGAAGTTCGAGCAGGAGGTGTAAATATTCTTTTTCCAAAACATGTCTAAAAATATGGCTTGCAGTTATTTTAGACTGTAACCGCAATAAAACCATGGTATGCTATTATTTCTGATAGCAACCCGCTCTTCAAAAGAAGGAAAGTGCTGCGCTAAACCAATTTTCAAATATTTCGTGCACTTATCCTAAAACTAATTGAGGAAAGTATGTCGAAGGACTGCTGTTCCTACTCAAATATTTTTCCTTCTAAAATTCTTCAGAAAAATATTTGTTTTAACAAAATGGGGGTAAAAGAGTTGCTTGAAAATCAATCAGAATCATGTTTTCATAAATTTGCAAAACCCAATCAATGACTTCAGTTTATTTAAAACTTTTCATAGAAAAAAATTGATTGAGGGGGAGAATTTTTTTCAAATCTATATCATCTATCGGACTTATCTAATTATCCTATATGCTTAACTGAAAATGAAGTTAACCTACGTTGAAGGACTAGGTGCCTAGGATATGATTGTTAGGATTAGATGATTATAGTTTGATAAACACATTATTCCCATGCTTTACATGATCTGATTGATATGTTGAATTGACTTTTATTAGTCGATTGCTTTTTGGGTGATGTCGACCACCATATATCTATTTGTGTGTCCACTTACATATGCAGGTATACTGGCATATAAGAATGTTCCCGATCCGGATCCCACAAATGAAGATGACTGGATGCCGAATGGAAAGGGTAACTATCTCTTGGGTCGACAAAACAAGAAACAAAGCTTAATTGGATCTCTCTATGAATAGTTGGCACGATAGATGCAACTTTACAGGTCTCACTGCTTCAGCAGATGGTTTTCTTCAAGCCCTACAACAACAACAAAAGCAGCTTAACCACTATGTATCTTTGTGCAGGGATAATAGTGATGATACCATTTTTAAACAATTTTTGAAAAATATTGTCTTGAAAATGGAAAAATATTGTTTTGAAAATAAATTGGACTAAATTTTGAAAATCACCGAACTTCACTTTATCAAAACCTAAGTCACTCAATCAACGACTACGGTCATCGATTGAGGGGGAGAGTGATTTAAAATAAAATATTTTCAAACAATATTTCATCTATCAAGTCCGTTTGTACTAAATAAGTGGTGATCTAAAGATTTAATGTTATGTCATGGTATGATTTTCTTTAAAACTCTAAGTTCTTTCAAAATGAATTTTACTTAAAGATCTTTTAAAAATATCATACTCAACACTAACAATCTTTAATGTCTAAAATTGTTCCTTATCTATCATTTTTTCAAAATTAAATCAAGCCACGTTTTCCCCAAACTTTTCTCAATGATTTAAATCAATCGGGATCCAAAATCTCAATTAGTTTGAAATTTTTGATCGGGGGAGAGATCGTGATTTAAATCTCAAATCGGTTTTAAAGGGTGATTGTTTCAAAAGCACTCCTTCCTTCATGTGCCAAACGATTTTGAAATACATAATGCACATGATTGAGGAGGAGCATTTAACTAAAAAACCAGAAAAGTATTTAAACAAGGCCACATTTTCTCCCATGTTTTCAAAACCTTATTAAATCACTTGGGATCCAAAATCTCAAAGGGTTTGATATTTTTGATCGGGGGAGAATTTGTGATTTAATAATGAAATATGATAAATGATGATCGATTTGATTCAAAAGTGCAAGCTGCTCTCCCATATGTGCTAAACGCTTTCGAATCTCGAAGCACATATTGAGGGGGAGCATTTCAAAAGAAAATAAACTTTCAAGGTACAATGATTTCTATGTTTTAACATAAGTACCTTGATTGATTTTCTAAATGGTTTCTTAGTGGCTTTTGTGATCGTGGATGTACTTCAAAAGAACTCTTTCCTCTATGTGATAAAATGATTTCAAATATCCTACTCACATATTGAGGGGGAGAATTTAAAAAGAAAATCAAATGGCCTTTTCCACGGAAATTGTGATCAAGAATATATTTCGAAGAACTCTTGCCTCCATGTGCTAAACAATTTCAAAATCATATGCACATGTTGAGGGGGAGAATTTCTAAATGATCCAAACAATTAAGGTACAAAATGCTTTGATATTATATCACAAGTACCTTGATTGATTTTCCAAATGATTTTTCACTTGGTTTCAAGAAGGAAAGAACAATACCAAAAGAACGACCAATTTACTTTATGCATGGAGTTATAAGGATGGTTAGGTTAGGTATTCGTTCCCATAATCCTGCCAGAGCCGGAGGGATCTACCCAGGGACAATCCACTAGATAGTGTAGAAGTCCTTAGGTATGATGAAAAAAGGAGAAAAATGGGAATATGGGAAGTGTGCGGACTAAGATAGAGCTAGAACTGGAATAAACCCAACAAGGTTCTAGTAATGAAGTCTCGGTAAGCACTGAAGGGGTTGAAGAATGAAAAAGAATTTGTTAGGAATTGGAAATTCCATATTAAAGTGTCGGTCACCCCAATTATGGTCTAGCATATTTTAGCTCGTAGACTTGTAGTTATTTACGTTGTTTTGTAGTTAATTAGTTAATTAGTAGCGTAGAATAGTTTAGTGTAACACCGTGGAGGAAGGACGGGTCTTTACCCACTGTATACCTGATCCACAGGCCGTCAGGAGGTCGTGTAGTCTTGTAACTATAAATACCCCTTCCATCCTTGGAAGGGGTGTGGCTTGGAATCTAACCTTCTCATTTTTATTGAACCAACTCTCTACTAAGAACACCATCTCTCTACTTTCTCTCTCTAAAATGGCTATCATGTATTTCCATCATCCAAGACCACCCGAATCATCAACACAATAAATATAGGATCCTAACAATTGGTATCAAGAGCCAGGTTTTTGTGTTATCTTTGATTTGTGTGGTCCGTACCATGGTTGTTGTTTGTGGTCTTTGGTTCGTTGTTGTTTGTGGTCTTTGGTTCTCGGTGTTAACTGGTTTTGTACTATTTTGGTTTGGAAAATGTTTTTACATTTTTCTGGTAAAACAGTGTTACATGTTTTGTGTGCATCTCTTTTTGGTCAAAAGTCTTGTTGTCCAAACAGTCCTTCATGATTTCTGTTACACGGATATTGGTAAATGTTTATGTTTTTTTGGTCAACTGGTCATATTCGTGGTCAAACCTGTCAAAAAGATGCAGTTTTTATGCATTTTTCTGGGTTAGTGTGAATTTGATCGGAAAAACATGGTCGGAAAACTCATCGGAAAAAGTCATATTGCAAGTTAGCAACTTCTCCTCAAAACTGTCCAAATGCAATGAATCTAAGTAGCGACTTATGCTCTTAATTTTTGGTAGCAACTTGTTCTTTAACAAGTAGCGACTTGTACATTAATTTTGTAGCGAGTTGTGTGATTATGTTGACCTAGCGACTTGTTATTTAACAAGTTAGCGAGTTGTGTTAACTGAAAAAATGTAGCGACTTGCTTTGAAAATTTGCTAGCGACTTGACACTATATTTTGCTAGCGACTTGTAATAACAGAAAGGATGAAGATGAAACAACCACAAGACCATGACAACAAAACAAATACCAAGATCCAAAACTCTGCGACAACTTCAAGTTCTATTCAAACCTATCATCAGTCCGTGGACTTAACATAAATCATCAACATGTTCGACTAACCACAACATGACTCAAAAACCCTTGTATCAAAATCAAAACATCACGGTCTAACTCACAAAACATCAAGACAGATCCTAGAAACATGAACTTATAAAGACTATCAAGAAAAAAAAATGAATCTCAGATTTCTATTTTTCGTGGTACTCTCAAGTACATCAGGACCAATGGCCATTATTACGAAATAGATTTCCATCATTGATTCTTGTTCGAAGGTTCAACTTCGTGAATTGTACGAACCATGAAAAGAACATAACCACATAAGTTAGTTCATTTTTTCATGAATTCGATTTGACCAATCAAATCTTATAGGGCTTATTTGTTATTGTACCTTACCTTCAACCATGTGAGCTTAATTGTTAATCCTTGTGAAAAGCTTAAGCCATCCCTGTGGCCATCCCACTACCATCCCTGTGGCTGAGATTTGTTTGAAAACGATTCATAGTGAATGATGGAGGCGTCCACTTTTTAGGGTTTGTGTTGAATGTATTATGGAATTGGTGAGATGCTGTTCAGAGGAAATAAATAGTTATGGGGGCGGATTATTTTGAGAGGGATTAGGGTTTTGATAATAGGGAGGCTGATGTTTTGATGGGGGCGGAACTAATATGTGTGTGATTAGGGTTTGAGGGACTGTGTGATATTAGGGTAACTTATGGTGTTATGTGTGTTTTATACCCAGTTATTAGGGTTATGTCCTACTTGGGCCATGAGTTATTTTTCTCGTTTTGGACTGGATACCATGATAGGCTACACGTATTGATGGGCCGAATATTTCATGGGTATGGATCGTGATTATCAAATGGATTGATCTTGTTTTGGTTTTATATTCGGTAAAATGGCACTCCATATGCTATCCGAAATTCATTTTCTTTGATACATTATTGATTATATGTGGACTTGGTGTGTTGGGGGTTAATGGATCTCATGTACTAATTTGTATTTCAATAATTATTGAGATCCGGGATAACACTTTTGATCGGGTGATAGCTTGGTGTCATGGGCCATGAGTTGTCACCATCTTTTAGACCGAATATACTTAGTCTGCGAATTATACCAAGATGATAAGATCGGATGATATGAGGTTTATTAGACTTGGATTGATGAGATTTGAGATGTGCATGTTGTTAAATTGTTAGATGATTTGTTGTTGAGATTTGTTGAAACTATGCGTTTGAGTACTTTGGTTTATACATTTTCACGGAAAATCGTACGTCACGGCTCGAATTGTCATTGATCTAGGTTGACTACGGGGTTGTTTGAGTTCGATATTTCTTATTTGAATTTGAAGTGACGTTTTCTGGACACGTTTGCTTATTTCTTCTTCGTTCTTTCTACCCTTCCGAGAAGATGACTTGTTTGGGCTTTTATAAAGTGTGATAAAGACTTGGCTATTTAGTTGCGTTTGTGATTCTTTCTCACTTAACCCACAACGTCACTATCACTATGGTGTCTCACTCAATTGAGAATGTCAAGAGGTTTTGTACATTGGGTACACCGTTTCTTCGTCACAAGGATTAGTACAAGTTTAAGAAACAAATCTGGGGAATTCTACTTCATGTTCAAGTTTGGTATATCAGGTTTACTTCTTCAAGTGGTCACTACAATTGCCGAAAAAATGAGTGAATGATGTGTTTACCAATGTGTTGATTGGATGGTAGATGATATTGTTGATGCTGGACAATGAACCGCTGATGAACCGCTGCATGTTCCCTTAAAACAGATATTCACCGAAACCAAAATTGTCATAACACATTCAAGCTGACATTGTTTACGGTTTTGTCTTGATTTTGTAAAATCCCGAGAAAGAACCTATTTCTTGGTTTGAATCATAGACTTGTAAAATCCGGTGACAATGGAAACATCCTGGTAATAGTAAAGTGCATTTCCGGATCTATCATACGGTTTATTCTTGGTCTTGTAAAATCCTGCGAAAGAAACTATTTCTCGGTTTAGACCATAGAATTGTAAAATCCCGTGATGATGGAACCATCTTGGAGAAGAGAAAGTGTAATTCTGGATCTTACTTGATGATGGTGCTACAGTTTCTACTTCGAAGAAGGGATAAAAGGGTGTAATTCATGAATTGGATATGTGTTTGGATATTCGTCATGGCGGTTTGGTTACTTCTAAGTTTTACGGTGTTATTCTCATTAAACCATGGTCGGGATGAAACCATTATCATAGTTCACTTAAAACGTCAAAGGAGGCTAGATTTGAGGTTGAAGTGAATTATCACGGGCGAGTGTACTTAGTATCTAAAGGTATTCGGGATGGATTGATGAAGATTCTTCATGATCCTTGTTCAAGCTTATTATCAAAAACGAAGACTTGGAAATCTAGTTATTGTTGAGTGACTTTTACCTTTTCTTTTACCACTTGGGGGAATTGGGCTTTTATCACCTCAAAATAACTATCACTTTAAGGAGTTACGTTGTAGTGCTCAGTGTCACATTCAATTGTGGATTTTGAAAAGGTGATGTACGTCTTATACTTGATGGTTGGTTGGATGAGGAGTATAGAGTACTTAGAGATTCAATGGAGGATGAAGTCTCGGCACCGCTCTTTGTTACACATGTGCAAGTTTAAGTCACGAGTTCGGGTTAGTTTACTTCATGGTCAAATTTATTATATTGGGTTTTCTCCATCTGTTGTCACGACAAAGAGCCTACAGAATGATAATGGGGATGATTACATGTTTTGCTAAGAGAGTTGAAAAGAGATACATAATGACGTATGAACACAACAGTTCATGCCTCGTTCGTTAAAGAAAAGAAAAGTGTACGTGTCAGTGCGCTTTATCTTCTGAAGAAGAGAAATCTTCTTATTATGACCATTCTCATCAACATGCTTCATGCTTTTTCCTTGTGCTTTTGATTATCAAGTGAACCGGGCTACTGTTGATTGTTTTCTTATTCCACTTGCTCAACTATAATGAAGATGGAGACATCATGTGCTAATATTGCGGGGGAGAAGTGTGAATAGACTACATTTGGTTAAGATATTCACTTATTCAATCAAGAATGGCATTTCCGCATGCAATTCTTGAGGGGGAGAAAAAGTGTGAATTTACTGCATGGTTGATTGATTTCTGAGATAAAATGGTCAAACGGCTCCAAACTCATGTAAGAACCGAGCTTCTTCTAATCGGGTCATCTTTACATGGTGTTTTTCTTCTATGAGCCGCTGGTTGACATCTTCACTCGGATTGATGAGTTTATCGACAAAGTGCTTCCGGTTAATGCTTCACGTATACATCAACATGATGATTCCGAACAATCTCTCTGTTCTTGTTTGATGTGATTGGTAGTTTGGTGTTACCATTTAGTGTGTTAGTTGCGAGCTGATTACTGATTTCCTTGATGAACATCTTTCTGTTCTTGTTTGATTGGGAAGGATTTTAGTTAAGGGGATTTGCAAGATGTAAGTTAATTGGGATGCTTTTTGGTGGGATGCTTTTTGTTAACTATCTATTCCCCAACTGAACAATCTTGAAGAAGGTCGATTCTACAGTCTGTTCTACATTTTCTGTTGCATGTTAGAAGACTAAAGACGAGTTGCACTTAACGATCTAAAGACTTCTTCTTAATTCAAGCATTCATTATAAAGATTGTCGGTTTAGGGGAGAGCACTAATTGGGGGAGGGTGAAATGTCTGATTTAATCCCCGATTAGACTTGCTCATTCTGTTTCTTCAGCAAGTTGATTCTCACAGATACATCTGAGCTAATGATGTTCTTCTCAAAAGATTTCAAGTATTTGGGCTTATAATGTTTTGCTGATTCTGAAGTATCAAAACCAGCAAGGGGGAAGGAGACAAGCATCTAAACGCGAGTAAACTTGATGAACTTAATACTTCTAAGTGATTGAAGAAATCCCGAGAAGACATATATCATTACCGCAGAGAAACTCAATGTTTATCTCATAGCGTTTAGTGTTCTTATTCCAACTATGTGGGGAAGAGATGTTAGAGAAAGTTTCTGAAGATAAAAGAGGTACACAAGTACGACATATTCAGGGGAGATAAATGTGTAACATGAGGGAGGTGTTATCAGTTATTCTCTCGTTGGGAATGTTTCGGATTCTTGAGCTTCATACACATTCATCAGGGACGAAAGATGTGAACATAGGGGAGGTGTTCTTCATTACCCTCATGATGTGTATTCGGGAGAGTTCTTGGATATTGGTGTACTTCGGATTCTTGAGCTTCATACACATTCATCAGGGACGAAAGATGTGAACATAGGGGAGGTGTTCTTCATTACCCTCATGATGTGTATTCGGGAGAGTTCTTGAGCATTATACAAAGAGACTAAATGCATCTATTCAACTACTTGGGGGAATTGCTCTCTTGACACCTTTTGGAATGGATCGCTTCAGACTTCAGTGGAAAAGGAATTTGAGAAGAGGTATTCATATGTGGGATGATACGTTGCTGTTCTTCTATTGGATGATATAACCCCGAACGGAGAATCTCGATTATCGGTCTTAAAAGGAGCAGCGGGATTTATGATAATGGTGTGCTTCTCTGTGGACCTGGCTAAGGCAAGCTTGAAATAGAGCTTCGAATCTGCTCATCACATGGATTTTCGGTTTGGGGGGAAGCTGCCAAAGTCTCTCTTTCTCAAAGGCTCAGGTTCTCTCTTCTATTCTGGAACCTCGGAAGCTTTGGTGGTGGAAGTTTAAGAGATGACAATTTCTATCTTCTACAACGGGGCTGCTCGATATCCTTATCTCGGTACCTGTATCATCATCTTTCTTAAACTATATCATCTACTCTATCTTTGTAAATATTTAAGAAAAACAAAATACAAAAATATAAAACCAACAAAAAGAAAATAGAAAAATATAAAATCTTCAAAAACCCATAAAAATCAGAAAATTTAAAAATACCAAAAATATGTTTTCTCAAGACATGTCTTCTGGTATCGATAACATCTGCGGTCTTAGAAATGTCATTCAATAATGACACGGGACCATAGATGAAGTTCGAGCAGGAGGTGTAAATATTTCTTTTCAAAACATGTCACAAAAGATGGCTTACAGTTACTTCAGACTGTAACCCATTCTTAAACAATGGCTTGCTACTATTTCAGATAGCAACCCGTTCTTCAAGAAAGGAAAGTGATGCGCTAAACCAATTTTCAAATATTTCGTGCACTTATCCTAAAACTAATTGAGGAAAGTATGTCGAAGGACTGCTGTTCCTACACAAATGTTTTTCCGTCTAAAATTCTTCAGAAAAATATTTGTTGTTTTCAAAACTGGTGGTAAAAGAGCTGCTTGAAATTCAATCAGATTCAGAGTTTTCGTAAAAATTGAAAACTCAATCAATGACTTCAGCGCTTTTAAACTTTTTCGAAAATGAGTCATTGATTGAGGGGGAGAATGTTTTCAAATCTATATCATCTAACGGGCTTTCTTAATTATCCTATATGCTTAATTAAAAATGATGTTAACCTACGTTGAAGGACTAGGTGCCTAGGATATGATTGTTAAGTTTAGATGATTAGAGTTTGATGAACACATTATTCCCATGCCTTTACATGATCTGATTGAAATGTTGCATTGACTTTTATTAGTCGATTGTTGTTTGGGTGATGTCGACCACCATATATCTGTATGTGTGTTCTCTAACGTATGCAGGGATATTGGTATATAAGAATGTTCCCGATCCGGATCCCACATATGAAGATGATTGGATGCCGAAAGGAAAGGGTAACTATATCTTGGGTTGACAAATGAAGAAACGGAGCTTAATTGGACTTCTATGGAGAGTTGGCACGAAAAAATGCAACGTAAGAGGTCTCACTGCATCAGCAGATGGTTTTCTTCATCAGCAAATGAAGAAACAGAGCTTAATTTGACCTAAGTTGGCATTAAAATGCAACGAATGAAGTCTCACTGTATCTGCAGATGGTTTTCTTCCACACCTTACAGCAACAACAACAAAAGCGGCTCAACCACCTAACGTATCTTTGTGCAGGATTAATAGTGGATGATACCGTTTTTCTAAAACTTTGAATAAAAATTGTTTTGAAAATGGAAAAATATGGTTTTGAAAATAAATTGGACTAAATTTTGAGAATCACCGGACTTCTTTTATCAAAACCTATGTCACTCAATTATCGACTTCGGTCATCGATTGAGGGGGAGAGTGATTTAAAATAAAATATTTTCAAACGATATTTCTTCACAAAAGTTCCGGTTTGTACAACAATAAGTGGTGATCTAAAGATTTAATGTTATGTCATGGTATGATTTTCTTTAAAACTCAAAGATCTTACAAAATGAAATTTTTTCTGTTCTTGTTTGATTATGAAATTGTTTTATTTTAATTAAAGATCTCTTAAAAACTATCATACCCGACACTAACAATCTTTAATGTCTTAAATTGATCCTTATCAGTCATTTTTCAAAATGAAATCAAGCCACGTCTTTCCCCAAAATCTTTTAAATGATTTAAATCAATTGGGATCACAAATCTCATAAGGTTTGAAATTTTTGATCGGGGTAAAGATCGTGATTTAAATCTCAAATTTGTTTAAATGGAATTGGTTTTAGTCCTTTAAAGGCACTCCTGCCTCCATGTGCTAAACGATTTCAATATACATAATGCACATGTTGAGATGGAGCATTTATCCAAAAACAAGATGAGTATTTAAACCAGGCACATATTCTCCCATGTTTTCTAAACCTAATTAAATCACTTGAGATCCAAAACCTCAAAGGAGTGGATATTTTTGATCGGGGGAGAATTTGCGATTTAATAATGAAATTTGATAAAAGGTGATCGTTTTTTGATTCAAATGTGCATGCTGCTCTCCCATATGTGCTAAATGCTTTCGAATCTCGAAGCACATATTGAGGGGGAGCACTTCAAAAGAAAACAAACTTTCAAGGTAAAAAGATTTATATGTTTCAACATAAAGTACCTTGATTGATTTTCTAATGGTTTCTTAATGGCTTTTGTGATCATGGATGTACTTCAAAAGAACTCTTTCCTCTATGTGTTAAAATGATTTCAAAAATCCTATGCACACATTGAGGGGGAGAATTTACCTAAAAAATTCAAATGGCTCTTTCTACGGAAATTGTGATCAAGAAATTATTTCAAAGAACTCTTGCCTCCATCTGCTAAACAATTTAAAGATCATATGCACATTTGAGGGGGAGCATTTCTAAATGATCAAAACTATTAAGGTACAAAATGTTTTGATCTCGTATCACAAGTACCTTTATTGTTTTTCAAATGATTTTTCAATTGGTTTCAAGGAAGAATGAACTGTACCAAAAGACCGACCATTTTACTTTAAGCATGGAGTTATAAGGATGGAGAGGTTAGGTATTAGTTCCCACAATCCGCCAGAACCGGAGGGATCTACCCAGGGATAATCCACTAGATAGTGTAGAGTCCTTAGGTATATTGAAAAAAGGAGAAAAATGAGAATATGGGAAGAGTGCGGACTGAGATAGAGCTAGAACTGGAATAAACCCAACAAGGTTCTAGTTATGAAGTCTCGGTAAGCACCGAAGGGGTTGAAGAATGAAAAAGAAATGAATTTGAAAAGGGTGAAAAGAAATAGCCCTCCATTAATAAAACCTTAGGGCAGAAACCAGGTTCAATTCATATGCTACTGGTGGTTACTAAGGTAACACTGGTATTGAAGACAAGACATCATGGACCCAGTGATGCACTGCACTAAACTTCCCAAGCCACTCAAGCTCCTCTTAAAAGGTCTTGTTTCATTCTCACGGGGAACCGACATAATCTATCGACTTTCTCTTAGAGATTGTTGATATTGAAAAAGGAGACCCTCTCCCTAGTCTCCGGCATAGGAAACCAAATGTGCACAATTGAGTCTAGAGCCAAGAGATCATCCACAATATCTCATTAGGATACTATTCTTGAAGACTTGCTGTTTCACACAATGTGGAAAGTAAGTATATAATAAGAGTCCTACGCATTATCCTTGTGGTATTGCCAGAACATCTGAGTGATATGTAAAATATTCACAATGAATATGGAAATCCTTCTAGAGCCAACATCTAACAAGCTCTTGGTGGGTGACATGTGAGATCTTTTCTAAAGATCAAGCTTGTCACAACTGGATAGAAACAATGGGGCGATTCACTCTTGAATCAACCTTGGTCCGGGAATGGAATTGACGAATACTTTTGGAAAAACCGTTCGATGTGCAAATCTTATTTTCTCTAGCACGTCGAATGTGTATTCATTTTCAAACACAAAAAGTATCTCTGATTGAAAAATACTTTTGGAAAAACCGTTCGATGTGTAAATTACTTCTTTTCACTAGCACATCGTATGTGTACTCATTTTCTAATACAAAAAGTATTTTGATTGAAAATTGATCTTTCTCATAAAACCTTCGTCGTATTGCAAAACTCTTTCTTCTAAGCAATACGCGATTGTTTTCAAATCATTTTTCATCAATCAGTGAATCTCAATTCGCTGGTTCACTCACTCCGTATTGTCTTCTTTGAGACGTTCCGGTTTGAGAACGGCTAGAACAGCTGCGAAACCCTGTCAAGGAGATTCTTCGGAATCCTACCTGATCACAGGCAGTACTTGTACTAATCAATGGGGAACCGTGGGCCGTGTACCTCAATTCAACGAAAGTGATCAAAGACACTTATGAGTGTTTTATTGCTAACTGTTGTTTGCAGGTACATTTGGACGGTTGCAGCTGATCAGAATTGAGAAGTCAATCCAAAGCCGCATGCTCACAGCATCCACACTTAATTGAAGAAATCATGACTGGTGCATATCTACATAACCTGGCTCTGATATTTTTATACAATGCTTCTGCTACGCTGCTGCAAATATCATGAACCAGTAAGGCTTCCGCTACTCTGATGGAAAGATGTCATGATTCAAAAGTGTGAGCATGTCGGTCCAAAAGTCACAACATCACATGAAGGAAACACAACTATGGATGATCTAGAGAGATTTGCTGTGGCTGATGATCCCAATGAAAGCTCGAAGATCATCAAAGATGTGGATCAGTTAAAGGCCTCCACTGAAAGTACAAAATAATCGGACTATAAAGAACCGCTACTAATGCACAAAGATTGCGGAACTTGAAGAATTGAATTCTACGAGCTCAAGAACAAAGACAAAGATAGAATGCTAGGAAGCAAAATGTATTTCATGGGGTGACCTCCCTTAGGGGGAGATTGTTAGGAATTGGAAATTCCATATTAAAGTGTCGGTCACCCCAATTATGGTTTAGCATATTTTAGCTTGTAGACTTGTAGTTATTTAGTTAATTAGTAGCGTAGAATAGTTTAGTGTAACACCGTGGTGGAAGGACGGGTCTTTACCCACTGTATACCTGATCCACAGGTCGTCGGGAGGTCGTGTAGTCTTGTAACAATAAATACCCCTTCCATCCTTGGAAGGGATGTGGCTTGGAATCTAACCTTCTCATTTTTATTGAACCAACTCTCTACCAAGAACACTATCTCTCTACTTTCTCTCTCTAAAATGGCTATCATGTATTTCCATCATCCAAGACCACCCGAATCATCAACACAATAAATATAGGATCCTAACAGAATTGAATGTCAAAAAGGGTGAAAAGAAATAGCCCTCCATTAATTCAACCTTTGGGCAGAAACCGGGTTCAATACATATGCTACTGGTGTTTACTAAGGTAACACTCGTATTGAAGACAAGACGTCATGGACCCAGTGACGCACTGCACTAAACTTCCCAAGCTACTCAAGTTCCTCTTAAAAGGACTTGTTTCATTCTCACGGGGAACCTACATAATCTATCAACTTTCTCTTAGAGATTGTTGATATTGAAGAAGGAGACCCTCTCCCTAGTCTCCAGCATAGGAAACCAAATGTGCACAATTGAGTCTAGAGCCAAGAGATCATCCACAAAATCTCATTAGGACACAAAAATAATGAAGACTTACTGTTTCACACAATGTGGAAAGTAAGAATATATTAAGAGTCCTACGCATTATCCTTGTAGTATTGCCAGAACATCCGAGTGATATGTAAAAGTATTCACGATGAAAATGGAAATCCTTCTAGAGCCAACATCAAACAAGCTCTTGGTGGGTGACATGTGAGATCTTTTCAAAAGATCAAGCTTGTGACAACTGGATAGAAACGATGGGGTGATTCATTCTAGAATCAACCTTGGTCCAGGAAATGAATTGACGAATACTTTTGGAAAAACCGTTCGATGTGAAAATCTTCTTTTCTCTAGCACATCGAATGTGTATTCATATTTCAAACTCAAAAAGTATCTCTGATTGAAAAAAAATACTTTTGGAAACACCGTTCGATGTGCAAATTTATTCTTTTCTCTAGCACATCGAATGTGTATTCACTTTCAATTACAAAAGGTATTTTTGATTGAAAATTGATCTTTCTCATAAAACCTTCGTCGTATTTCAAAAGTCTTTCTTCTAAGCAATACACGATTGTTTTTCAAATCAATTTTTCATCAATCAGTGAATCTCAATTCGCTGGTTCACTCACTCCGTGTTGTCTTCTTTGAGATGTTCCGGTTTGAGAACAGCTAGAACAGCTGCGAAACTCTGTCAAGGAGATTCTTCGGAATTATACCTGATCACAGGCAGTACTTGTACTGATCAACGGGGAACCGTGGGCCGTGTACCTCAATTCAACAAAAGTGAGCAAAGACACTTTCATGTGTTTTATTACTAACTATGGTTTGCAGGTACATTTGGACGGTTGCAGCTGATCAGAATTGAGAAGTCAATCCAAAATTTTGCTGCATTTCGCTCACAGCATCCACTCTTAATTGAAGAAATCATGACTAGTGCATATCTACATAACCTGGCTCTGCTATTTTTATACTATGCTTCTGCTACGCTGCTGCAAATATCATGAACCTGTAAAGCTTCCGCTACTCTGATGGAAAGATGTCATGATCCTGTAAGTGTGAGCATGTCGGTCCAAAAGTCACAACATCACATGTTGGCAACACAATAAAGGGTGATCCAGAGATTTACTGTGGCTGATGATCTCAAAGAAAGCTCGAAGATCATCAAGATGTAGATCAGTTAAAGGCCTTCATTAAAAGTACAAAATAATTGGACTATGAAGAGTCACTACTAAAGCACAAAGCTGCGGAAGTTGAAGAATTGAAGTTTACGAGATCATGCATAATGACAAAGATAGAGTGCTAGGATGCAAAATGTAAATCATGGGGTGACCTCCCTTAGGGGGAGATTGTTAGGAATTAGAAATTCCATAGTGAAGTGTCGGTCACCCCAAATATAATCTAGCATAAGTTAGCTCGTAGACATATCGTTATTTACGTTGTTTAGTAGTTAATTAGTTAGTTGTTAGTTGTTAGCTTAGTTATTAGTTTAGTGTTTCACTGTGGAGGACGGACGGGTCTTTACCTACTGTATGCCTGATCCACAGCCCGTCAGGAGGGCGAGTAGTGTGTAACTATAAATACCATTCCCATTAAGGGAAGGGTGGAACTTCTAAGCTAACCTTGCATTTTGTGTTTTATCTCTCTCTCTAGAATTCCCTCTCCTCTCTTCATCTTTCTAACCGTGGCTTTCTTGTTTAATCATCTACCTAGACCACCCGAATCATCTAATCAACATAAATATACGATCCTACACAATGACATAATGAACACACCACTTGGTCCTAGGAAAGACCCTAAGTACCCCGGAGGAATTTGTAATTTTGTTGGAAGGGTGCATTTGAAGAAAATAGTGAGAGAGATAAGGAAAAAGGCATGAAATATATATAGAAGAAAAGGAGTCTCTATTATAACGATTGCTTGACTTTAGGGCCAAGGTATAAGGTCAATATGGACTTTGTTAAGTTAATAAAGCATGCCATTGAGGAGAGTGAAAAGAAAACGTAGGGCCATGACTTTGAGTCTAGCTACAAGACTCGTAAATAAAGAAAAGCGCTTCGTGAAAGGCAACCCATGTTTATTTGTTTGATTGTTTAATTTAATTTCTTTGTGTGTCATATATGCCTCCTCATTATTGTTTATGTTCGTGTTTTGAATACTATTGTGAAAATACTTTATTTTGTTTTTAACTTCGTTTTAGTTACATATAAAGGTATTTTACCAAAGAGATAAGTGTAGGGAAGATTACATATGTTTATTAGAACCAAATTGAACATGAGATTAACAATACACGATGAGCATATATTTACGTGTTTATTTGAGTCAAATGCTTGTATCGAGTCACAATGATGGTTTTGCAGTAATTTCCAGGTTCTTAAGGAGTAAAATTTTCCAAAATTTTTCTAGAAAACAAAGTTTAAATTTCTGTCAGGTCAATCCCAGTGAAGATTTATAACGGCGGCGTCATTACTATAAGCAGTTTTTCCGATTTTATTTTCTGTCGAAAATTAATTTAATTTTCCAAGGAACGTAAATATCTACGCAAGTGATGTTGTGCAGAAAAAAGCGTTCGGTCGAGATAACCTCCTTTTTCTGAGCAAGTTTTTCAACCCTCAAGGCAGTGAACCTAATCGTTGTAGTATAGTATGGGGCAAGCCTCAGGGGTTGATATCGTTCTCTAGGGGAATAGAAATGCTAGTAAGAAATATATGACAAGAAGGTAGAGTTGAGGATGATTTAAAAAAAATTTATGGTTTTTTAGAAAGCTAAGGTAAAATCTCGGGGCAATTGGTTGGGGGTTGGTACTTCTACCAATTACTCTTCTTATTTAATTACATCTAATTACTACGGATAGCTATGTTTATTTGAGGTGTGCTCATATGATAATTATAGATGTGTTCACTTAGATACTATTACTCCCTAGTTATCTTTTATTGGTTGGTTGAGTTGTCACGTCCTTTATCTTAACACGTTATATTCCTAAAAGTCGTAGGTGTCGTATATGATTCACAGAATCGACAAACCTAAGCTATCCCATCCATACACCATATCATCATTAAGCATACTCAAGCATTAAATACAACGATAGCCTAGATGCCCTTCTAAGCCAATTTCAATTAAGACAAGAAGCAACCTAACAACAATCAATAACTAGGTTTCATAGATCTAAACAAACACACAAGTAATTTAGCTAGGCATGTTAGACAAGCAAGCATACACACAATCAATTGAACATGGGGTAGACGTAATGATAAATTGGATTAACAAACTTATCTTGATGTGTAAAATAGGGTATAGGACCCAAGATTACTGTCCAAGTCGGACTACAACTGAGTTAGGGTTTGCTCTCCAAAATTCTACCTCTTCAAATATAGAAAAATCAAATTCTAGATATAGATTTAAAATCGCGACGACATCGCCTTTTGCATGCGATGCCATCAGGTTACCGTCATTAGGGTTTTGTCTGGGCCAAGTCATCGATGGGACAACGTCACTTGAGAAGTGTGACGCTGTCGGTCTTTAGTTGAGACATCGTCTTGGATCTAGATTTGGGCCTTCTGGAGTGAAAACTGTGAGTAACGCCCTCCATATTTAAAGCGTGACGCTGTCAGGCTTTATGACCAGGAATTTCACTGAGCCGTCGTGTGCATGTTTTAATCAAGTCTTCATAGAGGACGGCGTAAGCCCTTTGGATGGGGCGCCGTCAGTTCCTGATCAGTCTTGAGTGGCTTCGATCTTGACTTTGCCATTTTCTTCATGTTTTTGTTCCTTTTCGTCCAAATGTGCTTTATTCTAGCATTTTACTTCCAAAAGACCTAAAAAGTGAAAAGAAATGAAAGCAGTAACAGATATAAAATGTGTCGAAATAGAGCTTAAATGACCTACTAAAAGCGTACATTTTAAATCCTTATCAAATATCCCTACACTTGGTATTTGCTTGGCCTCAAGCAAATGTGCTTTTGACCAATCAATTTATAAGTTAGGGGGCATGAAGCATTGGTTTAAAATAGTTCATAACAAATAAAAGCGCCAAAATAGTTATAACAAGCACGAGTATATACTAGCACTCATAGCGGTGTTTGTATTCTCTCATCTCGGGTTTATATGAAATATAATATGAATGGAAATGACGATAAAATACTCATTACCGGCATAGTACATAGATTACCATAAGCTTGAGAATAGATCAAACCTCCCAGCTTTGGTAAGAACCTAGGAATAAATATCTAAGAGGTCTTTACAAGGGTTGTAACGTTAGGCTTAGGGTAGGGAAACAAAGGGTTTTGTTGGATAGGAGATATTTAGTGGTGGCAAGTCAAAAATCTTATGTTACAAGCATGTAAAGCATGGTGTTGCTAAGTCAAGAATCTACTCACTAACACTAGATAACTTGAAACAAAACAAACGTAAATTTAAAAACATAAACATAAAGATAGATGTAGGATGGTAGTTCGTATGCTTTTATTCATTTTTTTCATTTTTTTTACAATCTCTTTTTTTTCGATATTTGTTTTTCATACATTTTTACTCTACCATCCTCTACGATAACATCAGAATATAAGGGATTTATAGGAGCATCCCTGCACTTGAGTTTTTATTTCCCTAACACTAATTGACCAGATTTGAAAAGATCAAAACATTTGGAGTATTGAATTACGTAGACAAAGGGAATTTGAACTTATCGTTCTTTCCCGTTACTCCATAAAATATTACTTTTACTCATGAGTCCCGATCGTCCCAAACGTGTACAAAAGATATTTCGACTTAGCAAGCATGTAAGTAACTAGATATTTGAACTAGGGTTTAGTAATGATATGATAATGCTATAGATGAGTGCATACAAGGTAGGCTAAGGTGATTTGGATGTACATTTGGGGGTGGATTGTAAATAATGCTCTTCATTGATATTCCGGAAAATCGAAACATCACGAGAATCGCGAAAAGGATAGGTTCTGAGGGGTTAACTAGGGGTATGGTGTACTAAAGATGAGTACATCGCAAGGATGTGGGGTAATTACTCAGGATGTGTGGAAGATGTAATTTTAATACAGGTTTCAAACAAGGGTTATCCTAATGCCTCTTATCATTTAGTTACTCCCAACTACCAGAAGTGTAGTCTCGCTAGCGATCTCGGAAAACATCACAAAACAAGTTCTTGAATCTATTATACTACCGGTACACTCACTAAGAATTAAAGATGAATGCTTATATTCCTAAAGACCTAGGGGCGAACCTCACATTTTTGGGGTGGAATTTGAGTGGTAAACAGTTTTTTGTGCTAGTCATATAATTCCTATCCAGAGACGCTTTATTAAGACTAAAGTTTAGCTTGTAAATGCCATAAAAAAATTTAAATTTGGTGCTAAAATTTCCCTAACGAATATTTCTCATAGTTTATTAAACAAATTACCAAGGAAAAGACAAATGATCAAGTGAGTGAATAGTTTATAAGTTCTCATTTTATACTTCCTCCCTACACTTAAACTGAACATTATCCCCTATGTTCCCCAAAAGCATGAAAGTTATGATAAAGGAAGGTAAGTAAGGAAAAGAAACTAGTACTCTCCTGATTAGCTCGATAAGATATGTGTGAAGTTGCGATTAAATCCTTTTCCAAGAAGAATGCATAAGTAATAAGCTTCATCCAATGTGTGTTTCTTCTTCTTGCCCAATATAACTTGTACACTTATAAGAAAACAGATGAAACCTTGGCGTAAAATCGGCGATAAAACTATATATGACACACAACTACACTAGAAAGCAAGTAAGATATAATGCTTGTGGAATGGATGTTTGCAGTTTTTCTAGAAAATTAAGACCTGAGAATTTCAAAAAAATTATAAACGCACGGCCCGATTATCCGTTTCTACATAGCCTGACGTCGTCAGGATTTAATCCTGACGCCATCAGGTTGTCCTGACAGAAAGTGGTATGTGTTGAAAAATTCCTGCAAAACATCCATTATGACTCGATAGAAGCATTTGAGTCTAACAAACACATACATATATACCAATTTCAATAGTTGCAATTCTCATGTTCATGTTCTTAAAAACTTATGTGATCTTCCCTACACTTATCTTTTTGTAAAATACCTTTATATGTAATTAAGATGAGGTTAAAGACAAAATAAAGCATTTTCACAAAGTCTAACATGAGAATAAACAACAATGAAAGAGATATAAGACACACAAAAATTGAAAAATAAAACAAGCAAACAATTAAGCATGGGTTGCCTCCAACGAAGCGCTTTTCTTTATTTATGAGTCTTGTAGCTAGACTCGAAGTCATTCTCCTACGTACCCATGTAAGTAAGTTTATCCTCAAGAATGTCATAGGGATCAAACTTATCTTTTAACTTCTATTAATGCGCTTAGTCGATATGCCTTTTCAAACTTCTGCTTCGGGATCATAGATTGTCATCCTAATGTACCATTCTCCGTTCCCATCACTAGGTGGTCTATCCCAACTCCAATTATACTTAGGCTTCTCATTCTCAACTTTCCACCAATTCATGTTAAGATTAATGGGCAAGGTTCCTAGGAATCCGGTCATCTTCCTAAACACTAAAGTATCCTCGAACGGGTTCACTTTAATGTCCCTATCCAATTGGTGTTCATTGAGAGTTGCGTTATTCACGAAGGTATCTTCTAGATAGAAAGGTCGTTGAGGGCCTACAAAATCTCTATTGGTCCAAGGTCCAAACCTAGATGGTTTTTTATCCAACATGATCTCATAGGGTATTTGTTCATCCTCTTTGTAGTTGATATGCTTCTTGACATCGTAAATTGACCTAGCATTCCCTTCTTCTACCACTATCTTAGACATCTTACAATCAATTATGGCACTACCGGTAGCTAAGAATCCTCTTCCAACTAACAATGGGCACGTTGGGTCCTTATTCATGTCTAGCACATGGAAATCCGCCAAAAGAGTTAATCGACCTACGTGTACTACCATGTCCTTTATTATCACTACCGCCAAAAGATGGTTTCCATTGGTTCTATTCTACCTAGGTTAAGGCTTTTATGGAGGGACAACATAAGAAGGTTGATGCTTGACCCTAAGTTGGCTAATATGTCGAAAGCTTTGGAATTTCCAATGCTACACGGAAGAATGAATAGGACAGGATCTTCTAACTTCTTAGGTAACTTATTTTGCACAAATACGAACCCACATTCTCCTAGTTTGAGTTCTTGCTCATATTTATCTTTCAAAGCATTATAATAAGGTGCATGAGTCAAGACTTCAAGAATCGGTTTTTCTTGGTGGAGCTCCTTATACTCCTCTTCTAGAGTGGGTTTGGGTTCTTGATTGATAGGTTTCTCAAGAGTTGGATGGACGGATCGTTTGGAACCCGTGTTGATGGCGTTGACCGAACGGACTTGCGGATGTGAGGGGCATGGTTATGCACTCTCTTTTGGTGAGCAAGAACATGAAGTTGATGAAATCAAATTCAATTTTGGGTTCTTTATAGTGTCACTTGGAAGTGCTTCAATATCGATCATTGAAGGCTTTTAAGAGGGTGTCGAGCTTGGCTGTCATCTCGCTTTGTCGTTGCTTGAAATCGGCTTCAAGCTTAGTCAATCGAGCTTCTTGAGATGACATGAACTTGGACACCGTTCCCTCAAGACTAGTGGAAGTTCCGGTGTTTGGAGGGTTGTTGTAGGAGGTGTGGTTTGGTTGGGACCTATTGGGTAGACTAGATGAGTTATTTTGGGACGGGTTTGAGTTTTGGCTCCACCTAAGGTTAGGGTGATTTCTTCATGAGTGATTGTAGGAATTTCCTAAGTTATTTTGCTCGGGCTTGAAAGTGTACCACTTCTCTCCTGCTCCATCGATACGCGTGGAGGCGTAGTCCGCAAAAGCTTGTTTGGGGAATCTTGTACAATCATGAGTGTCATGGGGACCACTACATAATTCACAAGGTAGAGTGATTTTTTTTCACTTGGCGTGAGGGCTTAGGACTTTCATAGGAGCTTATTAGGAATTCGACTTGATCTTCAAGTTCGAGCATCCTACGATTGAAAGGTTGTGAGTCAATGGGAGGCAAGGAGACTGCCTTGACGGTTTTGGGCAACTCACGGGGTCATTCCAACATCCGTTGTCATAGAGGGCAAGGTCCTCTATGGTACCCCACGATTCTTCCACGGTAAGTTCACTAAGTTTGCCACCGATCACTTGGTCGATGGATTGCCTAGTTGAGAGATTGACATGATGGTAAAAGATTTGGACTTGAAGCCAAAGATCGATGCCGTGATGAGGGACTTTATGGAGCAAGTCCTTGAATCCAGTCCATACCTCGTAGAGAGTTTCACCTTGACGTTGTTGGAACATCAAGATGTCATTCCTTAGTTTGGTAGTTCTCCCCGGAAGGAAAAATTGGGTGAGGAAACGAGTGTCGAAATCATCCCAACTTGAGATGGATCCAGCGAGAAGTCGCTCAAGCCAATTACTAGCTTGGTCCCGTAGAGAGAATTGGAAGAGATGCAAGCGCGTCGTCTCCCGTGTGGTAGCATCAAGGTTGATAGAGTCAACGGATCTTAGGAAATCCTTGAGATGCTGATTAGGATCTTCGGAACGAAGTCCGTGGAATGCACATCCGTTTTGCACCAACCGGATAGTGTCGGATCGCAGGGCCGTAGTTTGAGCTTGAACGGGGAGCTTAATGGTGTTCCTATAGCCTTGATGGCTAGGTCTATAGTGCTCACCAAGAGTACGGCCTCTTGGTGGATCAAGTGGTGGTGGGTTGAGTGGAAGTGGTTGAGTTGGTGGTGGATTGTCACCCATGGTGATAAGTGACAAGGTTACGAATAAAAAACACAAAGAAAGGGGATAGACTACAAGGAAGCTAACGAAAATGAGAAAAAATTTTACTTGATAGGAATCAAGCAAGGGAACCTAAACGAGATAGAGATCTAACTAGCTATTATATTCCCCGGAAGCGGCGCCAAAAACATGATGTGCGCAGAAAGGCGCGTTCGGGGTCGAGAAAACCTTCTTTTCTACGAGCAAGTTTTTCAACCCATTAGGCAGTGAACCTAATCGTTGTAGTGTAGTAAGGGGTAAGCCTCGGGGGTTGATATCATTCTCTAGGGGAATAGCAATGCTACTAAGAACTATATGATGAGAAGGTGGGGTAGAGGATGGTTCTTTTTTTTTTATCTTTTTTATGGTTTTTTAGAAAGCTAAGGTAAAATCTCAGGGCAATTGGTTGGGGGTGGTACTTCTACCGATTACTCTACTTCTACTAATTATCTAATTATCTAATTACTATGGATAGCTATGTTTATTTGAGGTATGCTCGTATGATAACTAAAGATGTGTTTACTTAGATACTCTTACTCCCTAGTTATCTTTTATTGGTCGGTTGAGTTGTCACGTCCTTTATCTTAACGCGTTATATTCCTAAAAGTCGTAGGGTGTGCATATCCCCTAGTTCTATGAGGTTATCTCTGGTATATGATTCACGGAATCGACAAACCTAACTCAAGCATTAAATACAACGATAGCCTAGATTCATTTCTAAGTGAATTTCAATTAAGACAAGAAACAACCTAACAACAATCAATAACTAGGTTTCATAGATCTAAGCAAACATACAAGTAATTTAGCTAGACATGTTAGACAAACAAGCATACACACAATCAATTGAACATGGGGTAGACATAATGATAAATTGGATTAACAAACTTATCTTGATGTGTAAAATACTGTCCAAGTCAGACTACAACTGAGTTAGGGTTTGCTCTCCAAAATTCTACCTCTTCAAATACATAAAAATCAAATTCTATATATAGATTTTGTCAGCGGCGTGGCGCTTTTGCATCGCGTGTCGTATGTCGCGTCATTAGCGTTTCGTCTGGGCCGAGTCATCAATCGGACGGCGTCACTT
Source organism: Chrysanthemum makinoi (assembly GCA_910596185.1). Taxonomy (NCBI): domain Eukaryota; kingdom Viridiplantae; phylum Streptophyta; class Magnoliopsida; order Asterales; family Asteraceae; genus Chrysanthemum; species Chrysanthemum makinoi. The sequence goes on from OU343220.1 coordinate 123,392,511, forward strand.
GAGAAGTGTGACGTCTTCGGTCTTTAGTTGAGTCGCCATCTTGGTTCTAGATCTGGGCCGTCTCGAGTGAAAACTGTGAGTGACGCCCTCCATATTTAAAGCGTGACGTCGTCAGGCTTTATGACCAGGAATTTCACTAATCCTTCGCATGCATGTTTTGATCAAGTCTTCATAGAGGGACGGCGTGCCCGCTTTGGATGGGATCGAGGTTTTATTGATCGATCTTGAGTGAGCTCCGATCTTGACTTTGCCATTTTCTTCATGTTTTTGCTCCTTTTAGTCCAAATGTTGCATTCAAAATTTTGCTTCCAAAAGAACTAAAAAGTGAAAAGGAACGAAATTAAGCAGTAACGGATATAAAATGTGTCAAAATATGGCTTAAATGACCCCCTAAAAGCATACGTTTTAAATCCTTATCAAATATCCCTACACTTGGTATTTGCTTGGCCTCAAGCAAATGTGCTTTTGACCAATCAATTTATAAGTTAGGGGGCATGAAGCATTGGTTTAAAATAGTTCATAACAAATATGTGAGGTTTCGTGTTCTTTTTCTCATAATTTATAGGTTATATTGGACAAGAAGATGCAAGTATACAATGGGAGCAACATTTAGGATTTGCTTATTCTTCTTAGACGAGGATTTAACCTTGATTCTACACCGGTCATACTGAGCTAATTAGGGGTGTACTAGTTTCTTTCTCTTTTATTTACTTCCTATTATCATAACTTTGATACTTTCGGAGAACATTAGGGACAATGTTCAGTTTAAGTGTAGGGAGGGAAAAACAAGGATACCTTAGAAAGTATTTGCTCGCTTGATATTTGTCTTGTCCTTAGTAATAGTGTAATAAACTAAAAAAATACTTGTTAGGGTAATTTTAGCACCAAATATTTAATTTTTTATGACATATATGAGAAAAATTTTAGTCTTAATGAAGCGTCTAATGGATAGGATTTATATGACTAGCACAAAAACCATTACCACTCAAATTCCACCCCAAAAATGTGAGGTTTGCCTTTAGATATATAGAATAAACGCATTCACTTTTAATGCTTATGAGTGTACCAGTAGTATATAAATTCTAGAACTCGTTTTTATGATGCATTTCTAGATCGCTAGTGAGACTACATTCGTGTAGTTAGGATTTACTCAATGATAAGAGGCATTAGGATAACCCTTGTTTTAAACCTGTTTAAATAATTACATTGGCCACATCAGTTAAGTAATTACCCCACACCATTGCGATCTTTGATAAGGATTTAAAACGTACACTTTTAAGGGGTCACTTAAGCCCTTAATCGCCCAATTTTATATCCGTTACTTCTTAATTTCGTTCCTTTTCACTTTTTTGGTCTCTTGGAAGCAAAATGCTGGAATGATGCATTTTTGGACGAAAAGAAGTGAATATATGAAGAAAATGGCTAAGTCAAGATCAAGACACTCAAGTGCTGGAATAACACACTGCGGCGTCACAAACAGAGGGCGTCGCTTCTTTTTGATGACTCGAGGAGCGAATTTGCTATTTTACACGGACGGTCGGGGCTTTGAAGTAAGGGCGTCACGAAGACTTTTCTCTAGGCGGCCTAATCGAATTCAGACGGCGTCGCTCTGCGAGAAGGCGGCGGCGTCAACCACAAGCGTGGCGCCGTCCTAATGATGACTTGGCAAGATGAAACCCTAATGGTGGCGATCGGCGTTCCAACTATAAGGTGACGTTGCGCATATGTAAATTATATATAGAAGAATTTCAGACTTTTAGGAGGTAGGCGTGGAGTAAAACCTAAAATGATTTTGGTCCAGTTTGGACGTATTTTAGGGTTCTCAAACCTATTTTACATCAAGATAAGTTTACTTCATTGATTTTATTATGTCTTCAATATGTAGGCTTGCATGTTTAACATGTCATAAATAAATTTGTGTGTTTGCTTAAATCTATGAAACCTAGTTATTAATTATTGATTGGTTATCTCTTATCTTAATTGTAATTGGCTTAGGATTGCACTAGGTCATCGTTGTGTTTTTAATGCTTGAGTAATCCTTGTGATCCGTAGTTTATATCCACCTAGCATAATTGTAGGCTAAATATCCAAAGATAAACTTAGAGTTAGTTTATGAATCCTAGAGATCTCATAGGCAATAACCTTAAGGTATACTTAAAGAGTTAGGGATAAAAGCATACCCTACGACCTTAGAAGACACAACGCGTTAAGAATAAGGACGTGAAAATTCAACCACCAATAAAAGATAACTAGGGAGTAATAGTATCTAGGTAGACACATTTTTAATCATCATACGAACACACATCAATAGAAATAGACTACCCTTTTGTTTAGATAATTAGATAAGTAGAGTAATCGGTAGAAGTACCAACCCCCAAATCCAAACCCTGAGATTTTACCCAGCTTTCAAAAAATATAAAAAAGATAAAAAATAATCTTCCTCAACCTCAAACCTTAGCGTAGTACATCCCTCACTAGCATTCCTATTCCCCTAAAGAACGATATCAATACCCAAGGCTTACCCAATACTAGACTACAACGATTAGGTTCACTACCTAGGGTCTTGAAAAACTTGCTCGAGGAAAAGGAAGTTCCTTTGACCCCGAGCGCGTTATACGCGCAACAAGTTTTTGGCGCCGCTGCCGGGAAATATAATAGCTAGGTAGATTTCAATCTCGTTTAGGTTTCCTTGCTTGATTCCAAGCAAGTAAGATTTTTTCTCATTTTTAGCTTCCTCGTAGTCTATCCCCCTTCTTCGTGAATTTGTTCGTAGCCCATCACTTTTCATCACGGAAGGTGATAACCCGCCACCACTCATCGATCCACCAATTAATGACCCGCCAAGAGGCCGTACTCTTGGTGAAAACTCTAGACCAAACCACCAAGGCTATAGGAACACTATTGAGCTCCCCGATCAAGCTCAAACTACGGCCCTGCGATCCAAAACCATCCAGTTGGTGCAAAACGGATGTGCATTCCATGGACTGTTCAGAAAGATCCTAATCGGCATCTCAAGGATTTCCTAAATAGTCGATTCCATCGACCGATGCCATACTCAGAGGCGCTTGCGTCTCTTCCAATTCTCACTACGGGACCAAGCAGTAATTGGCTTGGCGACTTCCCAGGATCCATCTCAAGTTGGGATGATCTCACTACTCATTTCCTTGCCAAATTTTTCCCACCGGGGAGAACTACCAAACTTAGGAATGAAATCTTGATGTTCCAACAACGTCAAGGTGAATCTCTTTACGATGCATGGAATCCATTGAAGGACTTGCTCCATAAATTCCCTCTTCACGACATAGATATTTGGCTTCAAATCCAAATCTTTTACGATCATGTCAACTTATCCACTAAGCAATCCATCGATCAAGCGGCCGGTGGCAAACTTAGTGATCTCACCGCGGAAGAATCGTGGGGTACAATAGAGGATCTTTCCCTCTATAACAATGAAAGTTGGAATGACCCAGGTGAGTTTCCCAAACGTCAAAAAGCAATCTCCTTACTTGCCTCCCATTGACTCACAAACTTAGATAGTAGGATGCTGTTTCGAAGATCAAGTGTCAAATTCCTAATGAGCTCTTACAAAAATCCTAAGTCTTCACATCAAGTGAACACAATCACTCTACCTTGATTATGTAGTGGTCCCGACACTCGTGATTGCACAAGACTCCAGAACAAGCTTTGCGGACTACGCCTCCAGCGTACCGGCGGGCGGGGAGAGAAGTGGTACTTTCAAGCCGAACAAAACAACAGGAAACTCCTACAACCTCATGGAGGAATCACCCACAACCTAGGTGGATCCAAAACTCAAACCCACTAGCTCATCTAGTCCACTAGGTTCAACCCTCAAATACGGGATTTCCTAGTCTTGAGGCAATTGTGTCTAGATTCATGACATCAAAGCTCGATTGACTAAGCTTGAGCCGATTTCAAGCAACGACAAGTCGGATGACAAACAAGCTCGGCCCTCTTAAAAGCCTTCAATGGAGAAATTGAATCACTACCAAGTGACACTATAAAGAACAAAGTGAATTATTTCACCGACATGTTCTTCTTACCACAGGAAAGTTCGTATCCATGCCCTTCACACCTGAAAGTTCATCTGGTTAACACTATCAACATAGGTTCCAAGCGATCCCTCATGAAGTACCAAGGACCTGAACCATTGGTCCAACCAACTCTTGAGAAACCCCTCAACCAAGAACCCAAACCTAATCTAGAAGAGGAGTACAAGGAACTCCACCAAGAAAAACCGATTCTTGAAGTCTTGGCTCATGCACCCTATTATAATGCTTTAAAAGAAAAATATGAGCAAGAACTAAAGCTAGGAACACGTGGGTCCGCATTTGTGCAAAATAAGTTACTACAAAGTTAGATGATCGGGGCTATTCATTCTTCCGTGTAGGCTTGGAAACTCCAAACCTTTTGACACTCTAGCCGACTTAGGATCAAGGATCAATCTTCTTCCGTTGTCCCTCCATAGAAACCTTAACTTAGGTAAGATAGAACCAACAGAAACCATCTAAGGTCTAGCGGACAGTAGTATAGCATATCCGGTAGGGATAATAAAAGACATGGTAGTAGATGTAGGTGAATTGACTCTTTTGGCGGATTTCCATGTGCTAGACATGAAAAAGACCCGACATACCCAGTGTTAGTAGGAAGAGGATTCTTAGCTACCGCTAGTGCCATAATTGATTGTAAGATGTCTAAGATGGTGGTAGGAGAAGGGAATGCTAGGTGGGTTATGATGTCAAGCATATCTACTACAAAGAGGAAGAAATTCCCTATGAGATCATGTTAGATAGAACACCATCTAGTTATGGACCGTGGACTAATAAAGACTTTGTAGGTCCTCAATGACCTTTCTGTCTAGAAGAGTCCTTTATTAGTAACTCAACTTTCCATGAGCAAGAATTGGCTAGGGATATGGAATTGAACCCGTTCGAGGATGCCTTAGTGTTTAGGAAGATGACCGAGTTCCTAGGAACCTTGCCCATCAAAATTAACATGAATAAGTGGAAAGTTGAGTGAAGCCTAAGCATAATTGGAATTGGGATAGACCACCTAATGATGGTAATGGAGAATGGCACATTAGGATGACAATCTATGACCCCAATGGATAAAAGTTTGAAAAGGTCTTGGACTAAGCGTACCTAGGAACTTAAGGATATGTTTGATCCTGTGATTCTTGAGGGGTGTGAGGGCATGACGTGAGTCTTCTTCGTAAATCAAAATAAAGAAAGCGCCGTGGGAGGTAACCCATGCTTAATTGTTTGCTTGTTTGTGTGTCATATATCTTTTCATTATTGTTTGTTCTCATGTTTAAATTTGTGAAAATGCTTTATTTTGTCTATAACCTCGTCTTAATTACATATAAAGGTATTTTACAAAAAAGGATAAGTGTAGGGAAGATTACACACGTTTCAAAGAACGTGAACATGAGAACTATGATTAGGAAAGATATATATGTGTGTTTGTTAGAGTCAAATGCTTGTATCGACTCATAATGGATATTTTGCAAGAATTTTCAGTTTTTAAAGGTGTAATTTTTCCATAATTTTTCGAGAAAAGCAATGGGACCGGTTCTGTCGGGATAACTGACTGCATCAGGATTGCAACTGACAACATCGGGAGGAGTAGAAGCAGCTTATCTAACTTTCTCTCATTTTTACATGCTACTTATGATTTTTGGAAATTCTTAGGTCTTAATTTTCAGGAATCTGCTTGAACATCCATTCACAAGCATTATATCCTAGTTTAGTAGAGTCATATATAATTTACTTGGATTTTACTGCGAAGGTTTGTCTATTTTTAAAATGTTCAGGTTTATTTATCAAAGAAGAAGAAATAAAAGATTGGATGGAGCTTTTCATGCATACATTCTTCTCGGAAAGAATTTAACCACTACTTCACACGGATCCTACCAAGCTGTCAGGGAAGTATTAGTTTCTTTCTCTTTCAATTTCCTTTAAGTTATCATAACTTTGATTCTTTCGGGGAACATTGGGGACAATGTTTAGTTTAAGTGTAGGGAGGGAGAATAAAACGGGAACTTTGAAACTATGCTTATCCTTGATCATTTGTCTTGTCCTATTTCATTTCTGTAATAAACCATGAGAGATATTTGTTAGGGCAATTTTAGCGCCAAATTTAAAAAATTTCATGACTTGTATGGGTGGGTCTTTAGTATTAATAAAGCGTCTCATGGATAGGAGTTATATGACTAGCACAAAAAAAACCCTTTACCACTCAAATTCCACCCCTGTGAGGTTTGCCCCTAGATCTATAGGAAATAAAGCATTCACCTTTAATGCTTCAATAGTATACAGATAGTATAATAGATTCTAGAACTTGTTTTGTGATGCATTCCAAGATAGCTAGTGAGACTACACTTGTGTAGTTAGGAATAACTAAATGATAAGAGGCATTAGGATAACCATTGTTTGATACTCGTATTATAATTACTTCTTCGCATTGGTTGAGTAATTCCGCGCTACTTGTGATGTACTCATCTTAATTACATATAAAGGTATTTTACAAAAAGGATAAGTGTAGGGAATTACACCGCGTTTTCAAAAGCGTGAACATGAGAACTACAATTATTGAAAAAGATATATATGTGTGTTTGTTAGAGTCAAATGCTTGTATCGACTCATAATGGATATTTTGCAAGAATTTTTCAGTTTTTAAAGGTGTAATTTTTCCATAATTTTTTCAGAAAAAGCCTTGCAGAACCCGTTTCTGTCATATAACTGGCGGCATCAGGATTGCAACGACAACATCGGGGAGGTAAAGCGGCTTATCTAACTTTCTCTCATTTTAAATGCTACTTATGTTTTTGGAAATTCTTAGGTCTTAATTTTCGAGAAAATGCATGGCATCCATGAAGCATTATATCCTAGTTTGAAATAGAGTCATATATATTTATTTCTTTTGCCGATTTCGCGTCTATTTTTTAAAATGTTCAGGTTTTATTTATCAAGAAGAAGAAATAAAAGATTGGATGGAGCTTTTCATGCATACATTCTTCTCGGAAAGAATTTAACCACTACTTACACGGATCCTACAAATGTCAGGAAGTATTAGTTTCTTTCTCTTTCAATTTCCTTTCGTTATCATAACTTTGATACTTTCGGGGAACATTGGGGACAATGTTTAGTTTAAATGTAGGGAGGGAAAATAAAATGGGAACTTTGAAACTATGCTTATCCTTGATCATTTGTCTTGTCATTTTACTGTAATAAACCATGAGAGATATTTGTTAGGGCAATTTTAGCGCCAAATTTAAAAAAATTTCATGACTTGTATGGGTGGGTCTTTAGTATTAATAAAGCGTCTCATGGATAGGAGTTATATGACTAGCACAAAAAAAACCCTTTACCACTCAAATTCCACCCCTAAAAATGTGAGGTTCGCCCCTAGATCTATAGGAAATAAAGCATTCACCTTTAATGCTTCAATAGTATCAGAGATAGTATAATAGATTCTAGAACTTGTTTTGTGATGCATTCCAAGATCGCTAGTGAGACTACACTCGTGTAGTTAGGAATAATAACTAAATGATAGAGGCATTAGGGGTATAACCATTGTTTGATACCCGTAATATAATTACTTCTTCCACATTGGTTGAGTAATTCCCGCACACCCTTGTGATGTACTCATCTTAATTACATATAAAGGTATTTTACAAAAAAGGATAAGTGTAGGGAAGATTACACGTTTTCAAAGAACGTGAACATGAGAACTATGATTATTGAGAAAGATATATATGTGTGTTTGTTAGAGTCAAATGCTTGTATCGACTCATAATGGATATTTTGCAAGAATTTTTCCAAATTTTAAAGGTGTAATTTTTCCATAATTTTTTTAGAAAACGCAGAGACCAATTTCTTTCGAGATAACGACGGCATCAGGATTGCAACCCTGACAACATCGGAGGAGTAGAACAGCTTTTCTAACTTTCTCTCATTTTTACGTGCTACTTATGATTTTTTGGAAATTCTCGGGTCTTAATTTTCTAGAAAATCTGCAAACATCCATTCCACAAGCATTATATCCTAGTTTAGTAGAGTCATATATAATTTTACTGGGAGCGATTTTACTGCGAAGGTTTCGTCTATTTTTAAAATGTTCAGGTTTTATTTATCAAGAAGAAGAAATAAAAGATTGGATGGAGCTTTTCATGCATACATTCTTCTCGGAAAGAATTTAACCACTACTTCACACGGATCCTACCAAGCTAATCAGGGAAGTATTAGTTTCTTTCTCTTTCAATTTCCTTTCGTTATCATAACTTTGATACTTTCGGGGAACATTGGGGACAATGTTTAGTTTAAGTGTAGGGAGGGAGAATAAAACGGGAACTTTGAAACTATGCTTATCCTTGATCATTTGTCTTGTCCTATTTCATTTTACGTAATAAACCATGAGAGATATTTGTTAGGGCAATTTTAGCGCCAAATTTAAAAAAATTTCATGAATTGTATGGGTGGGTCTTTAGTATTAATAAAGCGTCTCATGGATAGGAGTTATATGACTAGCACAAAAACCCTTTACCACTCAAATTCCACCCCTAAAAATGTGAGGTTTGCCCCTAGATCTATAGGAAATAAAGCATTCACCTTTAATGCTTCAATAGTATACAGATAGTATAATAGATTCTAGAACTTGTTTTGTGATGCATTCCAAGATCGCTAGTGAGACTACACTTGTGTAGTTAGGAATAACTAAATGATAAGAGGCATTAGGATAACCATTGTTTGATACCTGTATTATAATTACTTCTTCCACATTGGTTGAGTAATTCCCGCACACCCTTGTGATGTACTCATCTTAATTACATATAAAGGTATTTTACAAAAAAGGATAAGTGTAGGGAAGATTACACACGTTTTCAAAAGAACGTGAACATGAGAACTATGATTATTGAGAAAGATATATATGTGTGTTTGTTAGAGTCAAATGCTTGTATCGACTCATAATGGATATTTTGCAAGAATTTTTCCAGATTTTAAAGGTGTAATTTTTCCATAATTTTTCCAGAAAAACGCAGCAGACCAGTTTCTGTCAGTATAACCTGACGGCATCAGGATTGCAACCTGACAACATCAGGAGGAGTAGAAACGGCTTATCTAACTTTCTCTCATTTTCTGTGCTACTTATGATTTTTTGGAAATTCTTAGGTCTTAATTTTCCAGAAAATCTGCAAACATCCATTCCACAAGCATTATATCCTAGTTTAGTAGAGTCATATATAATTTTACTGCCGATTTTACGCGAAGGTTTCGTCTATTTTTTAAAATGTTCAGGTTTTATTTATCAAGAAGAAGAAATAAAAGATTGGATGGAGCTTTTCATGCATACATTCTTCTCGGAAAGAATTTAACCACTACTTCACACGGATCCTACCAAGCTAATCAGGGAAGTATTAGTTTCTTTCTCTTTCAATTTCCTTTCGTTATCATAACTTTGATACTTTCGGGGAACATTGGGGACAATGTTTAGTTTAAGTGTAGGGAGGGTGAATAAAATGGGAACTTTGAAACTATGCTTATCCTTGATCATTTGTCTTGTCCTATTTCATTTCTGTAATAAACCATGAGAGATATTTGTTAGGGCAATTTTAGCGCCAAATTTAAAAAAATTTCATGACTTGTATGGGTGGGTCTTTAGTATTAATAAAGCGTCTCATGGATAGGAGTTATATGACTAGCACAAAAACCCTTTACCACTCAAATTCCACCCCTAAAAATGTGAGGTTTGCCCCTAGATCTATAGGAAATAAAGCATTCACCTTTAATGCTTCAATAGTATCTGAAGATAGTATAATAGATTCTAGAACTTGTTTTGTGATGCATTCCAAGATCGCTAGTGAGACTACACTTGTGTAGTTAGGAATAACTAAATGATAAGAGGCATTAGGATAACCATTGTTTGATACCTGTATTATAATTACTTCTTCCACATTGGTTGAGTAATTCCCGCACACCCTTGTGATGTACTCATCTTAATTACATATAAAGGTATTTTACAAAAAAGGATAAGTGTAGGGAAGATTACACACGTTTTCAAAAGAACGTGAACATGAGAACTATGATTATTGAGAAAGATATATATGTGTGTTTGTTAGAGTCAAATGCTTGTATCGACTCATAATGGATATTTTGCAAGAATTTTTCCAGATTTTAAAGGTGTAATTTTTCCATAATTTTTCCAGAAAAACGCAGCAGACCAGTTTCTGTCAGGATAACCTGACGGCATCAGGATTGCAACCTGACAACATCAGGAGGAGTAGAAACAGCTTTTCTAACTTTCTCTCATTTTCTGTGCTACTTATGATTTTTTGGAAATTCTTAGGTCTTAATTTTCCAGAAAATCTGCAAACATCCATTCCACAAGCATTATATCCTAGTTTAGTAGAGTCATATATAATTTTATGCACGATTTTACTAAAGGTTTCGTCTATTTTTTAAAATGTTCAGGTTTTATTTATCAAGAAGAAGAAATAAAAGATTGGATGGAGCTTTTCATGCATACATTCTTCTCGGAAAGAATTTAACCACTACTTCACACGGATCCTACCAAGCTAATCAGGAGAGTATTAGTTTCTTTCTCAATTCCTTTCTCGTTATCATAACTTTGATACTTTCGGGGAACCTTGGGGAAAATGTTTAGTTTAAGTGTAGGGAGGGAGAATAAAACGGGAACTTTGAAACTATGCTTATCCTTGATCATTTGTCTTGTCCTATTTCATTTCTGTAATAAACCATGAGAAATATTTGTTAGGGCAATTTTAGCGTAAATTTAAAAAATTTCATGACTTGTATGGGTGGGTCTTTAGTATTAATAAAGCGTCTCATGGATAGGAGTTATATGACTAGCACAAAAACCCTTTACCACTCAAATTCCACCCCTAAAAATGTAAGGTTAGCCTAGATCTATAGGAAATAAAGCATTCACCTTTAATGCTTCAATAGTATACAGATAGTATAATAGATTCTAGAACTTGTTTTGTGATGCATTCCAAGATCGCTAGTGAGACTACACTTGTGTAGTTAGGAATAACTAAATGATAAGAGGCATTAGGATAACCATTGTTTGATACCTGTATTATAATTACTTCTTCCACATTGGTTGAGTAATTCCCGCACACCCTTGTGATGTACTCATCTTAATTACATATAAAGGTATTTTACAAAAAAGGATAAGTGTAGGGAAGATTACACACGTTTTCAAAAGAACGTGAACATGAGAACTATGATTATTGAGAAAGATATATATGTGTGTATGTTAGAGTCAAATGCTTGTATCGACTCATAATGGATATTTTGCAAGAATTTTTCCAGATTTTAAAGGTGTAATTTTTCCATAATTTTTCGAGAAAAACGCAGCAGACCAATTTCTTTCAGGATAACCTAACGGCATCAGGATTGCAACCTGACAACATCAGGAGGAGTAGAAACAGCTTTTCTAACTTTCTCTCATTTTCTGTGCTACTTATGATTTTTTGGAAATTCTTAGGTCTTAATTTTCCAGAAAATCTGCAAACATCCATTCCATAAGCATTATATCCTAGTTTAGTAGAGTCATATATAATTTTACTGCCGATTTTACGCGAAGGTTTCGTCTATTTTTTAAAATGTTCAGGTTTTATTTATCAAGAAGAAGAAATAAAAGATTGGATGGAGCTTTTCATGCATACATTCTTCTCGGAAAGAATTTTACCACTACTTTACACGGATCCTACCAAGCTAATCAGGGAAGTATTAGTTTCTTTCTCTTTCAATTTCCTTCCGTTATCATAACTTTGATACTTTCGGGGAACATTGGGGACAATGTTTAGTTTAAGTGTAGGGAGGGAGAATAAAACGGGAACTTTGAAACTATGCTTATCCTTGATCATTTGTCTTGTCCTATTTCATTTGTGTAATAAACCATGAGAGATATTTGTTAGGGCAATTTTAGCGGCAAATTTAAAAAAAATTTCATGACTTGTATGGGTGGGTCTTTAGTATTAATAAATCATCTCATGGATAGGAGTTATATGACTAGCACAAAAACCCTTTACCACTCAAATTCCACCCCTAAAAATGTGAGGTTCGCCCCTAGATCTATAGGAAATAAAGCATTCACCTTTAATGCTTCAATAGTGTACCGATAGTATAATAGATTCTAGAACTTGTTTTGTGATGTATTCCAAGATCGCTAGTGAGACTACACTTGTGTAGTTAGGAATAACTAAATGATAAGAGGCATTAGGATAACCGTTGTTTGATACCTGTATTATAATTACTTCTTCCATATTGGTTGAGTAATTCCCGCACACCCTTGTGATGTACTCATCTTTAGTACACGATACCCCTAGTTAACCCCTCTGAGCCTATCCTTTTTGCGGTTATCGTGATGTTTCGGTTTTTCGGAATATCAATGAAGAGCATTGTTTACAATCCACCCCTAAATGTACACCCAAATCGCCTTAGCCTACCTTGTATGCACTCACTTTTAGTGCATTATTGTTATCATACTAAGCCCTTAGTTCAATTATCTAGTTACTTGCATGGTTGCTAAGTTGAGTCATATCTTTTGTACACAGTTTTGGATGATTGGGACTCATGGGTAAAGTTAAGTTTTATGGAGTGACGGGAAAGAACGTTAAATTCAAATTCCCTTTATTTACGTAATAATGTACTCCAAGTGTTTTGATCTTTTCAATTCGGGTCAAATTAGTGTTAGAGTAATAAAAACTCAAGTGTAGGGATGTGCCTATAAATCCCTTATATTTTGATGTTATCGTAGAGGATGGTAGAGTAAAACTGTATACAAAAAAAAAAAAAATAAATAAAAAAAAATAAAAAAAAATCTTACGGGCTACCATCTAACATCTATCTTTATATTTATGTATGTTTGTTTCAAAGTTATCTAGAGTTTAGAGAGTCGAGTCTTGGCTTAGCAATGCCATTCTTTTCATGCCCTTAACATAAAGATTTTTGACTTGCCACCACTAAATCGCCTATCCAACCAAACCCTTTGTTTCCCTAACCGTAAGCCTAAGGTTACAACCCTTTAAAAGACGTCTTAGATAGTTGCTCCTAGGTGCTTACGCCAAAGCGGTGGAGATTTGATCTAGTCTCAAGCCTATGGTAATCTATTTACTATGACCGGTTAATGAGTGTTTATCTTCTATTTCCATTTGATATATTTCATATACACCCGAGAGATGAGAGAATCCAAACACCCCTTGTGAGGTGCTAGTAAATAATTTCCGTGCTTGTTATGACTATTGCGGTGCTTTTAATTGTTGTGAATTATGTTAAACCAATGCTTTATGCCTGATCTACAGTCCGATAGGAGGACGTATTTATTTGTAACTATAAATACCCCTTCCATCTATGGAAGGGGTGGTACTTCTCATAATATAAACTTTCATTTTTGTTAAACAACTCTCTACCAAGAACACCCCCTCATCTCTTTCTCTCTCTAAACCATGGCATACTTGATTCATCACCATCCAAGGCCACCCGAATCATCAAACACAATATTTAAGATCCAAAAATTGGTATCAGAGCCATGGTTACGTTTTGATGATTTATGGTGGTTGTCGATACATGTTTAAACTGTTTTTGTACTATTTTTATGAGTATGGAAAGTTTTTGTTCCTATCTTTGTGATTAACAGCCTTTTTTACACGTATTGTATCCTTTTACTTGGTCAAAGTCCAATAATCTTTACAAAATCTTCATCTGTTGTTGTGTCCATTGTTGTTGGTCCAAACAGTGATCAAATTTGTGACTTGTACCGTACCTTGAATTTTACGTGGTCATTTGGTCATATATGCTTAGTCAAATTGTGGTCAAAAAGTCCTGGTCTCTACATAAGTTACAATATCTGGTTTGTCCAAACAGATATAAGCATGGTCATATGGGTCAAAATGTGTTATATGCGTGTCCTTCTAAGTTTTTTTTTCTGGGTTTGATACTATTCGAAAATATGGCCAAATCTTCTTGAAAGCGAGTTGATAGTATGTCCAGATTCATTGAATCTGGTAAGAAGCGACTTGTGCTAATATACATGCGATTTGACTTTTGAGTCAAAAAGCGACTTGTCAAGTTATGGTCAAAAAGTCAAAAGCGAGTTGGTTAAAATGAATGCGATTTGTGTGTTTTTACATACAAAAATCAAGTGATTTGTAAGTTGCAAGAGGCGAGTTGTCAAAAAAAAATCAATGGTCAATAGCGATTTGTCTCATATCTAAAACGATTTGTGTCTCATATCTAAAGCAATTTGATAAAGAAACAGTTACAATATTAACCAAACCGTACACTACAAACATCAAAGCGTTCATCTATTCTCAACATCAACGTGAAAAAAAAAACAAATGATCTCAGATTCTTGCTATAATATTTCCCAATCGATTTTCAGATCCAATCACAAGACAACATCATTGATCATTAAAGTCCTAACGAAAATAATTTATACAAGATTTTTGTGATGGTAAAACTCATTTTGATATCCGAATATAAAAGTAAGATAATATCAATAGAGATATTATCTTCCTTTGATTCGTTAATAATGACTACCATAGGTGTAATGAATATCAAAACATATTTTGCCTTCCTGCTTCTCATCGTTGTGAGATCATGATTCCATATCACTTGCTCGATCCATCCCTGTGGCGAGCAATGGGTGATGATACTAGTTGATGTGAGACCACGGTTATTTATGGTTCGGATGAATGATAAACTTGAGGAGCTGTTTCTATAAAACGCTTTTGATGAGGTGCAACTGGATTTATTAGGAGTGTATTGATGGATATCTTATGAAGCATTTTGATAAAATGATAAGGGAGGCGTTCTGTTTTGATTAGGGTGTGAGGATTTTTAGGATATGAGGCGGATGATAAATATTTTAGGGTTACTAAGTTTTAGGCTTAAGTGAGATTTTGTGTGTTTTATATACCCGTAATATTAGGGCACCCTTTGATGTATTATGGGCCGAGATTTAGATCTGTTGTGGATTATGTATATTGGACCACATGGGGTGAACTAGTTGGTATACTCTTTACGTGAACCTTAGATAATTGAATTGATGAATTGGTTGGTTGGTTTAAATGGTATCTAATGGTCACATGGGCCTCTAGTTTACAAGAGTTGATTTGGACGATTGTTTAATTAATATCGTAATCGTTGAGTTAATGTGGAGTTTTGGCTACATCGGAAAAATACATCAAGAATTATGATTGATTGTATGTTATTCAATTGTGTTAGGATATGTATTGTATTGGACGTGAATTTCGGACTTACTTATTTCTGGATCGAATTTTTGGATTTCAATGGATTGGGTGAATTTTTTATGGACTGATTTATTTAGATATTGAATTCGGGTCTTGTGGAGTGACAATGTCTAAGACCGATTAAGGGCTTGAATTGATATCTGATGTGCAATTTGTGTTATTTTGAACCAGGTTGATGATTATTCTTGGATATGGACTGCAGTTTGATGATACTATTTGCGACTCGATGAGATTTGATGAGTTATGACATTTGGTCACGAGATTTGATGATTAGACTTGTTGTGATGTGATTTGATACTTTGGCTTATACATTTTCAACGGATGATATTTCACGGCTTGAACTGATATTTTCACAAGGTTTACCATGGGGTTGTTGTACGGTATTTCTTATTTGGATTTGAAGTGAGGTTTTTTGGGCGCGTTTACTTATGTCGTCTTCTTTCTTTCTACCCGTCCTCGAAGATGACTTGTTTGGGCGTTTGTTGAGTGTGATAAAGACTTGGCTATTTAGTTACAGTTGTGATTCCTTCTCGCTTAACCCATAACGTAACTATCACTACGATGTCTCACACAGTTGAGGATTAGTCAAGAGGTTTTGTACATTGGGTACTCCATTTCTTTTTCACAAGGATTAGTACAAGCTTAAGTAGATAATCTGGGGAATTCTACTTCATGTTCAAGTTTGGTATATCGGGTTTACTTCTTCAAGTGGTCACAGCAATTGCTGACAGAATGCGTGAATGATGTGTTTACCGATGTGTTTATTGGATGGTTGATGATATTGTTGATGTTGGAGAATGAACCGTTGATGAACCGCTGCATGTTCCCCTAAAACAGATATTCTCCGAAACCAAAGTTGTCATAACACATTCAAACTGACATTGTTTGCGGTTTAGTCTTGATTTTGTAAAATCCCGCGAAAGAATATATTTCTCGGTTTAAATTATAGACTTATAAAATCCCGTGATAATGAAAACATCCAGGTGAAAGAAATGTGCATTTTCGGATCTATCTCTCGGTTTATTCTTGGTTTTGTAAAATCCCGCGAAAGAAACTATTTCTCGGTTTAAACCATAGAATTGTAAAATCCCGTGTTCATAGATTCATCTTGGAGAAAGGGAAAGTGTATTTCTAGATCTCATCTGATGCTGGTGCTACGGTTTCTGTTTCGAAGAAGGGATAAAAGGGTGTACTTCATGAATTGGGTGTTTGTTTGGATTCTCTTCATGACGGTTTGGTTACTTCAAAGTTTTACGGGATTATGCTCATTAAACCATGGTCGGGATGAAACCATTATCATAGTTCACTTAAAAATTCAAAGTAGGCTAGATTTGAGCTTTTAACCAGAAGATGTGACAACGGGGTTAATTCACTATTATTTATTTGAGGTTGAAGTGAAATATCACGGACGAGTGTACTTAGTATCTGAAGGTATCGGGGATGGTTGGATGAAGATTCTTCAAGATCCTTATTTGAGCTTATTATAAAAAATGAAGACTTGGAAATCTAGTTATTGTTGGGTGAATTTTTCCTTTTCTTTTACCACTTAGGGGAATTGGGCTCTTACCACCACAAAATAACTATCGCTTTAAGGAGTTACGTTGTAGTACTCAGTGTCACATTCAATTGTGGATTTTCAAGAGGTGATGTACGTCTTATACTTGATGGTTGGTTGGATGAAGAGTATAGCGTACTTAGAGGTTCAATGGAGGATAAAGTCTCGGCACCGCTCTTTGTTACATATGTGCAAGTTTAAGTCACGAGTTCGGGTTAGTTTACTTCATGGTCAAATTCATCATATTGGATTTTCTCCATCAGCTGTCACGACAAAGAGCCTACTAAATGATAATGGGGTTGATTAAAAGTTTGCCAAGAGTAGATGAAAAGAGAGAGATAATGACGTTTGAACACAACAGTTCAAGCCTCGTTCTCCAAAGAAAAGAAATGTGTACGTTTCAGTGCGCATTATCTTCGAAAGAAGAGAAAATCTTCTTATGACGTTTGAACACAACAGTTCAAGCCTCGTACTCTAAAGAAAAGAAAAGTGTACGCTTCAGTGCGCTTTATCTTCTGAAGAAGAGAAATCTTCTCACTTATGACCATTCTCATCAACATGCTTCATACTTTTTCCACGTGCTTTCTGTTATCAAGTGAACCGGGCTACTATTGATTGTTTTCTTATTCCACTTGCTCAAATATAATGAAGATGGCGACATCATGTGCTAATTTTGCGGGGGAGATGTGTGAATAGAATACATTTGGATGATAATCACTTGTTTAATCAAGAATAGCATCTCCGTATGCAATTCTTGAGGGGGAGAAGAAGTGTGAATTTTCTGCATGGTTGATTGATATTTGAGAATATTTGGTCAAACGGCTCTTAACTCATGAAAGAACCGAGCTTCTTCTTATCGGATCATCTTCACATGTAGTTTCTTCTAAGAGCTGTTGGTTGATATCTTCACACGGGCTGATATGATTAATGACAAAGTACGTCTAGTTCTTTGGGCTGATTTCCTTGATGAACATCTTTCTGTTCTTGTTTGATTAGGAGGGATTTGAGTTAAGGGTATTTGCTATTTGTATGTTAACGAGAATGAATTTGGTGAGTTGAAGATGTTAACTATCTATTCCCCATTTGGACAATCTTGAAAAAGGTCGAGTCTACAGTCGGTTCTACATTCTCTGCTACATGTTAGAAGACTAAAGACGAGTTGCATTTGATTATTTAAAGACTTCTTCTTAATCTGGGCATTTATCAAAAAGATTGTCAGTTTAGGGGAGAGCACTAATTGGGGGAGGGTGAAATATTTGATTTAATCCCCAATTAGACTTGCTCACATTCTTCAGCAAGTTGATTCTCACAGATAATCTGAGCTAATGACGTTCTTCTCAAAAGATTTCAAGTATTTGGGCTTATAATATGATTGCTGATTCTGAAGTGTCAAAACCAGCAAGGGGGAAGGAGATTCGTATCTAAACGCGAGTAAACTTGATGAACTTAATACTTCTAAGTGATTGAAGATATCCCGGCAATATTATTGTCATTACCGCGTAGAAACTCAAGGTTTGACTCATGGCGTTTAGTGTTCTTATTCCAACTATGTGGGGGAAGTGATGTAAGAGAATGTTTCTAAAGATAAAAGAGGTACACAAGTGTGTGATGATTTTGATGTTATCGCAATCATCAGGCGAGAGAGAATTGTGTACATTGGGGGTGCTCAGCTGTTTCACTTGAGTGCTTAATCAGTGATTGATGATATAATCACTTATTCGGAGTTGACGTCCGCAGAGATAGTCATCCGAGATAATCGATGATTCGCCTGCTTCTTCAATGTTATCGGTTATTCTCTCTTTGGGCATTCGGGGTACTTTGGGTTCTTGAGCTTCATACACTTTCTTCAGAGGAGAGAAAAGTATACATCGGGGTTATTCTTTGGCTATTGGACTTAGTCTGCTACTTCGATGGTATAAGTTTCTTTGTCTTTAGGTATGTGTATTCGGGTTCGTGATCTCTAGTCCAGAGGCTGCATCAATTCATCCACTTGGGGGAAGTGGTCTCTTGACAACTCGTTGGGGATGCATAGCTTCAGACTTCAGTGGTAATGAAATATGAGAAGAATTTTAAAGAGTGGGATGATACGTTGCTATTCTTGTTGATGATATAACCCCGAACAAAGAATCAATTATCATTCTTAAAAGGAGTAGCAAGTTCGATGAAAATGGTGTGCTTCTTTGTGCACCTGGCTAAGAGAAGCTTGAAAGAAAGCTTTGAATCTGCTCCAAAAAGGATTTTCGGTTTGGGGGGAAGCTGCCAAAGTCTCACTTTCATATGGTTCAATTTCTTTCTTCAATACAAGAGCCTCGGAAGCTTTGGTGGTGAAAGTTTTAGGGATGATGACTTCTATCTTCTACAACGGGGCTGCTGGATATCCTTATCACGGTACTCGTATCATCATTCTCTTAAACTATATCATCTATTATATCTGTAAATAATTATTAAAAACCAAAATACAAAATTATAAAACCAAGAAAAAGAAAATAGAAAAATATAAAATCATCAAAAAAAATCCATAAAAATCAGAAAATTTAAAAATACCAAAAATATGTTTTTCTCAAGACATGTCTTCTGGTATCGATAATATCTACGGTCTTAGAAATGTCATTCAATAATGGCACGGGACCATAGATGAAGTTCGAGAGGAGGTGTAAATATTCTTTTTCAAAACATGTCTAAAAACCATGGCTTACAGTTATTTCAGACTGTAACCCGGGCTTCAAACTATGGCTTGCAGTTAATTATGACTGTGACCCGTGCTTAAACCATGGCTTGCTATTATTTCAGATAGCAACCAGCTCTTCATGAAAGGAAAGTGATGCGCTAAACCAAATTTCAAAAAAATTTTGTGCACTTATCCTATAAGCTTATTGAGGAAAGTATGTCGAAGGACTGCTGTTCCTACACAAATATTTTTTCGTCTAAAATTCTTCAAAAAAATATTTGTTGTTTTAAAAAATGGTGGTAAATGAGTTGCTTGAAAATCAATCAATATCGGAGTTTTCATAAATTTGCAAACTCAATCAATGACTTCCGCGCTTTTAATCTTTTCATAAAATGAGTCATTGATTGAGGGGGAGAATGTTTTTCAAATTTATATCATCTATCAGACATATCTAATTATCCTATATGCTTAACTGAAAATGATGTTAACCTATGTTGAAAGACTAGGTGCCTAGGATAAGATTGTTAGGATTAGATGATTAAAGTTTGATGAACACATTATTCCCATGCTTTACATGATCTGATTGATATGTTGGATTGACTTTAATTAGTCGATTGCTGTTTGGGTGATGTCGACCACCATATATCTGTATGTGTGTTCACTAACATATGCAGGTATATTGGTATATAAGAATGTTCCGGATCCGGATCCCACAATTGAAGATGATTGGATGCCAAAAGGAAAGGGTAACTATATCTTGGGTTGACAAATGAAGAAACGGAGCTTAATTTGACTTCTATGAAAAGTTGGCATGAAATGCAACGTAAGAGGTCTCACTTGCATCGTGATCAAAGATGGTTTTCTTCATAATCAAATGAAGAAACGGAGCTTAATTGGACCTCTATGAAGAGTTGGCATGACAAATGCAATGTCAGAGGTCTCACTTCATCGCAGACGGTTTTCTTCCACTCTACAGCAACAACGAAGCTTCAACCACCCAACGTATCTCGATGCGGACAAGTAGTGAATAATACCATTTTTCAAAACATTTGTTAAAATTGTTTTGTAAATGAAAAAAAATATTGTTTTGAAAATAAATTGGACCAAATTTTGAAAATCACCGGACTTCATTTTTATCAAAACCTAAGTCACACAATCAATGACTACGGTCTTCGATTGAGGGGGAGAGTGATTTAAAATAAAGTATTTTCAAACGATATTTCTTCATAAAAGTCCGGTTTGTACAAAATAAAGTGATGATCTAAAGATTTAATGTTATGTCATGGTATGATTCTTCTTTAGAATCAAGATCTTACAAAATGAAATTTTTTCTGTTCTTGTTTGATTGTGAAACTGTTTTATTTTACTTAAAGATCTCTTAAAAACTATCATACCTGACACTAACAATCTTTAATGTCTAAAATTGATCCGTATCAGTCATTTTTCAAAATTAAATTTTGCCACGTCTTTCCCCAAAATATTTTAAATGATTTAAATCAATTGGGATCACAAATCTCAAAAGGTTTGAAATTTTTGATCGGGGGAGAGATTGTGATTTAAATCTCAAATCTGTTTTAATGGAATCGGTTTTAGTCCTTTATAGGCACTCCTACCTCCATGTGCCAAACGATTTCAAATACACAATGCACATGTTGAGCAGGAGGATTTATCCAAAAAAAGGATGAGTATTTAAACCTGGTCACATTTTCTCCCATGTTTTCTAAACCTTATTAAATCACTTGGGATCCAAAATCTCAAAGGGTTTGATATTTTTGATCGGGGGAGAATTTGTGATTTGATAATGAAATTTGATAAAAGGTGATCGTTTTGATTCAAATGTGCATGCAGCTCTCCCATATGTGCTAAACGCTTTCGAATCTCGAAGCACATATTAAGGGGGAGCATTTCAAAAGAAAACAAACTTTCAAGGTTAAAAAGATTCCATGTTTCAACATAAAGTACCTTGATTGATTTTCTAAAAGGTTTCTTAATGGCTTTTGTGATCGTGGATGTGCTTCAAAAGAACTCTTTCTTCTATGTGATAAAATAATTTCAAATATCCTATGCACATATTGAGGGGGAGAATTTACCAAGGAAATCAAATGGATTTTTCGACAGAAATTGTGATCAAGAAATAATTTCAAAGAACTCTTCCCTCCATGTGCTAAACAATTTCAAAATCATATGCACATGTTGAGGGGGAGCATTTCTAAATGATCAAAACAATTAAGGTACAAAATGCTTTGATTTTATATCACAAGTACCTTGATTGATTTTTCCAAATGATTTTTCAATTGGTTTCAAGAAGAAAAGAACAATACCAAAAGACCGACCAATTTACTTTATGGATGGTGTTATAAGGATGGTTAGGTTAGGTATTCGTTCCCACGATCCCGCCATAGCCGGAGGGATCTACCTAGGGACAATCCACTAGATAGTGTAGAGTTCTTAGGTATGATGAAAAAAGGAGAAAAGTGAGATATGGGAAGAGTGCGGACTGAGACAGAGCTAGTACTAGAACAAACCCAACAAGGTTCTAGTTATGAAGTCTCGGTAAGCACTGAAGGGGTTGAAGAATGAAAAAGAAATGAATGTGAAAAAGGGTGAAAAGAAATAGCCCTCCAATAATTCTACCTTAGGGCAGTAACCGGGTTCAATACATATGCTACTGGTGGTTACTGAGGTAACACTGGTATTGAAGACAAGACGTCATGGACCAAGAGACACACTGCGCTTAACTTCCTAAGCTACTCAAGTTCCTCTTAAAAGGGCTTGTTTCATTCTCACGGGGAACCTACATAATCTATCGACTTTCTCTTAGAGATTGTTGATATTGAAAAAGGAGACCCTCTCCCTAGTCTCCGGCATAGGAAACCAAATGTGCACAATTGAGTCTAGAGCCAAGAGATCATCCACAATATCTCATTAGGACACAAAATTAATGAAGACTTGATGTTTCACACAATGTGGAAACTAAGTATATATTTAGAGTCCTACGCATTATCCTTGTGGTATTGCCAGAACATCCGAGTGATATGAAAATATTCACGATGAAGATGGAAATCCTTCTAGAGCCAACATCAAACAATCTCTTGGTGGGTGACATGTGAAATCTTGCAAAAGATCAAGCTTGTGACAACTGGATAGAAACAATGGGGCGATTCAATTTTGAATCAACCTTGGTCCAGGAATGAATTGTGTGAATACTTTTGGAAAAACTGTTCGATGTGCAAATCTTCTTTTCTCTAGCACAACGAATGTGTATTCATTTTCAAACACAAAAAGTATCTCTGATTGAAAAATACTTTTGGAAAAACCTTCGATGTAAAATTCTTCTTTTCTCTAACACATCGAATGTGTACTTATTTTATAATACAAAAGTATTTTGATTGAAAAATTGATCTTTCTCATAAAACCTTCGTCGTATTCCAAAACTCTTTCTTCTAAGCAATACGCGATTGTTTTCAAATAAATTTTCATCAATCATTGAATCTTAATTGGGTCACTCACTGTGTTGTCTTCTTTGAGACGTTCGGTTTGAGAACAACTAGGCATGCAAACAAACCTGTCTAGGAGATTGTTAGGAATCCTACGATCCAAAAGGCGTACTTGTACGATCAACGTGAACCGTGGGTGGTATCCTAATTCAACAAAAGTGATCAAAGACACTTTGTATGTTTTATTGCAACTGTTGTTTGCGGTACATTTGGGCGGTTGCGGTACCGGAATTGAGAAGTCAATCCAAAGCCGCATGCTCACAGCATCCACACTTAATTGAAGAAATCATGACTTGTGCATATCTACGAACTGGCTCGATATTTTTAAACTATGCTACTGCTGGCGCTGCTGCAAATATCTTGAACGATAAAGCTTCGCTACTCTGATGGAAAGATGTCATGATCCAGAAAGTGTGAGCATGTCGGTCCGAAAGTCACAACAACACATCATGGCAACACAATAAAGGGTGATCCAGAGATTTACTGTGGCTGATGATCTTAAAGAAAGCTCAAAGATCATCAAAGATGTAGATCAGTTTAAAGTCCTCCACTAAAAGTACAAATCAATGCGGACTTTGAAGAATCGCTCCTAAATCACAATATTTAAGATCCAACATTTTAGGATTCTCATACCCTATTTTACATCAAGATAAGTAATTTACTTCTTTGATTTCATTATGTCTTCAATTGTATGTGTTTATGCTTGCATATTTAACATGTCTGGCTAAATTTCTTGTATGTTTGCTTAGATCTATGATACCTAGTTATTAATTATTGATTGGTTGTCTCGTATCTTAATTGTAGTTTGCTTCGGATTGCACTAGGTTATCGTTGTGTTTTTAATGCTTGAGTAATCTTTGTGATCCTTAGTTTATAACCACCTAGCGTAATTGTAGGCTAAATATCCAAAGATAACCTTAGTGTTAGTTTATGAATCCTAGAGATCTCGTAGGCAATAACCTTAATGTATACTTAAAGAGTTAGGGATAAAAGTATACCCTACGACCTTAGAAGACACAACGCGTTAAGAATAAGGATGTGACAATTCAACCATTTTTAATCATCATACGAACACACATCAATAGACATAGACTACCCCTTAGTTTAGATAATTAGATAAGTAGAGTAATCGGTAGTAGTACCAACCCCCAAATCCAAACCCCGATATTTTACCCTTAGCTTTCTAAAAGAATATAAAAAGATAAAAAATTATCTTCCTCAACGTCAGATTTACCCAATACTACACTACAATGATTAGGTTCACTTCCTAGGGTGTTGAAAAACTTAATCGACGAAAAGGAAGTTCCTTTGACCCCGAACTCATTATACGCGCATCAGATGCACTCGTTTTTAGTACACGATACCCCTAGTTAATCCCCCAGAGCCTATCTTTTCGCGGTTATCGTGATGTTTCAATTTTCGGAATAACAATGAAGATCATTGTTTAGAATCCACCCCAAATTTTACACGCAAATCGCCTTAGCCTTCCTTGTAAGCACTTATCTTTATTACATTATTACCCTTAGTTCAATTATCTAGTTGATTACATGGTTGCTAAGTCAAGTCATATCTTGTGTAAATATAGTTTTGGGATGATTGGACTCATGGGTTAAGTAGTATTTTATGGAGTAACGGGAAGGAATGTCAAATTTAATTTCCTTTATCTACGTAATTTAATTACTTTAAGTGTTTTGATCCTTGTAATTCGGGTCATTAGATTAGTTTAATAAAAACTCAAGTGTAGGGAGGTTGTTATAAATCCCTTTGTTATGATGTTATATTTTGCGGATGGTAGAGTAAGAGTGTATTAAAAAAAATCGAAAAAACAAAAAGAAAGAGAAAAAGAAAAAAAATATATGGGCTACCATCTCGCTTCTATCTCTATCCTTTATATTTTATTTTTGTTTAAGTCAAGAAAGTGTCAAGAAATATACAAAACGAGTTAGTTTATTAAGTCGAGTCTTGGCTTAGCAACACATCATTTTACATGTGATTAGCTTAGATTTTTTACTTGCCACCAGTAAAATTCCCATATCCAACAAACCCGTGTTTTTCCATACCTTTACACCTAACATTACAACCCTTTAAAAGCCCTCTTTGATAGTTTATCTTAGGTGCTTACGCCAAAGCGGTGAAGGTTTGATCTAGTCTCAAGCCTATGGTAATCTATGTGCTACGACAGGTAGAGAGTGTTATTTTCCATTTCCATACATGTTATATTCATTATACAATGAGAGATGAGAGAATCCAAACACTATATGTACGTGAGGTGCTAGTATATAATTTTCGTGCTTGTTATAACTATTGCAAAGCTTGTGTTTGTTGTAAACTATTTTAAACCAATGTTAAATGACCCCAAACCTGTAAATTGATTAGATAAAAGCACATTTACTTGAGGACAAGAAAATCACAAGTGTAGGAATATTTGATAATGATTTAAAACGTACATTTTTAGGGGGGTCATTTAAGCCCTAAACTAATCTATTTATAACCAAATATTGCCTATATTCGTTCCTTTTCACTTTTTAGGTACTTTGGAAGCAAAAGCTGGAAATCATGCTTATTTCGACGAAAAGGGATGAAAATGTAGAGAAAACGACCAAGTCATGAAAAGTTTAGAAAAAGGGACCAGACGGTGTCACAACCTACAAGGTGACACCGTCACTTGCAAATAAAAGTATCAAAACTACCCAGATTTTACTATAGACGGCTCAGTGGAAAAATGAAGAAATAACAAGTGACGCCGTCACTTGTTAAAGGAGCTGGAATTCTCTGTGAAAATTATAAGGTGATGTCCTGGAAAAATCATAAGCGGGCGACGTCATTGAATCTGGGACGGCGTCTGAAGGCATAAAGTGACCCCGTCACAAAGCTGAATTGGATGAGATGAAACCCTAATGGCGGCGAACTTATGGTGTCACAATTATAAAGTGACGTCATCGCAATTGTAATCCTATATATAGTTTTAGAATTTTCAGCATTTAGTGCGCACACTTGGAGAGAAAAGTTGGTATACGAGTTTTTTTATGTTTTTAACAGTAACTTAGGGTTTTAATACCCTCATTCATTAAGAGATACGTCTCTTAATTCAATCTATCATTATGTTTAATTCATGCTTAATTATGATTATATGTTTCATTATCTTTTTCAAGTCTAGCTAATTTAATATATTGTTTGCTTAGATCTAATGAAACCTAGTTATTAACTATTGATTTCCGTCTCTTGTTTAAGTGGTTGATACATGTTAGGTTAGGAAAACTTGCTTCTTCCATTAGTGTTCTTGAGATTCAACGTCCTAAAAAGCGTATTCATGTCCTAGAGTGCACTAGTAGACTTTTCGTTGTGTTTGTTGCGTGAATTGTGATTGTTATCAATTACATTCATAGAAATAGGGCATTTGGCACCTACCTATGACCTTAGAAATACAACGCGCCAATTAAACAAGGATGTGATAATTCGACTAATCAATAAGAGATAACTAGGGAGTAATGAAATCTAAGTAAACACGCTTTTACCTATCATAAGAATCTCATTTAATGCACTTGTCATTTAGTTTAATTATTAATTTTGATTAGTTTAATTAGTCATTTTAAGTAGTTGATAATCAAACCCCCAATCCAATACCGAGATTTTACTTATTTTCATAAAATATAAAAAAGATAAAAATAATCATCCCTCACCTTAGACCTATTCGTCATACATCTCGACCTTCCCAACACTATTAAAGCTAGAGAACGATCAATCCCCCGTGTCTTACCTATACTACACTACTACGGTTAGGTACACTGCCTAGGAGGATTTTAAAACTCGTTTTGAGGTTTGCAAGAATCCGAATCAGTCTACCCGCAGGATCTATCTCAACTTGGGATGATCTTACTTCCCATTTCCTCGTTCAATTTTTCCCACTGGGGAGAACTACTAAGTTAGGGAATGACATTTTAATGTTCCAACAACATCAAAGTGAAACTTTATAGGAAGCATGGACTCGTTTCAAGGACTTACTCCGAAAATTTCCTCATCATGGCATTGATTTTTGGCTCCAAGTCAAAAAATTTCATGATCATGTCAATCCCTCCACAAGGCAAACCATTGACCATGCGGCCGATGGTAAGCTTTGTGATAAGAATGCGGAAGAGTCGTAGGGTATTATAGAGGATCTCACCCTTTATGACAACGAAAGTTGGAATGACCCTCCCGTATTGAGTAAAATCGTCCAGGCAATATCCTTGCCTTCTAATGTCTCAAGGATTCCCGATCGTAGGATCATTAAACTTGAAGATCAAGTAAAATTATTGATGAGTTCCTACGAAGCTCCTACTCCTTCACGTCAAGTAAACAAAATCACTACTTCATGTGAATTATATAGTGGTCTTTATGACACTCGTGATTCCGTGAAACTTCTCGAACAAGCTTTTGCGGACTACGCATCTTCGCGTACCGATAGAGCGGGGGGTAAGTGGTTCACTGCAAATTCTGGACCTAGAAATTTTAATGAATCTTATGAAGCATGGAAGGATAAACCAAAATTTAATTGGAGTCGAACTCAAACCATCTCGACTAATGATTCTCCACCAGTCACTTGGTCTCAGCATTACAATTCATCTAATAAAAATTCGTATAGCTCCTCTCCTAACGAACGTGGTTTAAATGGAATGATACAAAATTTTATGTCATCTCAAGAAGATCAATTGGCTGAACTAGAGAATCAATTCAAACAACAACAAATAGACATAAACAATAAAATTGGAAATCTTTTGAAAGCTATTAACAACCAAATGATGAATGCTTCAGTTAACAACATCACAGAAGTTGAGAAAGATAACGTCGTTACACCCAATACGAACACTAACCAATTACCTTCCTGCGTAAAGATAAAAGACCCTAGTAAACTTTTCTCATATTCATCATTAAAAGGGAAAGAAGTAACAGACCCATCTTCCTCGAACCACGTCAACTTTGTCAACACCATCACTTTGATACCACCACATAGGAATGACTAGGAAGATGAAAACGAGATTTCAAATAATAAAACCAATCGCGTTAAGAAAAAAACTAAGGACGATAAGAATGAGAAAGATTAATTTAATAAGTTACCCACAACGAATGAAGTGGCCTACCATAGGTATTTGTTACGTAATCCTAATTCACCTTATTACATGACACTACCCATCATCCAAAGTGGTAACCCATCAAATATAAATATACCATGTAATATTGGGCATGTGCATGTGTAGAAAGCTTACATTGACATTAAATCTCCTATAAACATTATGACTATGATATACTACAATTGGGTCATGAAAAAATAATTAGTACCTAGAAGAGATCCTGTTACGGGTGAAGAAAGTAATTTTATAAGGAGAGTTAAGGGGATGCACGTATTTTTTGGGAATTTCACATATGTCACGGATTTCTTGATAGTGGAGGATATTAGTCCGACAATTGATTATTGTTTGTCTCACGTAGTATTAGAAAAGCCATTCGTGGAAGTTTCTAAAATGACTTACGACCCTACCTTAGGGATAGTTAGGTTTATGGAAGAAACTGGCGAGATTGCCTACCAAATGTCGTATAATATTGGACAACTCCGACTAATGCCAAACTTAGAAAAGGAACTCAGGAAATCGGTCTACTATAGGAATGAAGAGGATAAAAGAAGAGGTATAGACTATGTGATGAAGAAGATGCTTGGTTTTTACAAAGAACGTCTTCAATTAGGGTCGGAATATAAAACCAAAATTGAGATAGTGTGGAGAACGTGACGGAGGATGGAGTCACGCAACCCATGTTTTTAATTGATTGCTTTTTTATTTTTAATTTATATTTGTTTGTGTCAAATATATTTTTCATCTTTATCATTTAATTTTCATGTTTCGGATAAGTTTGTGAAAATGCTTTATTTTATTTTTAACCTCGTCTTAATCACATGTAAAGGTATTTTACAAAAAAAATAAGTATAGGGAAGTTCACATTTGTTTAATATAACGAAAATAGAGAGTAAATTACATAAATGGTCACTATGGTTTGTCCATTTTTTCACATATAGTCACTGAACATTTTTTTTGACATACATGGTCCTTTGAAGTTTCAAATCGTTCACAGATTCAGTCCATTTCGTTACATAAATGGTCATCGAAGTTTCAAACCACGATGACCATTTATGTATGAAATTGAAACCTTGGTGACTGGATTTGTAACGATTTGAAACCTTAATGACTAACTTTGTCAAAAATAAAGCTCAGTGACTGGATGTGAAAAAATGGACAAACCACAGTGACCATTTATGTAATTTACTAGAAAATAGAATATGAAAATTTACAATAGATGATGAATATATATTTTAGAATATAGTTTTTTCCAGAAATTTCTACAAAACAAAATTTAAAATTTTATCAGGTCAATCATGACGGCGTCAGATTTAAAACCTAAAGACGTCAGGCACTGTAGCAACAGTTTTTTAGATTTTTGTTTTTCTATCGAAACTTAACTTTTAAAATTTTCCAGAAGTTTTAAAATTTCAGGATTCCTTAAACATTTATTTTGCAAGCATTATATCTTATTCGTTTTCTAAGATAGTTTTTATTATATAAACTGTTTTATTTAGGGTTTGTGATTTTATTACACAAAATCATAATTTTGTAAGTTTAGGGCTTATACCGGGAAATATCATAAAGTTAGGGTTTTACGCTTTAAATACTTGTACATTAGCTTTGGAGTATTGTACTTTATGGTTTATGATTTAGTTACTCAAATCTATCTTTATCATAATATAGGGTTCTGTGAAAAACTCGAATAAATAGAAAATGTTTAGCTTGAATGTTTAGAAATCGTACGTTAATGAATTAACGTAAAATGACAAATAAAAGTTGAAAACTTTTGATACTTGACATATAAGGATGTTTATGTGAAATAAACATAGGTCGTCAGTGTTGGTCCGCGTGTGAGCACGTTCGTTGAAAATGTGAGTTATGTCACATGTTGTGGTCAAATAAATTGATATCGTAAAAAAATTTTATACGTAAAAAATGAATAAGTATTCTTTATATAAAGCAAGATGAAATTTACCCGTTGTTACACTAACAACTTAGTTTAAAACAATTAGCTTGGTATCCCCTTTTTCCTCCATTATAATTAGAGTTAATTACATAAATGGTCACTGTGGTTTGGCAATTTTTTCACTTTCAGTCACTAAAGTTTTTTTTGACTAGTTCAGTCACTGTGGTTTGTATATGTTACAGATCCAGTCCATATCCGAATAAAATGACCAAAATGTCCTTGCCATCTTCTTTTTAAAATCTTTTCACAATTAACTAACGACTGTTAGTATAAAGGACTAACGGTCGTTAGTTCTTTTCTACGTTTTCATCCGTATTTACACGTTTTCCCTCAGATATTTACACATTTTAAACCGTCGTTTTTACGTTTTCATCCGTTTTTACGTTTTCATCGTTTACCGTTTTCGTCCGTTTTTACACCTTTTCGTTTGTTTTACACGTTTTAGATCGCATGTACCGTTTTCGTCCATATTTACATGTTTTATCTGTTTTCCGAGGTATTTACCGTTTTACATCTGCTTTCGGCGACCGCTTTTGTCACGTTTTCGCGTTGTTTGCGTTTTACACGTCTGTTTTACGTTTTCATCCAGTATTTACCGTTTTCATGGTTTTACGTTTCGTCCTGACGTTTTACAGTTTTGATAGCGTTTTTCATCCGTATTTACGTTTTAGATGTTTTTTACCATCGTTTTTTTTTTTCCGTTTTACATTTTTGTACTTTTTACAGCCATCCGTTTAATTACGTTTTCGTTCGTTTTACATGTTTATAGTTTTACACGTTTTCGTCTCTTTTTACACGTTTTATTGGTTTTGCGTTTCGATACGTTTACGCGTTTTCATTATTTACATGTTTTGATACGTTTTACATGTGTAAATATGACGATCAAACGTAAATACGAAACGTCTTTCACGATGAAAACGGTAAAAGTGTATGAAGCGTCATGAAAACGAGGATAAATAATGCGCGCAGGCGTAAACAGAAAACAAATGCGTGATAATGGCACGATGAAAAACGGCAAACGACGAAAATCGAAATTGGATCTAAAACGTAAAAACGAAATGGTAAAACGGATCAAAACGCGGTAAGCAGGTAAAACTGTAAAACGGCAAAAACCTAAACGTAGGTAAATACGGATGAAAAACGCTAATGACCGTTAGTCCTTTATACTAACGGTCGTTAGTTAATTGTGAAAATATTTTAAAAAGAAGGACATTTTGGTCATTTTATACGGATATGGTCTGAACCGGTAACATATGCAAACCATGTGGCTGAATCAAAAAAAACTTTAGTGACTGAAAGTGAAAAAATGACCAAACCATAGTGACCATTTATGTAATTAACTCTTATAATTATTTTGATTGGCTGAGGTTGTAGCATGTGACGTTAAGATGTATTTGAATATAGCATAACGGTTTTCATTATAACTAAAATTTGTTTTATCGAAAAAAATCACTCGTCTTAACGTGTCTAGCCCATTGGTAGATTGTGAATGTGATACCAAGGTTCTATTGTTTGTGAATGTTGTATCACTCGCTTTGAATAGTAAGGGCGTCACGAAGACTTTTCTTCTCAGACGACCTAGATCCGATCGGCGTCACTCGCGAAGGCGGCGTCGTCACAACCACAACGTGACGCCGTCCCAATGATAATTTGGCCAAGACGGAACCCTAATGCCGGCGATCTGACGGCGTCCCATCTATAAGGTGACGTCGTCGCATATGTAAAATTATATATAGAAACCGAATTTTCAGACTTTTAGGAGGTAGACGTGTAGAGTAAAACCTAAAACGATTTTGGTCCGGTTTGGACAATATTTTAGGGTTCTCATACCCTATTTTACATCAAGATAAGTAATTTACTTCATTGATTTCATTATGTCTTCAATTTTATGTGTGTATGCTTGCATGTTTAACATGTCCGGCTAAATTTCTTGTGTGTTTGCTTAGATTTATGAAACCTAGTTTTTAATTATTGATTGGTTATCTCTTATCTTAATTGTAATTGGCTTAGGATTGCACTAGGTCATCGTTATGTTTTTAATGCTTAAGTAATCTTTGTGATCCTTAGTTTATAACCACCTAGCGTAATTGTAGGCTAAATATCCAAAATAACGTTAGTGTTAGTTTATGAATCCTAGAGATCTCGTAGGCAATAACCTTAAGGTATACTTAAAGAGTTAGGGATAAAAGCATACCCTACGACCTTAGAAAACACAACGCGTTAAGAATAAGGACGTGAAAGTTCAACCACCAATAAAAGATAACTAGGGAGTAATAGTATCTAGGTAGACACATTTTTAATCATCATACGAACACACATCAATAGACATAGACTACCCTTTAGTTTAGATAATTAGATAAGTAGAGTAATCGGTAGAAGTACCAACCCCCAAATCCAAACCCCGAGATTTTACCCTTAGCTTTCTAAACAAATATAAAAAGATAAAAAATTATCTTCCACAACCTCAAACCTTAGCGTAGTACATCTCTCACTAGCATTCCTATTCCCCTAAAGAACGATATCAATACCCGAGGCTTACCCAATACTAGACTAGAACGATTAGGTTCACTACCTAGGGTGTTGAAAAACTTGATCGAGGAAAAGGAAGTTCCTTTGACCCCGAACGCGTTATACGCGCATCAAGTTTTTGGCGCCGTCACTTGCAAATAAAAGTATCTTAGGGTTTAGTACGCACACTTGGAGAGAAAAGTTGGTGTACGAGTTTCTTTTAGGTTTTTTACAGTAACTTAGGGTTTTAATACCCTCATTCATTAAGAGATACGTCTCTTAATTCAATATATCATTATGTTTAATTCATGCTTAATTATGATTATATGTTTCATTATCTTTTTCATGTCTAGCTAATTTAATATATTGTTTGCTTAGATCTAATGAAACCTAGTTATTAACTATTGATTGTCGTCTCTTGTTTAAGTGGTTGTTACACGTTAGGTTAGGAAAACTTGCTTCTTCCATTAGTGTTGCGAGATTCAACGTCCTAAAAAGCGTATTCATGTCCTAGAGTGCACTAGTAGACTTTTCGTTGTGTTTGTTGCGTGAATTGTGATTGTTATCAATTACATTCATAGAAATAGGGCATTTGGCACCTACCTATGACCTTAGAAATACAACGCGCCAATTAAACAAGGATGTGATAATTCGACTAATCAATAGGAGATAACTAGGGAGTAATGAAATCTAAGTAAACACGCTTTTACCTATCATAAGAATCTTGTTTACTGTACTTGTCATTTAGTTTAATTATTAATTTTGATTAGTCTAATTAGTCATTTTAAGTAGTTGATAATCAAACCCCCAATCCAATACCGAGATTTTACTTGCTTTCATAAAATATAAAAAAGATAAAAAGAATCATCCCTCACCTTAGACCTATTCGTCATACATCTCGACCTTCCCAACACTATTCCTCTAGAGAACGATCAATCTCCCGTGTCTTACCTATACTACACTACAACGGTTAGGTACACTGCCAAGGAGGATTTTAAAATTCGTTTTGAGGTTTGCAAGAATCCGCATCAGTCTACCCGCAGGATCTATCTCAACTTGGGATGATCTTACTTCCCATTTCCTCGTTCAATTTTTCCCACTAGGGAGAACTACTAAGTTAAGAAATGACATTTTGATGTTCCAACAACATCAAAGTGAAACTTTATAGGAAGCGTGGACTCGTTTCAAGGACTTACTCCGAAAATTTCCTCATCATGGCATTGATTTTTGGCTCCAAGTCAAAAATTTTCATGATCATGTCAATCCCTCCACAAGGCAAACCATTGACCATGCGGCCGATGGTAAGCTTTGTGATAAGAATCTTGGAAGAGTCGTAGAGTATTATAGAGGATCTCACCCTTTATGACAACGAAAGTTGGAATGACCCTCGCGTATTGAGTAAAATCGTCCAGGCAATATCCTTGCCTTCTATTGTCTCAAGGATTCCCGATCGTAGGATCATTGAACTTGAGGATCAAGTAAAATTATTGATGAGTTCCTACGAAGCTCCTACTCCTTCACGTCAAGTAAACAAAATCACTACTTCATGTGAATTATATAGTGGTCTTTATGACACTCGTGATTGCGTGAAACTCCTCGAACAAGCTTTTGCAGACTACGCATCTTCGCGTACCGATAGAGCGGGGGGTAAGTGGTTCACTGCAAATTCTGGACCTAGAAATTTTAATGAATCTCATGAAGCATGGAAGGATAAACCAAAATTTAATTGGAGTCGAACTCAAACCATCTCGACTAATGATTCTCCACCAGTCACTTGGTCTCAGCATTACAATTCATCTAATAAAAATTCGTATAGCTCCTCTCCTAACGAACGTGGTTTAAATGGAATGATACAAAATTTTATGTCATCTCAAGAAGCTCAATTGGCTGAACTTGAGAATCAATTCAAACAACAACAAATAGACATAAACAATAAAATTGGAAATCTTTTGAAAGCTATTAACAACCAAATGATGAATGCTTCAGTTAACAACATCACAGAAGTTGAGAAAGATAACGTCGTTACACCCAATACGAACACTAACCAATTACCTTCCTGTGTAAAGATGAAAGGCCCTAGTAAACTTTTCTCATATTCATCATTAAAAGGGAAAGAAGTAACAGACCCATCTTCCTCGAACCACGTCCACTTTGTCAATACCATCACTTTGATACCACCACATAGGAATGACGAGGAAGATGAAAACGAGATTTCAAATAATAAAACCAATCGCGTTAAGAAAAAAACTAAGGACGATAAGAATGAGAAAGATTGATTTAATAAGTTACCTACAACGAATGAAGTGGCCTACCATAGGTATTTGTTACGTAATCCTAATTCACCTTATTACATGACACTACCCATCATCCAAAGTGGTAACCCATGAAATATAAATATACCATGTAATATTGGGCATGTGCATTTGTAGAAAGCTTACATTGACATTAAGTCTCCTATAAACATTATGACTATGATATACTACAATTGGGTCACGAAAAAACAATTAGTAGCTAGAAGAGATCCCGTTACGGGTGAAGTAAGTAATTTTATAGGGCGAGTTAAGGGGATGCACGTATTTTTTGGGAATTTCACATATGTCACGGATTTCTTGATAGTGGAGGATATTAGTCCGACAATTGATTATTTTTTGTCTCACGTAGTATTAGGAAAGCCATTCGTGGAAGTTTCTAAATTGATTTACGACCCTACCTTAGGGATAGTTAGGTTTATGGAAGAAACCGGCGAGATTGCCTACCAAATGTTATATAATATTGAACAATTCCGACTAATGCCAAACTTAGAAAAGGAACTCAAGAAATCGGTCTACTATAGGAATGAAGAGGATAAAAGAAGAGGTATGTTTGTGTGTTTGTTTGAGGCAAATGATTGTACCGAGTCACAATGAATGTTTTGTAGGAAATTAAAGGTTTTAGAATATAGTTTTTTCCAGAAATTTCTACAAAACAAAATTTAAAATTTTATCAGGTCAATCATGACGGCGTCAGATTTAAAACCTAAAGACGTCAGGCACTGTAGCAACAGTTTTTTATATTTTTGTTTTTCTGTCGAAACTTAATTTTTAAAAATTTCCAGAAGTTTTAAAATTTTAGGATTCTGTAAACATTTATTTTGCAAGCATTATATCTTATTCGTTTTATAGGTTAGTTTTTATTATATAAAGTGATTTATTTAGGGTTTGTGATTTTATTACATAAAATCATAATTTTGTAAGTTTAGGGCTTATACCGGGAAATATCATAAAGTTAGGGTTTTATGCTTTAAATACTTGTACATTAGCTTTGGAGTATTGTACTTTATGTTTTATGGTTTAGTTACTCAAAACCATCGTTATCATAATTTAGGGTTCAGTGAAAAACTCGAATAAATAGAAAATGTTTAGCTTGAATGTTTAGAAATCGTACGTTAATGAATTAACGTAAAGTGGCAAATAAAGTGACATATAAGGATGTTTATGTCACTACAAGAAAAGTGGCTTTTTAGGACCCCCATAAGCATCATAAAATGGTACTTTTTAGGACCTTTCATTTAATAGGACCAAGGATGAAAGCGTTTCATGTAAGGCGGTTGTAATAGGTCCAAAGCGCCCTAACCCTTATGAAACCAATTTTATGGTCGTATTATATGTCTATGAACAACACAAATAGCGTCCTAATAAAACCATATTAGGACACTTTTACAATGTTTTAACATGTGATTACATACTTTTAATCTTTTGAGACACATAAAAACGTCCTTAAAAGTATTGTTAGGACGCTTATGATGTAACATCATAGCTATTTTAGCAACCAAGAAAAGGGTACTAATAACTCAAATAAGATTATGATACCAATTTTATGGTCGTATTTTAGGTCTATAAACAACACAAATAACGCCCTAATAAAAACATATTAGGACACTTTTCCAATGTTCTAACATGTGGTAACCTACTTTTAATCTTTTGATACACATACAAGCGCCCTTTAATGTTAATTCTTAGGACGGTTATCATATACCATTATAGTTACTTTAACACCAAGAAAAGGGTCCTAATATCCCAAATACGATTATGAAACCAAATTTATGGTCGCATAATATGTCTATGAACAACCAAATAACGTCCTAATAACAACATATTAGGACACTTTTACAATGTTGTAAAACGTTGTTACCTAATTTTAATCTTTTGATACACATACAAGCGTACTTAAAAGATAATTGTTAGGACGCTTATCATATAACATTATAGCTATTTTAGCACCAAGAAAAGGGTTCTAATATCTCAAAGAAGATTATGAAACCAATTTTTGGTCGTATAAAAAGTCTATTAACAACCTAAATAACGTCCTAATAACAACATATTAGGACACTTTTACAATGTTAAGTTAATTGTTAGGACGGTTAATAAGTTTAATAGGACAATTTCAAAGTCCGGACAAGTCATATGATAGGACGCTATTTTCACCATGCACACTCTATTATTACGATATGAATAAAACATCAACTAAATATTAAATGAATAAAACGAAATTGTATTTCAAATTAGCAATTGCCATAACAAAATCACTAAACATAAATAAGGTAGACATAATCTAACATAAAGTCTGTTAACATTAAACAATACATTAACGCAACAAGAAGCTTAGTCCGTGGTCATCATGCATCATCTCTCTCAATCCTCACGGACCACCTACAAATAAACACCCATGTATAAGCATTAAGCTCCATGTTAGTAAAATTATTGGTATCACAAGATTAACAAAGACATACCGAGATAAAGGGACAAGGCCACGCTATGGTTGCACCAACACAGCCTTCAATTGTGGCAAATAACCCATAGGGTCTCACCAACACTTCATCTCTTTTTGTTGGTACTTGAACGTTTACCTCACACCATCCTCGCCCAATCCTCGTACCACCAACTATATCATTTGGGTTCAAGCTCCTCACCCATCCTTTTGCTACGGTCCTCGTTGAGTTTAGAATGCTTTTAAGGACAACTTCATCCCCGACCTAGATTTCAGCTTTCAACAAACATTTATCAATTTATAGTCAAGACACATGTATTAGGTTAAACAGATGTAATAATGCAGGTATGGAGGCTGGGGTATACAAAGGAGGTCAAAAATTGATCAAGTGTAATATCAAGCAGGTGTGGAGGCTGGTGTATACTAAATAAGTTACAAATAAGCTACAATAAGCTAAATAAGTTGTAACTACATGAGTTGTAACTAGATTAAGCTAAAACTACCGATAAGCTAAAGGAATAAGCTATAGACCATAATAATCACTTGATCAAATATCACAGGCCAAACAGGCCAAAACCAACAACCTTGCAGCCTTGTGGGTCCCACTAGGGTTGACAGGGATCCAAAGTGAGACTTGATATGAAAAGGTGACTTATTGAGGTTTCTAAAAGCTAGGACTAAAGGTTTGGGTCCCACAGATAAGCACTTGATGAGGGCTTGAACTTGGGTGGTCAACACCGATCACTCATGTATGGTGGAATTGGACAAACAAAAAGCTATCTTCAGACCTATCTAATAAGGTCAAAAGTTTGAAATAAGCCCTGAACTTTATAGATGAGCTTATTGGCTTTCAAAAACCAATAAGCTCACCGCGTGTGGCCCACTAATGAAGAAGCTAAGGCACATGGAAAGTTGGGGTTTTGAAGCGATGCCCGTGCAGGGCAATGGTTAACCCTCGCAGCCACTTTGAACTATCACCTAAGCCAGAGAAAAATCATAAAAATAAGCTAACTGTGGGATTCAAAAGCTTAGATGGGGAATTTCAACATGTAAAAATCTCAAGACTTGAATCTCAACACAAAATTCACAAAAATTCTCCCAAGATCTCGAAGTTTCACTAACATACCATTTTGTCTTTTTGATTTTGAACTTAAACTTTGACTTTAATGAAACTTGTTTGATCCGTATGCACTAATTATGATTATTTAAGCTATGATAACACTAATTTAAGATACATGAACAAGATTTAGACCAAGTGGGTGAGATTTGATCCTCACATGTCCCAACAAGTGGATCATGTGAGAGTGAAGGTAATTTGATTTTGACTTTCTCTAGTTCAAACATTGGTTTTATAGTTTTACTAGTTCTAATATCACCTAGAGGTCATAGTGTGCAGATAAACAAGTGAAAAGGCAACTACCAGCTTGAAACAACACGTAACCAAACACCCTTAATAACCGAAGTTAACAAATTTAAAGGGCAAATGAGCAATCTAAATCATAATACTGATACATAAGCTTGTAGCCTAGGTTCATTAGCTATCAAAGATAAAATAAGCTATAACTAGAAAGGAACGATTTATAATAGAAACATACCCGTAAGCGTGGAGGTTCATTGGTTACAACAGAAGAATCTTGTGATGTAAGAGGTGGAACAATGGAACTATCCATCGACCCATTCTTCTTTGATAACTGGGCTCGTAACTTTTCATTTTCACTAGTAAGTTCTCCACATCTAGACTTCAATTCGTTGTTTTCTCCATGACATGCTAAACGACTTGGTATTACACCCCAAACATCAGAAGCACGAACACCTAGACCATACATGCTGCGCATCACCATTTCGATCTTTACCCATAATCAGAAAAATATCATCTCGGTCCAGATTATCAATCGAACCCTCGGCAGCATTATCACTAAGTCATTTTATATCATCCTGCATTTTATATAAACATGAACAACATATAGTAAAAGCATGTATTACAAAAAAAAGCATATTGTATTTAACTTATGCTATTAATACACTTTTGCAAACACAAAAGCATATTACTTACAATCGCTTTTGCAAAGTGTCATCATTTTTGGAATTTCCATCTTTGGAGAAGCATGCACTAAAAAGATCCAATCGAGTTGGATCTCGTCCCAAATATGTTCAGTATGAATAAAAAGAAAATGAATATTAACAGTGGATATCCACAGGATACATTAACAATCCCACTTTCTCCATACACTTACCTTTAACTCTTCCCTTTATGCAGCATAACTTTTTTACGGTTCTTTGGATCATCTTCTTTTTGCCCGATTCGCTTTGTTTTTTCACTTAAACTCTGCAGCAGGAAAGTAAAATATCATAATGGGAAATTAAGTAATGTTATTTAAAGTGGAAGAGTATTTCACACCTTAGTGTTTTCTTTATTCCAATACTTCACAAGCTTCTTCCATTGTTTTTTTGCACTTGCTTTGGCCTAGATCTTATTTGTTGCTTAACTGACAAAGACGGATCATGGTAGTGTTCCTAACTCTTGCCCTCCAGCTTCACCTTCCTACCAAATGATTGCAATATCCATTTTTCTCGCTTCCTAATATCAAATTTTGTCTAAAAATGTAATAG
Organism: Chrysanthemum makinoi; assembly: GCA_910596185.1. Taxonomy (NCBI): domain Eukaryota; kingdom Viridiplantae; phylum Streptophyta; class Magnoliopsida; order Asterales; family Asteraceae; genus Chrysanthemum; species Chrysanthemum makinoi. The sequence continues at coordinate 123,432,446 of OU343220.1, forward strand.
CTCACATTAGAAAACAAATACTTTATTGTTGGGAATTATGTGAAGTATGAATCATGCCGATATTATCACATGGATTCTCAAGTGAAGTGGATTCTCACAAGACATGATTATGTCAAGTTATATTAGTCGTAGTTGGTTTACTCGGAAATAGTATTCCATATATTCTAGAATTAGTTAGATATACATGAGCTTTATTAGGAAGTGATTGTGTATATCTTATTTAGTTTCATAGTTATACGTTTCTTAGAAAAGAGGTTAGGGTTCCTTGTCTATAAAAGGAACACAATAGAATGTATTTTGGGTGTGCTTAAACAATTGATTAATATAACGATCCATAGAGGATCAAAGAGTTCTTAGTTATCTGTGTTTTATACTTGTATTTATATTCCGCTAAAGAATACAAGTTGTAGAGATTTTCTTTTAGTTTGTTTGTGATTACACAAGCGATACTAACGATCTCCGAAGCTCAAGATCTATCAAGGTCTTACAGTTTTCAACATTTATTCATTAACATACAAATTTAACATTGTGTACCTTTAAGAGTTCAAGCAAAGCTTTTTTATGCAAGGCCAACTTTATTCCATGGGTTATAAATCGGACAATACTTTCCACTCCTTGAAAGTGTTCCCATGAAATGAGTCGGATGACTACTTTTGTCGTTAATAGGTTGTCCGTGTTCATTAACTAAAATAGGAATTCTATCCCTTTTTCTTGGGCCCAAACTTTTGCCATACGTGTTGGTCCTCTCTTTCTTTGGCTTACAATCCGAACTACAAAAAGTGAACATGATTTACAATAGATATGTATACATTTAAAATACTAAATAATTTGAAATGGAGGCAATATCTTAGCGTTGTATTTTGTCTTGTTTTAATTTAACTTTATTATATATTCTTCTTATATGACACAATATATGATATATGATTTTTAAAACGATGCAATCAAGTAGACCATGTTAACTTGTTTCATTTCGAGCTTGTGTAACTACATGGTTTTCTTCATTTTCAGAATGCTTAGCTTGAATCTCTTCTCCGAGTAGATCATCGCCGTCATTTGTTAAATCGTTAACATTCTCCAAATCATCCTCATTCTCCAAATCATCCATGTCTTTATCTACATCATCTTCTGAAGTAGCTTGTTGTTCAATATCTTCATTCATAGGTATGTATTCGATATCATCATTTTCAACATCATAAAGGTCTTCATTGTTATCTATATTAAAATAAAATAAAATTAAAAAAAAAAAAACAAGTAAGCATCGAAAATAGTTAAATGAATATACACTTAATAGTAATTTAATATCATATATATAGTATTTGAAATTTATGTATAGTTACCATCGATCTCAAGTCACTCCCGTGGTCATGATCGTTGTCAATTGCAACTAAGTTTCACTCGGCTTGCAGTAATCTCCTCTCGCTGACGTAATTTGGTTGATCATTTCTTGTTTGGACTTGGTCGGAATCCTGTACCCTACTACGTATTGCCCTCCCTCAGTATCAATCTGTCCCTTTGCATTGAGATTCTCAAGATGTTAGCCCACCGGAGACATTCTGAGCACTCATTCGTTTTTGCTAAATTTTTAAATCTAGTCATGGACTGTGGAGCAATGTATTTTCGATTCTGTTTCATGCAAGTAGAATTGTTAGAAAACAAACATAAAGAAAATATAGTAGCCAAATTTATTATTCGTTCTTTTATTTGTTTGTCTAGCGCTTCTTTTGGGTTATCTTCCTCAAAGATTAAGATGGAAGTCCGAACCGCATACATATAATCTGCATCTTTCTCACCGGTATCCGTTGGTTTCTTTTTCTTTGTTTTGTCACTCTCTACTAGACTTGTCAAAGACTTAGCAAGATTTTTCACTCCCAAAGCTTGTAATCTCTGTTGGTTTTCTTGAATCCTTGTCCTTCTGGACATTTCATAATCATTCGTATTTCTCGTGGTGATTTGGCGTTGCATCCTGTTATTTTCCATAACGGGTGCACAAAACAAATAAAATTATTTTGAGATTGCAAAGAACAATAGTCATTTGAGAACAACAAAACTGAAATCAAATCACTATCTGTTACATGTTACAGAATGAAATACATTATCTACAAACAAAAAATAGACGCAAATCCTTCGAGTACATGTCACGAAATGAAATACATTAGCTAAACCGATATCAAATCACTATCACTATCACTACCCAAATCCATTGACCCAACTTTACAGTGTATACCAACATTCATTTAAATTAAACGAGCAACTTAAATACAACTTGTACCACATCGAAATAAGCAGACTTATGATCACATATTAGACTCATCACAAGAGGTCAACCAAACACATACCCGAACCCACCATTTCCCACACTAACAATGTATAACAATAACAATGTATAACAATAATAATAAAAATAACAATAACAATAACAATAACAATAACAATAATAATAACAATAATAACAATAACAATAACAATAACAATAACAATAACAATAACAATAACAATAACAATAACAATAATAACAATAACAATAACAATAACAATAACAATAACAATAACAATAATAATAATAATAATAATAACAACAATAATAATAATAATAATAATAATAACAACAATAATAATAACAACAAGAGAGGTTTGCATTACCTGTTGAGTCAGATCTTCTTTCAAAAGTGAAAACCCACGATCCTTGTTTCGCCCACATACAACCCTGAACCAAAATTGAGATTTTAACCGTCTGTGAAAAACGATTTCCATTAATAAAATTGAATCAAATACTTGATTTCTAAAAGATATGCTTGATTTTCGTAGCGTAAAAGTTATTTATGAATCTAAATTTTCCCCAAAAATTTTATGGTTGTGAATGGGTTTGTATGTGAAACTAATTTTTAAGCGGGTTGTAAGTTTTCCCCTATAATTAGATTTATAATTATAGAGAATTGATATATACCCATTAAAACATAAAAACTTGCATATTTCCCCAAAATACTAGTTTTCAATGCATGATGTACAATGCAAGTTAAGCATGTTTTGAGTATATATATGCAAATATGCATGTTTTAATGGGCATATATGCAATTGACCCTATAATTAAATTAACTAATAGTAGTATATAGTATATGAAATGTATTATATATTATTGTATATATATATATATATAATATATAAGTATTTTATTGTATGTGAAACTAAAAATGAAGTAGATTTGGCATTCGTTTTTCCGACTTCCCGTCAAACAACAATATCAATGTGATGTAGTAATCAGACTCTGTTGTATCTTACTGCCCGAAATGGAGCGGCTCCAGATAGTTCATTTGTTTTACGCTGGCGTTATTTAAAATGTTGCTATTTTCTTACAGACGGGATTTATCCTACGTGGTCTACGTTTGTTAAAGCGTATCCGCATCTAGTTGACCTGAAAGATAAAGTGAGATGTAGGACAGTAAACCACACTAGAGTCATATATGCCATTGGTGCATCAATGAGACGGACATGCATGGAACCCTATGAATTATGAAATGGCTCGGTTTGAAACCGGGAGTCGATATCATATCATAATCGAGTGTCATATCAAAAGGTTCATATCCAATGTTGCAAAATCGCGAATCGAAGAGGTCGGCCGGCGACCACCTTGTAGCTTGAAATCGGTCTGGGCGGGATGAATCGGTGATAGGGTATAATTTGATGTATAATTACCCGTCGTTGCTCGGGTTAAGATCAAATAAGGGCCTTTGGTTGGTGGGTGTTGCTTTGGATTCAGGATTGATTTGGTAAAAACGTAAAGTTTATGAAATAATAACTTTGAAAAAGCTAATATGAATAACTCTCAACGGATGCGTCGTTCATTTATATCGTCAAGAGTTTTACGTAAGTCGACTTCCCATGACGTCACATTCCGGGGATGCTTTGTAGCCTATATTCTACACATATTGAACGGAGGATTTGTCCTAGGCATTTGCGAGGCCAATATACGCGAGGTGATCATAAAGTGCCGACTATTATGATTGAATGTATTGCTTCGCATGAAGTCGAGATAGGACAAGAATCCAACACGAGCCGGAAACATAACATATCATATCATATAAAGTATAATCCACTAACGAGATAAAGATATAGGATGCATCCATACTCCCCCACAGATAACATAGTGGCCAAACATATACTTGAGCTCATAACAAAATTTTGTATAAATTAGTTTATCTAGCTTTGAAGTAATAATTACTTTTGCAAGCTTATGTAAAAATTACTTTTGCAATTTTGACTTTTAATTTCTAATTTTAGATATAAATTAGTTTATCTAGCTTTGAAGTAATAATTAGGCAATTAATTAAGAAATAGCTTAAAAATAAATTGTAAAAGTATTTCTAATTTTAAGATCCAAATCCACATCATTCCACCATCCAAAATTGCCAACAGGAATCACCACCATCATCAAGACCAAGTAATACCTCATAAATGAAACCCTAATCGTTTTTGCTAAATTTTTATGAAACAACATATGTGGTTAATTGAATTAGGCTCCCTTTCTTTTTGTTGAAATTATATGTGGTTTTCGGTGGTTAATTGAATTAGGTTTAAGATGGATACGAGTTGGATGTCTTTACCTAGATTTACCATTGAATATAAAAAAGGTCTTGATGACTTTCTTGATCATATATTCTATAATGAGGGTAAAAATGGACAGATTTCATGTCCATGTATTGATTGTGGTAATCGGATATGGGTAGATCGGACGGAGGCTACAACACATCTGTTATGTGTCGGGTTTATGAAAGGTTATACAATTCCACCTTCGTTCCAAATCAAGTGATGCTCCAATGTTGGATGTCAAGATGACATGCAAGGGTTGGTGAATGAGGCCTTCCATCGGTTTGGTGATGACACACTAACCGATGACATGAACACAAACCTGAAAGTATGAGTATGCCAAACCTAAAGGCGAAACAATTTTATAAAGTGTTGGGAGAGGCAAAGAAACCATATCCCCGGGTGTAAGTTATCATTTCTTTCTTTTATCATTAGACTATTTCATGGTAAGTGTGTTGGGAAATGTAGTGATAATGGTTTCAACAAGATGCTAGATACAATGAGGGAAGCCTTCCCCGATGCTTCTATACCAAAGTCATTGTATGAACTAAGGAAGATAATTCGAGAGTTGGGACTTAGTTATGATAAAATTGATGCATGTCCTAATGATTGTATGCTGTCTGAAAGAAAACATTAATAAAACAGAATGTAATATATGCCATACGTCAAGGTATAAAGCAAGTGAAGATGATTGTGCAGATGAGTCAACCACAGTACTGATACACGAAGAAGATTGGAGCAAAAGTGTTGCGTCATTTTCCGCTCTTACCACGATTGCAAATGTTATTTATGTCATCTAAAATAGCCGCCTCCATGAGATGGCATGAAGAGAGTCGCACGAAAGATGGTTACTTGAGACATCCTCGCAGATTCCCGGCATGGAAAGCATTTGATTTTAAGTATGATAAGTTTGCCAAAGAATCTCGTAATGTCAAGCTTGGTTTAGCGAGTGATGGGTTTAACCCTTTTGGAACAATGAGTGTTTCTCATAGTACATGGCCTGTTGTTTTGACGCCATATAATCTACCTCCTTGGATGTGCATGCAGAAACCTTATTTCTTTCTAACGTTACTTATACCCGCCCATCTCGCTCCCGGGAATAATATAGATGTCTATATGGAACCGTTAGTTGCCGAGCTAAAGGAGTTGTGGGATCGTAAAGGAGTAGACACTTATGATGCATCAACAAAAAGTAACTTTCGGATGCGTGCTTGTTTGTTATGGACGATCGTGACTTTCCCCGCTTATGCAAATTTATACGGATGGAGCACCAAAGGTAAACTTGCATGTCCTAACTGCCATAAACATACAAAATCAACACGCTTGAGTCATGGCAAAAACAATGTTTTATGGGACATCGTCGATATTTGCCTACTGATCATGCTTTTAGAAGAGATACAAACTCTTTTGATGGCATGTAAGAACTAGACAGCAACCCCGTGGCTTAGGAGGACAAGAAGTAGTTGATGAGTTAGATGGTTTTGAAGTTAAATTTGGAAAACTTGTGAAGAGCAACCCAAATTTACCTTTTAATTGGAAGAAGAAAAGTATTTTTTTGAGTTACCGACATCGAAAGATATCTTGCTACGCCATAATCTAGATGTAATGCATATTGAGAAGAATGTTTGTGACAATGTCCTTGGAACGCTAATGAATCTAGATGGGAAGACCAAGGATCATATAAAAGCACGCCTAGATTTACAAGAAATGGGCATTAGACCTGAACTTCATCCTATAGTTCAAGATAACAACAAAGTTTATTTGCCACCTGCTTGTTTCTCAATGGATAAAAAGAGAAAGATATTTTTTGTCGTGTGCTTAAGAAGGTGAAAGTTCCATGGTTATGCGTACTAATATATCAAGATGAGTAGAGTTAAAACCTCCAAAACTATTTGGACTTAAAAGTCATGATTGCCATATTTTGATGCAGTAGTTGCTTCCCATTGCCTTGCGAAATGTGTTGCCTAAGCACGTGCTATAATGTGATGAAGCTATGTCGTTGCTATAAACAATTATGCGTAAAGGTTCTTAATCCAAATGATTTGGTTCAAATGGAAACCGAGATTGGAAAAATACTTTGTGATTTAGAAAGGATTTTTCCGCCATCATTCTTTGATGTCATGGTTCATCTTTCGGTTCATCTTGCTTCAGAGGCCGATTAGGAGGGATGATTCATTACCGTTGGATGTATCGAGAGGTGCACATTACTATTATAGTAAATACCTTTATTAACAAATATTATTGAATCTAAAATTATTGGTTTTGATATCTCATGTATTTAGCTACATTAAAATCTTACGTCGAAATAGAATAACCCGGAGGGTTCCATTGCGAAGGATATCTAGTCAAGAGTGTGTGTCGTTTTGTTCATTGTACTTATCCAGTGATGTTGAGACCGTACAAATAAGACAAGTCGAAATAATGATGACGATGGTTATGAGGATGTTTTACCTATCTTTTCTATGGCGGGTCGACCGATTGGTGCTACAAAGGTAGAAATGATGGAACTTGATATTTTGGCTAAAGCACATTCATATGTGTTGTTCAATTGTAGTGAAGTTGATGAATTTCGAACGTAAGTAATTATATTAGTTGTGAGTTTCATAAATTATATTATATGATTAATAGTTTTCGTTGTTATCATCATTATCATCTGTTAACACCGCAGGAACATCCGGCGTTGGTTCATCATAAAAATCGGAGAAAACGTAAGCGTGACATTCAACGTTTACATAGTGAGACTTTTGAGTCGTGGTTTCAAGATCATGTAAGGCATATACACAGGTTTATTACTTTTGAAAAATAATTATAATGACATAGCATTTTCGACCTACTAATAACAAAACAATTAACACATCTTGCCTTATTTCAGGTTGAGGAGCTACATGCTAGAGGGGATCACGAATCACGAGAAGTCTAAGGTGCTTGGCAAGTGGTCCATCTGGGTATGTGAAAAATATAAGGGATTTATCATAAATGGTTTCCGATTTCACACAAAAGATGTAGAACATAATAGGAAAACACGGAATAGTGGGGTTAATCTTCAGGCCATGACAAACAGTTACTCGAGTGCTACAGATAACAATCCTATCGCAGGAGATGTAACTTACTACGGGGTTTTGAATGATATAATTGAGTTGGAGTATGGTATTGACAAGAAAGTAGTTTTGTTCGATTGTGATTGGATTTCGAATGGTTCAAGGAAAAAAGAAGATGACAACGGGTTTACTATATTGAATTTTGAAGGATTGAAGGCTCATAACGAGCCTTTTATACTAGCTTCTCAAGCACATCAAGTATTTTACGCTGAGATAGTGTTGACAAAGGATGGCAAGTTGTGATCAAGACAAATACGGTATACATGTTTATGACATGGATGAACAAACAAGTCTTGATGACGTGGAAACACATTTATAGGGTGACTCATTTATGTGTCCTCAACATGACGAAACAATGGATATTGAATTGGTTAGAGGTGGTTTCGATGGAACCGCTGTGGACAACAATGACCTAGTTATTGCCGATGAAGAAGATCCATTTGAAGAAGCTTAATGATTTTAATTAGCTAAATAATAATAGTCCCCATTTTATGTAAAATTAGTTGAGCAATACATTAATACCCATGCTAACCTCGGGCAGTTCAAGAATAATGATGGGTTAGCATTTAAATAATAAAGCGCATGTCGATCCTAGTCGACTTCCACCCTTCAGCAGAAATACGGAACGCTTTTAATCTTTTAGCGAATCTCTTCTTGTGATTCTGCTACTTCAGCAGAATCCTTCTACAGTATTGACGCTAATACCTACTGCATAATTCCCAACAATCCTCCCCTAAACTAGAATTTGACTTGGTTAAGTTCTAGTTTCCTAACCTTGAAAGATCTTAGAGACTGCAGTAATAGAGGATTGTTCTCAAACATCGGTAGCAAAGAACCAAGAATAAGCTCATCTCTATGATGACCAATCTTTGAAACGCCAGTGTCTTTGCAAAGAACAATTGACATAGTGTACATCAAAACTCATTAGTTGCATACTATTCTCATCACATCCGTGTGTGTTAACTCCCTGAGAGAGGTGAATCATTGAAAATAATGGATTTGATTTTTCTTTACCAATAGCCATTACTACTGGAGTAGCCAAATGTTTAAGTTCGAAAACTATGGTGTAATCGATAACCATCGATTTATTGGCAAACCAAACCATATAAACGGGTTTGATGTGTCTTTACCCAGAGCCGCTTGCTCGGACTAGTCAATTCTTAGAATTGGTGAATTGATAACCAAATATGGATTATGTTGCCTTTACCACAAGCCATATACTTGTGGGCTAGCCAATTCTTGGATTCCAAAAGGAATATACCATGGTGAATTGATGACCATACAACACTCAGCAATAAAGCATGGGTGGTTAGCACCCTATGATTTTGAGCAAATCATTACATTTCTCAACAGATTTGATGTGTCTTTACCAAAGTTAAATTCCTTTGGACTATCCAACTCTTCGATATACACAAGGTATATCTGGTGAGTTAAAAACCATCAACTATGAACAACAAACTTGCAAAAGAAAGTTAGTTTTTTTTTTAACCAAGAAAGAAACTACCAAGTGTATATAATACAAATAGTACCAAAAGGAATATAAGGCATAAGACCATGAGAGATACCATTATGACGATGAAGAAGCAGCTTGATCTTGAAGGAGGTGAGTCTTGATCAATCTAACCAGTTGTTCAACCTGTGGTCTTTCATTTCCCACTGGATCTGGAGGAATTTCCAATTTTGAGTCAAGATCCTCTCCATAAGTATTTTGGACAATGGGTAAGTTCTTTCTAAAACATGCAGATGTGATTCCACCCTTCATCTCAACTACATGCACACGAGGCATAGGATAGAATCTCCAGGACTCAACCCGCCATAAATGTGAGTTCTGCCAAATGGAATGTCCTTTATTATTGGGAGATTCAGAGCTAAACAGGACATGAAGATCTCCTAATAAAAACATCCCGGAACCCTGTGGTGCATTGTTGCAGTAATGGGAGGTAACGAGAGTGTACAGAGTAAGCAAGTCTGCCCTATCTACCAAATGAAGTATTTCCTTCAAAAGGTGAACTCCATAGAAGTTTTGTCCTTTCGATGTATGACATTCAGCTCTTTGTTTGTCAAAGTCCAATTGATCAACACATTTTGATATCCATCAGAAAATCGAGGAAGACCCTTCTATAATAAAGGTTGACTCATCAGCCTCAATATCCAAGGTAGTGATTTTGGCCATCCTCTTCTTCCTCCTTCCAGGCTTATAGATTCCTAAAGATGGTGCATCTTGAGGTTCTTCATTAGATTGGTCTGGCATGCGACTAGAGGAAGGAGAAGCACCTTCATGAATGGCATTCATCCTTACTAGCAAATTTCTAGCCTTTCTAGTTTTAAACTTGTCTGTAGAAGCTTCCGAGCCAACAGATGCCACAGATGGAGTGGGAGTCGGTACATTAGGTGCTTCGAAGAAATGGCAACCTGGTTCAGCAGATGGAGTCTTGTCGTGAGCTAGCAATCTCTGAGGAGTTTCGCAGAGACCATAGATGGTTCACAGAAGGAATCTTGTCGATGAAGGAGTGGCTTGAGAAATTTCTTCTAAGTAATCAGTTGAGAGATCGTATTTGTTGTAATATCATCAAAAGTATCCACTACCTCAACAAACTTTGGTCTTTTGGCCTTTGGTGCAACTTCATTCCCAGCAATCTTTTTCAAGCAGGAAGTGTGAGATGAAGAGTACTTCATGATTTGATTATACTTGTGAATCAAAACATGATCAGGGAAAGCCTTGACTTGCTTCATTGACGACCAGGAGTTATACTGAGGAGCTCGTTTTTCACCACAAGTCTCATTTGAGCTTTAGTAGGAGGTCTCTCTTTGTTCTTTTGGGCTGTGATGGCTCTCCTCTTTTGCTTCTTGCTTCCTTTGTCTTCCACGAGCCATCATTGCTCCACAAAACTTTCACATTGAAGTCTCAGCACCTAAGATACTCGAGCAAGTGAAGGGTTTGATATGACTTGCTGAGTGTAAGCATCCCAATGAGTGTCAAGTAGCTTAGTACGCATTTCATCTAGTTCCCTTTGTCTTTCGTGAGGTAAAACAGACGTAGATTGATCTTCAATCTGTTTACCCATTTCTTCATCTTTCTTTCTCTCATTACACCTACTAGCATTCTCTCTTGTTCTCGCCTTTCCTCTTCACTTACCAAGTCTGGACCAAGCTCATCTTCTACCATTAAACCTTTCCCTTTATCTGAGGCTCCTTAGTACAATCATCTTCGTATCAACTAAAGGAATGTCAGAGTAACTCCAAATCAACTTCGGAAGAAACATGTTGTGAGGGTTCTTCAGCAGTGAATGGACACGATGGTTTTGTATGATGAAGATTGACCAAGTTCAAGAGCAACATCCTCCATTGGGGTATCAGTAGATGCAGCTTTGACAAACTCTGGTTCCTTGGATACTTCAATAGATGCTTTATTCAAGTACGATCTCTTTCCTTTTATAAAGAATGTGTTCCTTCTTCTTTGAAGATTCCGCAACTTCTGTGAAGGATCATTAAGAGACACATCACTAACATATCGAGAGACCCATATCGAGGTTCTTCTTCTTCCTCCTCAGATGAAACCACAAGATTCCTTTTGGTGCCCTTTTCAAGTCTGTCTCCTAGGTCCTTAACTTTACTCTGTAGTTCTTCAATCTTACTACCAAGAGTAGACTTGGTTTCTGCAAGTTCCTTTTTCGACTAGACACCTCAGCATACCTGCTCACAAGATCATACACACGATGTGAGATTAATGGGTCCTCACCCACCCGCCAGCAGATTGCTCGGTGGTAATGGGAGCTTCATTGGACCTTTCAGTGGAAACATGGTCATGCTCAAAATGAGGAGGTACCTCATAAAAAGTTTTCCTTTGAGGACTAGGTGTGGTCATCCTGTTCAGATCAGACTCAAACTCATCAAGAGGATCTTGTGTTGGTGGTGGACTAGGACAATGTGCTAGAGTTGGTGTTGGTGGAGGCCGCTCTGGAGCAACATGAGAAGCTTCGCCAGGAGGGGCCCTCATCAATATTAACGATGGATTGCCATCAGTAGCAACAATTGAAGAGGTGGGATGTTAGCAACATTCTCTCATCTCAAACCTCATTTCCTTGAGGCAACATAGCTTCGGCAACGGATAATGCCCCTCAAAGTTAGTTCTCATAGAGGCAAAAGTTTGGTGACAGAGCTCTACGGCATAAAAGGCTAGGGTTTGGGTAGAGGTGTCTATGATTATTTGTAAGAATCTAGGGTACATTAAAAACTTATGTTGTTTCCTATTGATATTTTCAACCAAATTGTCAAAAATAAATTTAGAAAAATTATAAGTTATCCCTTGAGATAGACACACAATACCATATACCAGTTGGGAAGAGAATTGATCCCATGCTCCTGATTTGTTGCTAATGCATTGAAGCAACGTGTGAACCAAGAATCTCCACTTAGGGCAAAAATGCTTTTTCAACCATATGTCTGTCCTGGTACCTTGATACCCAATAGCTCTCAGGAGTATTTCCTCATTGCTAGTGTGAAATACCCCATCAAGATCATCCAAGTGAAGCTTTCTCCAAATCAGCTACTCTGTTACTACATACTCTGTTCGATCATGGCCAATCTGTTTCACTCGTGTGGAAGCAGATGCCCAAAATTGTTTGACCAACGATTCATAAATTGCATTTGGAGAATGCGTTAGGGCATAGTGAATCTTTGATCTTTTCAAGAACTCTACCATAGGTACATACACCTCATCACCTTTTGCATTTCCCATAAACGCAACTTTGTTGTGATCCTTCTTGAATTGAAGAGCCATTTGATGAATTGATATTTTAGGGTTATGTTTCGTAATAAAATGAGGGTTTTTGGGTGAAGGAGAAGAGGGAAGGGTTTTGTTTGAAGTGAAAAATGAGAGTGATGGTTTGGTAGAGGTTTTGTGCAAATAGTAACAATACATATAAACCATGCGCGAAGTCTTTATAATAACAATCAAAGGGTAACAAGTCAACACTCTACTCAACAATACAAAAGTTCCCAAAGGTTCAAATCGTGTAAATGAAACGATAAAATGTCTAATCTCCAAAAGTGATAACAATAGTAATCAAAGTCTAAGATGACTAAGGCAAAATCCACACAATAGATCCTACTCTAATCCCAAGAAAAGCCTACAAATTAAGCTTAAAACCTCACACAGCAGTGAAAAGAAACTCCGGGCCAGCTAAAAGTTCAAACAACAGATATAACAATACAAAGCAATTGTAATGGAACTATTCAAATAACATAAGAATGATATGAAGCAATATAGGGAGGTAGATGAAACAAAAAGAGGGGCCGCTTATCCACCACGAGCCAACAAAACAAATCAAATCAAATCATATATCCATATAGTTCAGAGGTAAATCCATTGTATTCTAGGTGACCTCGAATACCAAATCAATAGGAGTGGGAGACCAAGTAGCCAATGGAGGATCAGCCCCAAAATGTGAGGGTGTAATGCACACACTTACACGACACCAAAACATATCATATCATATCAAATACAAATCAAAACAAATCTAGGATTTATCCTATACTTCCTCAAAGAAAACAAATAGTGGCCAATCCAATATATAATATCCAAGCGAAGCATTAATCAATACAAATATGGGGACGGTGTGGAACATCACTATCCATTGACCGGAGTCATGCTTATCATGATCAATGACAGGACATGGAACCCCATGCCTACATGGTTTCTGCATCAACCGACAGTCAAAGTATACGTGATAGAGGTCAAATCAATATCAAAGGTCCAATATTAGCACTACAAATCAAATCAATAGTCCAATATCAATAATGGTTCAATTATCCAAGGTCCAAAGAGCAAAGGATCAATATCAAGGTTCATATCAATGAAAGCATAGCAAAGTTATGGAAGCTCCTAATAAGAGGCTTTAGAGTAAGCTATGTCAGCTCAACGCATTATCAAGATGAAATAATGAATCATGAGAAACCCCTGCATCAAAAGGAATAAATATATGCCCTTATTCAAGCAATCACAATGAAAGTATAAAGGAGATCAATCACTGAACCTATATATGAATTTGATAACGCTCTATAGAACTGTGATCACTTGTATAAAGACGGCTTTCCTTTTTAGCAAGTTTTCCATTTTAGCAATCTTTCCATTTTAAGTACTTTCTATTTTAGGAAACTTTCTATTTTAGGCAGGTTTCTATTTTTAGAAACTTTCCATAATTAGCAGGTTTCCATTTTTAGCAGGTTTCCATAATTAGTAAGTTTAGTTACTTATCTAAAGTTAAATAATGAAAATGAGTATTATTATGATTTAAGGATCATTTATGACAAGTTGGCACTGTATTGTTGACTACGTACTACGGTACATCTACTTCACCAGATAATTTAAATCTTCACAGTAAAACATATACTCAATCATGGTTATACAATTCGTAGGAAACCAACCCAAGACTAGATATCTTTGGTAAGATTCTAGAATTATGTATTAACTAACTCGCATTAACTTACATTAAACCTCGAACCGCCTATATAAAATCATCCCAATGCATACTTCTCTCTCACATACTTTTACCCCAAATTACCACCAAACCCTAGATTCATCATACACCCAATCAACCAAAAAAATTATGAATACTTCACCGTGAGGTTGTAAATCCAACCTTTCTCCGGCCATCTCATCATCATCCAAAGGATTTCCTCCAGCTTTGGTCATATCCACCGACCCTCGCCTTGACATCCCTCTATATTTCTTCAAGATGATGGTGTAGGTGATCCAAGTGAAGTCTTCGATGACTCGTAGGAACCTACCACATCAATGTAGATACCTTCATACTCCCAACCTCCAAAGACTCAACTCAACAAAGGCCTCGCCATAAAGTGGGAAAGCGGTGTTTTAAGTTTCACCATGCTTAATGTTTTGGTACATCTTCACACATCAGATAGAAGAGCATAAGGAAGTGATTGCTTTTTTATGAAATCACAGACGGCATAAAGGACACTTATTTTTTCTTCATCATCAATACATTTTCATCAATCCATCTTCCCATTTTGATCCTTAGCTTCCTCGTTCTAGTGGTAATGCATATCCAACCATCGAGATAAGAAATGGGTGGTTATAAGTTTTCACTTAACCATATCCAAAGATTTAAGCTGTGAAAGATGTGAAATATCATTTATATCCTCCAAATGTACCGTTAGATGTTGGAATAGATGATATGAATTAGATTAGGATATGTATAGCTCGCTCTAGTACTTGCATGAAGTTGATTGAATTTTGTGTTCTGTAAGTCGTAAACCTGCTTTGAATTAATGAATGAACAATTTGACTTCAATTTCTTCTCTATGTAATTTCATTTCTCAAAGTAATCAACTGTTTACTTCAAGACTTTAGTTTCAAAAGAGAAAACAAGCTTCAAAGCTTTCTTGACCATTTATAAAAGAATCACACTTGATGAATCTTGGACTTGAACATGGAATAGACAAACTACACTTGAAATAGATAAACTACAACACAAACACAAATACACACAAAAATGAACGTAGACAAACAAATCTAAAGAATTCACAAGCCAGAAAACCCAATGATCCCTTTATGATACCTTCTTCTTCGAGATATTGAACTCTTGAAGTGTTGTTCAAAGATGGACTTCCTCATTCTGACCTTCATTGCCACCGTAACCTTGCTTTAAGAACATTCATATGTCCTTTGCATCATCCATGTGGTGAAAATCACCCAAGTGATCTTCGTGAATAGCTTGAAGTTAAGGATGGTTCTCACTTTGTGCCTCTTTGCACGCCTAAAAATCTCTCTCGCATAGTTGTAGGAGCAATGGTAAAATTACCATCAAGATCTGGGATGTCTTCTTTCAGATCGCGCCCTTCACGATTCTCTTCTTCAACAGATTTCTCTTCCGCCAGATTCTCTTCTTCGCCAGAGATTCTCGCTTCTACTTCGCCAGAATCCTTCTGCGTTAGTGATCGATGTTAGTAATATTTACTTCAGATAATTCCCAATGATAAGGACAATACAAAAGACAGATAACCCATACATAACTTCCAAAAGATATGATTGAGACATATAACAATACAAAGACAGATAATAAAGTTGCCCTATATGGTGACAAGTTTTGATACCCAAGATCGTTGTCATACTAATTAATGTTTAAATAAAACTTTTGTAAATAAGCCGTTCTAAAAACTGCATGCTTTATGACTTCAACAGGAGTGTTCTATTATGCATGCTTGGATAATAAAACCACAATAAATAAAACACTATAGTTAAGCACGTAAGCATGCTTGTCATGGTCCCTTAATTTTTTCAAATAAAACTTTGCAATTAAGTTTCTGATAAAAGCAAAATCAATAAAGTTTATAAAAAGTTTGATGTTTTAATTTACTCTAAAAAATTATATTGTATGTATCATAAACAAACCATTATGAATTTTGCTTCTATAAAGGCATCTATAAGACGCCATTGCTGTCCTATTCACTTCTTCTTAGAAAACGCTTAGTGATTAAGTGTTCCATAAAACCGATGTTTTACACTAAATATCGTACCTTAATACAGATCAATCTATTGACCCAAGTGTCAACCGTCATATTGTTATGTTTAATAATACGCTATTAATAAAGCATTTAAATAAATTAATGTTTTATGACTTATATATCGTCCTACATACAGGTTATTCTAATAAAACCATAATTATTATGCATCCTTTAAGGGTCCCATTAAGTTTTGTTATAATAAAACTTTGCAAATAATCGCTTTAAAAAATGATGTTATAAACCATTGTACATAAGCGCCCTATGGTTAACGCTATAATACCCACGCCACAAAAGTCCTATTAAATTTTTGCTATAATAAAACTTTTGGAAAAGTTGCTTTAACTAACTCATGTCTTATGACTCAAAAACTCAAATGTCCTATATGGTGTTATTATACAAACTATAATGAATAAACTTCTTTATGTGGCATTTATTAGATCCATTTTAAGTAATATTTTAAGTTATATGATAATGGACCCCAAATCATCGACCATCCTATTATATACCTTTTGTGACATCACGCAAGTAGAAATATTTTAAAAGGACCCTAAACGCCTAATACGTCCTATTAAATGCTTTTGGACCATTATCATACCGCCTACCACAGCTTTAGGTCCCTAAAAAGCCACTTTGGTTGTAGTGTGTGTAAATAAAACATAGGTCATTTTGTCGTCGAAAAGGAAAGATCGCTCAATAAAATGTGAAGCATAGTCACACAGTTGTGGTCAAATAAGTTGATATCGTAAAAAATTTATACGTATACGTAAAAAATGGATAAGTATTCTTTATATAAAGCAAGATAAAATTTACCGGTTGTTAGTTTAAAGCAATTAGCTTGGTATACCCTTTTTCCTCCATTATAATTATTTTGATTGGCTGAGGTTGTAGCATGTGACGTTAAGATGTATTTGTATATAGCATAACGGTTTTCATTATAACTAAAGTTTGTTTTATCAAAAAAAAAAAAAAAGCATTCGTCTTAGCGTGTCTAGCCCGTTGGTAGACTGTGAATGTGATACCAAGGTTCTATTGTTTGTGAATGTCGTATCACTCTTGAATACACGAGATTACGAGAGCGAATGTAATGTGAATTATGTTGGCTTCTTTATCCGATATAATCAGTATTGATGTAGTTTTTGTATTCGTACAGTAGAGCACTTTCTCTTTGTGTATGCACATGGAGGGCCTACCTAAAACGATGTCTATCCCTCTTCTTGTATGTGGTTGTGTCGAGTAAAAGACAACCGATATGTGAGTAAATCCAGTGTATGGGACATGGTATTGTTCTACGAGAGTGATTGACAACATGTTTTAATAAAGTCGGAAAGTGACGGGCTTGGAAGAAAATCCTCTTCACCATGTGAACTTTATACCAAAAGCTACTTAACTCGAAAACAGAAAGATTGGTACACACTAGACACCGTTGCTAACCAGATTTGAGATTTAAAAGTTCAAAATATTTTATATCTTTGATCATTAATTGGTATCTAATCGATCTAAACTTGGCATAAAAATGTATTGTCACACACTAGGAATCTTATAATTAAAATAAAACTTTAGTCTTCGTCTCCTCGAGTCCCAAATTTCAAACCCTGTTTTCTTTATTAATGTCTTTTAAATGGTATTTTCTCCTTTCTCAATAGAAGCTACTTTATATCTTCTGAAACATAAAATGATCTCAATGGAAGCTACTTTATATCTTCTGGAACATGAAACTTATGCCGATAGTAATAAGAACATACCAAAATCAAACCACATTAACATCATATCAACTTTATCTCTTTTATAACAAATCATGAACAAACACTCCTAATAAAACGACAACACATTTGACCGAACATTTTTTTAAAATTAAAATTTCATTTAATAACTAAAAAATATTCCATTAATAATTCAAATAAAAAACATTATATAAACGATACGAATTTTTTTTAAATAATGCTAAATATAAAAAATAATATGACAACTAAAAACTACTACAAGAAAATACAAACACAATCGTTCTACTTGTTTTCTTTATGCATCCAATGAACTTTGTACTAGTGTTATCTTGGATTCTGCTCGCCAATCGATACAACTCATTATGAGTCTCGTAATCTTTCCAAGTGTCCTCTTCTAAAAACATGTTAACCACAACAAGTTTTTCTGACGGAATGTCTTTCAGATTCCGCGTATTATTTCATCAGATCATCTTTAGCATTCGATCCTTTGGTAAACTCCTCATCTAAATCGATAATTTGTTCCAAACGAATTGTATCGCCCTCAATTAGTTTTTGAACGCCTTCCTTGTTTTCTTCCATAGTGTGTGGGACATTACAATTCATAAGATTTGGTAGAGAGTAGTTGTGTTTTTAGTAGAGAACGAGGATTGCAATCCAAGGCTGCCATAAGCAGATTTCTATAAACACTTGGATGTAAAACATAAATGTATTGCCAAGGTTCTACATTCACATACCAAAAAATATGCAAGAAGCTATATACCAATCACTGCAGCATTTAGACATCAAATATGTTGTACATATAGTCGCTACCGCATCAATTCATTGTAGCAAGGCACTATGTTTCACCTACATGTAGCGGGCAAGAATGTGATTTGTATACCTTAACCAGGCGGTGTTAGCCACACAGCCTACATAAAAAGCATTACTCTTTGCATTTCGTGCCACTACGCTCTAATAAGTTAAGTAAAGACCTTGGCACAAGCATGATATGTTTAGTCTAAGTCATACACAAAGATGGCCAATGTTTTGCTGCATATTTGCAAATAAGCAAAATATGTTGAAAATATATGATGCTTTTTAACAAATCCGCTTTTAAACATTTAGATTGTCAACCCAACATCTAGTCGCCTTTTCTTTTTCTCTCGTGTTCCTGGTCCTTCTTTTTCTCAAGCAATTGAACCTCCTCCAATTGCTAACGTGATAAATATAATTAGAGCAAAAACATTAGGAACAAAGCATGTAAAAAGTTAGTGTGGCAAAAAAAAAGGAGCATGTGATGGTTAGGTAGAAAATGTTTGGACTAAATGAATTTGAGATTGAAATTGTTTCTGGTTCCTAAACTGCTTTTGGTTATATGCCTCTATCTCTGTCTATATAAGTAGTGCCTTATGTGAGCATGAGTATGGGTCATACTCATTAATTCTTCTTTAAGTTAGCTATTAAAAGATACAATGACTCCTAATTTTATTAACTTAAAGCAACATGTCACTTCTAATGTTTTAACCGAAGCTATTTGTTGTTTTTGTATGAAGAAGAATATCGAAGGCCTTATTATGGTTTTTGAATGAAAATGTAATGATGTCCTGTGTAAGAATCATAAAAGAAGGGAATTTCTGAGAGGGTGAAAGTTTTGAAATTTCTGTGTTTGCAAAAGAAGTACAAAATAAGGATTATCAAATCGTTGGTTGCAATGGTCGTTTGTTGACTTAGCAACACATGGCAACGTATTTCGGTAACCATCATGCATTTACTACTGGAGCAATATATTAAGGATTTGTAATCATTTGATTTCGTGTAAACACATCGCATCAAATACAAAAGGCGCGATAAGGTTTTTTTGTAGAGCAGTTTTGAGATAAAATGGAAGAGAGTTGAATATGAAAACAAAAGAAAATTGTGATTTCAACCCCACTCGGGAGTGTGAGGGTATTTATAGTGTCTTACAAACAAACGCCACTACGGAATGTGATCAAAGATATAGTGGGTAAAGACCCGTCCGTCCTCCACTCAGATACTTAACTAACTACTACCAACATAACATGACTACGACTACGAAGATTCTAACGAATACATATATACTAGTTGACCGACACATTAATGATCGAATTTTCTAATTCCAATCTCCCCTAGGAAACATTTCAATTTCTTACAATGAATACAAACATATATTACATTAGATTGTTCTAGGATTTTTGATTAAGTTCTTTGCTCAAGAAATTTGTAGTCTTTGATCTTCATGTTCAATGATTGGATAATCAAGTGGAGGTCTTTATTCCATCCACGTGATAATGAGTTTTGAGCCATTTTGAGATCATCATCACCACTCATAAATCTCCACTCATCCATTGTTATGTTACAATTTGAAGTTGTGACTTTGGAACGACATGCTCACATTCTCGATCATATCTTCTTATCGAAAGAATGAAGCTTTAGATGATTCATGATATTTGCAACAGCCAGAAAGTAAGCATGGAGTAAAAATATCAGAGTCATTGATGCACTAATCATGATTTCTTTTTAGATGAATGTGTCAGGTGAGCATGCGGCTATGGATTGACCTCTCCATTCTCCGCATCACCGCAGCGTCGGTGTACCTACATACAACAATAAGAAAGCGCATCAAAGTGTTCTTTGATCACTTTCGCTGAATTAAGGTACACCCACCTTCCTCATGATCAAGACAAGTACCGCCTCGTGATTAGGTATAATTCAAGAATCTCCTTGATAGGGTTTCTCAATGCTTCTAGCTGTTTCAAACCGAACGCCTCAAAAAGACAACACGAAAGTGAAACCAAATGAATTTGAGTTTCACCGATTGATGAAAATAGATTTGAAACAATCGCGGTAATCGCCAAAATAAAGTATTTTTGCAATACAACGAAGGTTTTAAGGGAAATCAATTATCAATCATAAACACCTTTAAATTTGAAATATTAATACACGTACCGTGTACTAGAGAAAAGATTTTAAGCATAACGACAATTTTTCAAAGGTATCCGTCAATCCATAACTCCGAACGGATTGATTCAAAATTGAATCGCCCATTGTTTCGTTCAGCTTGTCACATGGTTGATCTATTTGATAGATCTCACATGCCACCTACCAAGAGCTTGTCTGATGTTGGCTCTAGAAGGCTTTTCATCTTCATTGTGAATATGTTTGCATATCACTCAGATGTTCTGGCAATACCACAAGGATAATGCGTAGGACTATAAGATATAATCTCTTCCACATTGTGTGAAACAGATCTTCATTGACAAATGGTCCTAATGAGATTTATTGATGATCTCGTGGCTTTAGACTCAATTGTACACATTTGGTTCCTATGCGGAGACTGGGAGAGGTTCTCCTTCTTCAATATCAATAAACTATAAGAGAAAGTCGATAGATAATGTCGGTTCCTCATGAGAATGAAACAAGTCCTTTTAAGAGGAACTTGAGTAGTTTGAAAAAATGTAGTGCAGTAAGGCCACTGGGTCCATGAAGTCTTGTTCTTCATACCAAGTGTTACCTTAGTAACCACCAAGAGTATATATATTGATCCCTGCTTCGGCCCCTAAGGTTGAATTATTGGAGGGCTATTTCTTTCACCTTTTCTCGTTTATTTCTTTTTCATTCTTCAACCCCTTAAGTGCTTAACGAGACTTCATAACTAGAACCTTGGGTTAATTCAAGATAGCTCTGTCTCACCGACTCTTCCTATATCTCATTTTTCTCCTTTTTTCATCATACCTAAGGACTTCTACACTATCTAATGGATTGTTCTCGGTGGATCCCTCCTGCTCATGGATCAGAACAAATACCTAACCTTATCATCCTTATATCACCATACATAAAGTAAATTTGGTGGGTCTAATTGATTTTGTTCATCCTGCCATTGGAACCAATTGAAAACCATTTGAAAATCAATCCGTATACTTTATGTATTATCAAAGCATTTTGTACCGAATTGTTTTGGATAATTTTAGAAAAGAGCTCCCCTCAACATGTGCATCATAATTTGAAATCGCTTTGGCACACCGGAGGCAGAGGAAGGATTAACTTCTTTTATTACCATTTTTTAAAAGATATCAACATCACTTCCCTGATCAAATCAAGTAGATAAAGCATTTTGGGGAAGGATGAGGTTTTCATAAGTTTGCCCCCTCAATATGTTCCTCAGGTTTGAAAGAGTTTTGCACATATTAGAAGGAACCTGACTTTTGAACAAATTAATCACGCTTTCAATCCCCTTTTGGTTTAAAATAGATGCTCCCCCTCAACATGTGCATGGAAAATTTGAAATCGCTTGGCACATGAATGGAGGAGAGTTTGCTAAACACTTATAAAACCATTTATCAAATTATCAGTTTAAATTCAATTTAAATCACAAATTCTCCCCCGATCACAATTTTACAATCCAGAGTGTGACTTTTATTGATTTAAATTAAATTTTGTTTCTTTTAGGAGAAAGTGACTTAATTTTGAAAGACATTTTAACCTGATAAGATTAGATTTTGAGACTTTAAACTCCATTGACCATTCAAGCATAAATATCTTTTGAAAACATAACAATAGCCTAGGTCTTTAACCATTTGTATAACACATTGTTCATTTTGATTATCCAAGTAGACCTTGCCAAGTGCCAATTGTTTTGAAAATACTCTTTTTAATTTATCAAATCCTTCAATCAATTAATAATAAGGTGTTGATTGAGAAATAGAATGGACAGATGAAAAGCAGTGATGATTTTCAAAATGGAGTCCGAGGTATTTTCAAAGCAATTTTGTTATTAGATGATAAATATTTTTCGAAGAATCTTTAGACGGAAAATATTTCAAAACATTTGTCTTTTTTTTTGTGACAAATATTTGTTTTAAGAATCAGAGCATGAGATTTGAAAAATAAGATTAAGCATGGCTCGTTTCTTTCCTTTTAAAACGGGTACGCCTGAAATGACAATAAACCACCATTTTTCTCCCATTTCATTTTTTTTAAATAATTTATGAACATTCAAGAACATCTAAAACCCGTGACATTCTTTTGAATGTCAACACAAAGTCCGTAGATGATATCAATAAAAATAAAAATAATAATAACAAAATAAATAAAACAAAAAAATATGACAAAATAATAATAATTTTTGGAAATTTTCAACATTTTCTAATTTTATGGATTTTTGAAAATTTTTATATTTTATATTTTCTTTTGTGGGTTTTGAAATTTTGTATTTTGCTTTTTGAATAAATATATACAAGAGATAGATGAAGCAAGACCTTTACTCGCTTCAAGACGTTTGAGGTCCGTTGTAGACTCTTTAGACCAAGTCTCGGGAAGGATAAACTCAAAACGCTTTCTAGGAAGAGCTTTGGTGAAAATAAACTGCTAACCTGTATTCATTCCCTCACAAAATAGAGTTCTACCACACCTTTTTCCACTTGTTCCGAATGAAATGATGTCGAATGTCGATGTGCTTTGCTCTTGAATGTTGAACGTTGCTGCAAGAGAGAGCAATGGCACTTTTGTTATCACAATATAGAGGAATTTTGTTGAATTCAAAGCCATAGTCAGATAATTGTGATCTCATCCATAGGATTTGAGCACAACAAGATGATGGCTATGTATTCGCCTCGTATTGGATATAGAAGTACTCATTTGTCTTTGAAGACCGGATCACGCTTATCGCCCAAAACCTAACACCTGATGTATTCTCGCTGACATCCTCAAGATGATCGCAGACTGCGATAGCTGTTAACATACGTGTTCTTCGGGTACCAAAGTCCCATATTGATGGTTCCTTGAGATACCGAAGACCCGCTTAACGCCAAGGTGCTTTTTGGTAGGCTTAGCCTGATATCAAACACATGCAAAAGCGAACAGAATGTCCGGCTCATCAACGTGAGGTACATCGTGAATCCAATCATACTACGATATTTCATTTGGTCTACCATGATCCCTGAGTGGTCCTCATCCAATTTAGTACGCTCTATCATGGGAGTGTCAACAGGTCACAAGAATCAAATCCAAATTTCTTTAAAATCTCATTTGCATATTTAGATCGATTTATAAAAATGCCTCCGGGACTTTGTGAAATTTGTAATCCCAAGAAAAATGATATTTTTCCCATCATTGACATTTGAAATTTGGAACCCATTTCCTTTGAAAAACAGTCACATTCACTAGGGTCAGTCGAGGCAAAAATAATAACATCAACATAGATTTGAACGTGAATTAAATGTTTTGCTGACTTTCTAGTGAACAATGCCGGATCAACTGCTCCTTTGGTGAATCTAGTAGATAGAAGAAACTTTGATAGCGTATCATACCATGCCCTTGGAGCTTGATTCAAACCGTAAAGAGCCTTCTTCAAATGATTGACGGAGTAGGATGCTCGATTCACAAAGCCTTCGGTTGGCCGATGATACAACTTCTTTAAGATCTCCAATAAAAGTCGCTTTACGTCCATCCGATAGACTAACATGTTCTTACTTGCAAAGATTAGCCAAGATTCTCGATTGCCGATACGAGCAAATGGAGGAAATGATTCCTCAAAGTCAATACCCTCTTCTTGATGGTATCCTTTTGCAACCAATCTAGCCTTGTTCTTTAATACATCACCATGCTCATCAAGTTTTACTTTGAAGATCCACTTTAGAGCAATGATCATAGCATGCCGTAGTTGTACTAATTCCCATACATCTAGTCAATCAAACTCATAAATTTCTTCTTGCATGGCATTGAACCAAATTATCTTCATTCATAGCAGCTTAACGTCTTTTTGTTTGATCTTAGAGAGTACGTGAGTCAGAAGCACCATAAGGCATCTTGCAAGTTTTTTCGTGGATACTGAACGATAAGGGTTTCCAATGATGTTGTCCAATGGGTGATCATGTGTCCATTTTCTAAGGTGTTCGTGGTTGTTGTTGAGGAACTGAAGTAGCAGAGTCTATTTCTCCATATGAAGATGGTTATGATGATGATTCAAGAGAAAATATGTTTTCAAATGGGGTATCTTCAGGAGTAGCAAAGGGATTCTTTCCATCAAGGGTGCCATAAACAATTCCATGATGTACACTAGATGATAGATGATTTTTTGATGAGACATAGTGATCAGCAAAGAAGCGCTTGACTTAATGACATAGAAACTAAGGATTAACTTCATTGATGGATGAGAGCCTCTCATGATGGAATTGATTAAATCATTAGTTGGCTCATAGTGTTCATCAAACATGGATCAAACAGTTTCTTCACGTCATCTTCTCAAGGAGGTACATAAGGAGTTGTGGCGAAGAATCGTAGATACAAGAGTAGAACTGATGGGACTACTTGATGATGCGGGTCCGTAACCGGGTTGTCCTAGAGCCATTGGACCGTCAGCTCATCAACATAACGTGAATTGTTTCCATGATATTTCGCTTTTTGTTGTATATTCTTGTATCCCTTCGTGCATATCCTACAAATACTCGAATGTTCGCTTTAGCTTTAAGTTTGCCTAAGTCTTAGCCCTCATTAGTTGGATAACACAATGCACCAAACATAATGGGAATGAAAGATTAGGTTTTCGATGTGGACAAGTTCATATTGAGTTTTTCCATGAGTGTGAATAGGGATTGATTGGAAAGTAGCATGCAATGGCAATGGCTTCACCAGATAGAAACATTGGAACCTTTGAGTAAATCAAGATTGTTCTATGGCTTCCACAAGAGTTAGATTTCATCTTTCAACTACACCGCTCGTTGAGGAGTTAGTGGAACACTTCTTTGATGATTGATTCCAACACTTTCATAAACTAAAACTCAAGTTGTTTATTAACAAACTCGCCCATTGTCCTGTTCGATGATTTTGATAGTTTTGTTAGTCAACTCAAGAATTGTTTGATAAGTTTGATGATGATATCTAGAGTTTCATCCTTTGTCCTTAAGAACTTAACCCAAGTGAATCGAGAGAGACCATCACAACTACAACTAAATCGAAGTTTGTAGGTTGGGTTCATGGGCATATTTCTTGCTTTTTCCCAATTGGCATGCTGAACAAAGATGATCCTTTTCATACTTTAGTCTAGGTAAGCTCATTACTAAGTCCTTCGAGAGATCATTTATGGTGCCAAAGTTCAGATGATGTAGACGACGATGCCATAACCATGACTTTGTTTTCGAAGCCTTTGACAACAAGGAAATTGGAGAAGACTTCATCATATCTTCGATAGAGATGGTGTATAAATTTGAACCACGAGTTCCTCTTAAAAGTTCTCTACCATCAAGTTCACTAACGGCAAGTATGTTTTCAAGGCCACTTCTAGATCGTAATCACGAATCAATCGGCCGCAGAATAAGTTATGACCAAGACCTTCAACATAATATACCCCGAGATAACACTATCACCAACAACATAGTCTCCATAACCCATGATTTCACCAAAATGGTCATTCCCGATCTAACATTCCGATGAATTTACTCACAAAGTTCATGAGCCATGACCTCTCGTCATATGCTTGGAAATGTACCGAGTCCCAGTACCACGTAACGATTTGAATGATCCGCAAATGAACAGCACAAGAATGGATAATTAGATAATTGGGATCCCCATGCAAGAATGGGTTCCATTTGGTTAGTAACATTGATTGGAACACCCACATCGTAGTAGAAACAACGGAATGTGATAGATGCAGTGCTAGTGTCCGTAGATAGACCTATTCAAAGTATGTTCACTTCTTAAAGGAATAGTTCTACCAAGAGCATCCATTTCTAATGGGCATTGATCTAGATAATTTAGCACATCTCATTAAGATTGAATTTGCGCCGTAGGTATCCTTGATAACCTATATTTCTAAATTTCCTTCCTGGGTTTCCAATGTTTTCTAATCTTCTTCCATTTCTGCTCTAGCCTTCTTAGCTTGAATTTTTGTATTCACTATTTAACAGCATTTAAAAGATTAATCAAATCATTCACACCACATTCAAGATTACGTAAACTACGCTAATCATCATTACATATTTTGCCAAAAGTAGTAGAATTCACATTAATTACAAGATGCTTAGAGCTACATAGAATCAACACGATTCGCTTTTATTCAAATTCTCTAGGTGATCTTCTACTTTCTTCCAATGCACATTCCTATCATGCAAGGTCCTATCATTCTTTGTGTTGCCTCTGAGGCTTTGACCTTGCTTTGGTGTCACTTACCTCAGAGGGAATGGAACATTAGTTGGTTTTGCTACTTTTTGCATTCCCTAACTAGAAGCAGGGATCCTGAACTATTTGAAGGACTCTAAAGTTCACTTTCTTAACATTGGGCATAGAAGTGTTGGACTAGCTGATGTTGTATTAAAATTCACTTTCTTAACGCTAGGCATAGAAAAAGGCGCCACGGATTTACCTTCTCACGAAAAGATTTGGGACATGTTCAAACATTCTAACAGCTCCCGAGATCGCTTGGCCTCAATGCAAGCAAACCTAATTTCTCTATCAAGTGGTTTATTTATGAAATCCTCTTCTACAATCTCTCTGAGACATTCTAGACTATCCTTAAGGTGAGTGAAATAGTTATGAAATGTAAGTTCATATTTCTAAGATGAGGAGGAATGTATTTAACAAATACTTATCGCAGAGATGACTTTGATGCAACATTCTCATTAAAGACAAGTGGCCTTTTCCCTTTCCGACTTCTAAGATTCTCAATTTCCTTTTGTAAAGATGTTATTTTTTCGTTGTTCTTGTCACGAATGACTTTCATTGAATCATATAACTCTTTAAAGTGTCGCTTAACCTTTTCATTTTCTTCTAGAAAACTCTCATTTTCTTTTGTAAAACATTAACCAAGTTTTGAAGATGAAAAGTTTGAGAACTCTGAGAATCTAAAGGAGGAGGCATTTGGGATCCTGTCACATTGTTCTTTTCACCCTTTAATTGTGAAATTGGGTTCTTATTTTCTCGATCGTGTTGCAATGAGCTTGAATTTGTTCATCACGCTTGTTTATTTCAAAACCGTGATCAATCTGAACATCCAAGGATGTCTTGATATTTGAGGTTTTAACATTTTCTTTTAGATGTTGATATTTCATTTGCAAAGCAAGATGCTCAACTTCTATTTAGAAAACTGTTTTCACCAAATTATCATGATCATCCCGCTCAAATTTTCATTAATTTAGAGTTAGTTTTTCAAGCTCAATGACACATCATGGGAGACTTTCGAGCATAGATAATTCATGAAATTGAGATGCATTAATTGAACAATTCGCAAGTAAAGGTAAACACATCTTGAAACATATTCGTAAATCGATTCTCATTTAAGGTATGCAATTTTTTCCTCTCAATCTCATTATATTTTAATTCTCGCTCATAGTCATTGACCTCAACTATCATTGCATCAAATTCCTTTTCCATTTCTTTTTAATATCCAACATCCCTTTTAAGACTCTCAAATTGACCTTTAATTGTTTAAAGAAAGGCATGACCTCGCAAATAGCATTCTTTAGTTTGCTCAAAACCCCTTTCCTTCAGCTATCCCAAGAGGTGTGATCCTTTTCTTACATGTTTTCTCAAAATCAACAAATAATTGATAATCACATACTGACTGATTAAGGTATTTCTCTTAGTGGGAATAGATCTAAGAACTAAATGCATTGGTGTATTGGGGGATATACAAAGGGCTGAAGCATTTCTCCGCATGGGGATTGTTCAACAAACTCACCACTTTTTTCATGTCCATATCCTTTTTCCAACACTTGTTCAGGGGTCACCTGTGTTTGAGGTCTAAACTTGTTAAATGCAATCCAATTATCCTTAGCATAGTTGGGTGTTTTGAAACTGATGTTGTTTTGAATGCATGAGGGGCTCTTAAGTTTTTCATCCAATTTCTTCCTAGTAACCGCTTCTAATTGCTTATCTTCCTCAGTGTTGGGTTCCTTAATAATGGGAATACTATGCTTATCGCTTAAAACTCTATGCTTAGGTGATCATGCGAAGCAAATTCCAATGGTGTTCCCTTGTACGATAACTTATTTTCAAGCTTGTTTTTCAAAATTTTAGATTAGAAAAGTCATTCAAAAGTTTTGATTCCTTAGCTTTAAATTCTTGTTTAAGAATTTTAACATTTTCAAGCTCTTTCTTGCTTTACAGTTTTAGAAAGCTTTTCTTTTAGGAGTTTAACTCTTGTTTTAACACTTCTTCTCTAAAATTACTTTTTCTAATAATTGTACGCATTTGGTCATCCATTTCCTGCTCACGGGTAGTTAACTCAAACTTAGCACGTTGTTCAAAAATAGCAACTTGTTCTTTATAAACATTCAGTTTAGAGGCAACAGAATCATCAGGGGCACATGCAGTCTATTCATCAAAAACATAGTCATCATGGATGCATAAGATACATCACTTGTTACAATCTCACTTTACTTTGGTCACATATTGATCATATGGGACAATATTACTATTACCCACATTATCAATATCTAATTCATAAGTTTCAAGAGATTGTACTTCATTATGTATCTTTTGCTCATCAACCCATCATATAATTTTATACCGGATGATTGATTGGATGGACCAGCTTGCTTAGATGATGAAGCATTTGAGACCATTGAGAAATGCTATCCATGAAGATTGTCCGCGGTTGGTTCATCATCCACATCCAATCAAAAGCATCACAATCACCTACATGAAATGCATTTGGATGTTCTGACCCATACCCCTGCACTGGCCGCTCATCTACATCCAGATCATAAGTTTTGGCATTTCCTCACAAGAAACAACAATTCCTCTTCATCCAAAACACCCATTATCCGAGCCACCAAAGAAGATCTTGTCCCTCAAGTACTCTCGCAGTTTGAGGGCGTTTTAGAGATGCAATTCTTGCAATGTGTCCATCACCACCACGCTTGTAGCACTTAATTGGTTTCACTTGTCCCTGATTGGCATTTCTCCCATGATTCTACATTAGCCAAATACCCTCCACCCACCCACCTCTTCCTCTGCTCATATCGCTCTCCTTGAATCGTTGCACCATAACCTTTCCATTTCACAACAAATGATTGTGTAGATTGGATTTGCTCGATCTCATTGTTAGTGTGAAGACTGTTGGTATGTGGACTCAGGGTCAGGTTTTGTTTAACCATAAGAGCCGCTTGATTAATGAAGTGTTCCATGACGATCAAGATCAGCTTGCTTGAACCGGATCGGAAATGAGTTTGTGATTACCATTACCCATGGGTATGACTTGAGAAGCTTTGGTGGTAATACCAACATTGGTGTGAAAGGTCGTGAATCATTTTATGAGCTTGTTTCTCCTCGCTTAGTTTTGAACTATTCAAGAATCCTTCGCTCAAACATAGCATCTCTCTCTCATTCAAGAAGGAAGGCATACGTTGCTCATAGTTGGTGTTCTTCAATTCTTTAGCTTCACAGAGGTGACAAATTTGCCATTCGGATTGATGTTGTTACAAACTTTGAGTTCAAATTAATATTTGGCATGGTCATTTTGATGTTCCTCATGTCATTTACAAGATTGTGGAATCTCACGTAATATCATAAACACTTTCTTTCTGGTTTCATCTTAAAATGCTCAAATTCATCATACAAGTGATTCTCTCTGCTTCCCGGTAAGTTCAACCCTAGAAGCATCTTGACATTGTCTCAAACCTTAGCCTGCTGTTGTGATTGATCAACTTGTAAATGTCTTCTGAAGACCCTCAAGTATAATGTTTGAAGCCCTCGATATCAGCATCTAATCTCTTTTCTCCTTATCATCGAAGCATCATATGTCTTTGGTCTTTCCAATCCAAAGATCATTCTTCCATCTCGCAGCTCAGTGTCAATTATGTATCTTGTAGTCTCAATCTGATAAGGTCCTTCATCAATTGACTTGAGAATGTTGACTTCATTTTCCTTTCCCAGACAATACAACCTAATTCGTTGAGCCCATGAGTCATAGTCAGCCTGTCAAGTATAGGTGGATATCGAACCACCGCCAACGCCCCTCTACTTAGAGATGATTGTAGGCACGCTGGTAGATATGTTTACAGATTTCACGGGATTTTATAACTCTATGATTAAACCGGGAAATAGATTCTTTCAATGGATTTTACTAAATCAAAAGAAAACCGATAGAAACAAATATTAACCAAGTCGCTATAAAGAACCAAGTCGGCACCAAGTCGCTAAGTAGCAACTCGCTAAAACTCAAGTCAGCACTGGAATCAAGTCGCTAGCACAAGTCGCTAAGACCCGTCAGCCAACAAGTCGCTAAAGCACCAAATAGCTAAGCGCACAAGTCGCTAAAGAACAACTCGCTAAGTATCCAAGTCGCTAAGAATCAACTCGCTAAGAACGATAAGGACAAGTCGCTAGAAATAATAGAAACAAGTCGCTAACCCAACCAAGCACAAGTTGGAACCTCCACTAACTTGTACTGTTTGTCGGCTTGTCTCAATAGATAAGTCGCTAAGATCAAGTCGCTACTTACTTAAGCTAAAACTCATTGAAATTACAAAAGCAAGTCGCTACGTAAGAAAACACTGAGACAAGTCGCAAAGTTGAAAACTTCAAACCACACTTTTCAATCCAAAACAAGCTCAACCACAAGGATTCAAGCTTCCCAAATCAAAACCCAAGCACATACAATGATTCTAAACACAAAAGTACACTCAAAATTCAACCTTTAACACAAGAAATGATCCAAATGATGCAAAAACCACTAAACTTTTTCTTCAACCCCAAAAACCATATAAAACCACTAGAAATCCATGATGTAAAGAGAGATGATCAAAC
>OU343220.1:123464211-123556819 GCA_910596185.1 Chrysanthemum makinoi
AAGTATTAACAATAAAAGAGAAATACAAAATACTACTCCTAGCCACCCACGTATTTACTTTTCCTTTCTCTTTCACTTTCCTTTTTCTACTTCTATCCAAAACCAGGAAACAAGAAAGGTTCCTACCCCTTCCTTCAGTCACCATGATCCATCACCACATATTTCAGACACATAACCTACTCTAAAGGGACACTAGCCCTACCAGGAAAGTTGAAGATGGTAGCCAAGTAGAGTGCCACGCTTAAATCAAGAAGAGAAAAATGGATTCTCAGACATCTATAAAAGGGTGGTTCTTCAGTCGAAGTCTCCATCCATTCCTCAAAATAAAATCCAAATTAGGTTCTTGATAATTAGGTTTCTTGAAACAAAGGGGTTTTCAAAATTGATAGAGGGTTTTAGTTGAGGGCATAAGGAAGCTACTCCAGAAGTTAATTGTTCCAAATCACCTCGAGTCTCCTCCAAATTTGGTTTCTTTGTTTCGGTGTTCATACCCATTCGACCCACCTTTGGGGTTTAATGTAAGAATACCTTCCTTATTATTGTTTTTGTTATCCATCGAGTTGTAAACACATAATATTGTAATTCAAATAACATTTGTTATTTGTGTCGATTTATAAATTTTGGATGTAGAAATGAGATTTGCAATATTAGTAGTAAATTGGTTAAGTTAAAACTAGTGTTGCTTTGTTGTTGTTGTGTGGTAAAGACTTGAGAAAACACTTAGAAATATTTCAGACGGCTTTTTAAATTTTTGACTCATTTCCTTGCCAAATCGATTGTCTGATTCAGTTGATCTTCTTGCTTATTTGGGGTTGTCTCGGTTGAGATAAAACCAGTGGGGTTTGTTTGCTTGTCGTGTGTGACTCGCACAACCACCACTCAAACCCATGGGGTAAAGTTGGTGTTGAGTTCGTCCGACCCTAAAATGTCCCGATAGACCCGAGCTTAGCTTAATCACTATTCTTACGCTGTTTCTCAAAGTGTGCATTGACGTTGTTTTGATTTCCACGAATGAGTCAACAAATCCATTTGATATTCGATTCTTGTTATTGTTGTGTGGTAATCCTAAAAGATTACACTCCTTAACATTCTATATTTTCTAATCCGCTTCGCCTCATTAGTTTCAACTGATTTCTTTTGCTATTTGTGTTCTTATTCGGCTGAGGTAGAAACCCCTCTTGGAGGATGCTTGTTTTGCCCATAAGTATGTATGATGTCGAGTCATTTACTCAAGTCGGGTAGTACCCGATTAACACGAATCAGGTGTTGGTTCCTTGTTGTTAACCTTTTGTAGTTATGCTTGTGTATTGAGAATACTTCATTTATGTCCAAACCACTCAAAAATTTCATGTGGCTGCTTTGTTATGAATTGTACTTGGGCCTCAAGCCCATATTCCATTGAGGGTCTAATAGGTTTGTTTGTGTTGGTTAGCAACTGGGCTACGGCCCAAGATCGGAAGGGCCCATTCGCTTCAATCAGTCACCAAGGGTGCGAGTAGTGTGTAAACTCGAGTACTTTTTGACTCAATTCCGCCTTGTCCAACTCGCTTTCCCACACTCAGTTCGAACGCCATTAGTATTAACATGGAAGAACATTTTAATGACTCTCATTCATCTCGACTTATAAATTATAATCGACATAAACATACAAGTTTAATTACTAAAACCGGGCAATAAACTTGATAAAACATATCATACAACTTTCAATAATTATCTCTTTGAATAAATATAACATACAACTTTTATCAATTTATTAAATATACAAACCTATTTATTACATTACTATCACAAAGGCATATGAGTAACTACTTCTATTATATACAAGCCTCGATTTTAAATTGAAATCTAAGTATATAACTCAAATGGAAATCTTTATATTCAAAACTCGATAAAAACATAGAATTGGTAAAATATATACTTACAGATTCAAACTCCTATTATTTACTCTCGGTAAGAAACACCTTTTATAAAATTTTGACGATTGTCACCTAGGATAAAAAGGTTATACATCCGGGTCACGCCCAATTTTCTACAAATATAATATATATATATATATTTTTAATAATTAAATCGACACTTGCTTCATTTTGTAAGTACAAGCTTGATCATTTTGATTAACCATTCTTTTAAAGCGTGTTTATTTATATAAATGACACATGAAATGTATTTGGAAATTTACTAATGTATACAAATTATATTAAACATAAATATTTTGGTAGCAACATAAACATAGATATGAATATATACACTTTCTTCATGATGTCCACTAAGTCCGTTGTTGTCCTAATAAATGTACATACTTTTCGTGCATTATCATTCGGTTATCATCAAACCGAAGCCTTGTTCATCCTTGATATCTTCCCTGCGTGAACCTTCTAAGCATTATCATTTGGTCATCATTAAAACAAAGTCGTAATTCTTTCTTCGATATTTCCTTCCATGTCATACACTCATAAGCCGAAATCCATCCAAATCTCTCGAAACTATTTTAAGATAAACGATACCACATGAGCAACAACAACAACAACAACAACAACAAGACAAACATTTAAAAACTTATAAAGTTAGTTAAACTTTATCAAGTCTTAAACATAAAGACTAAATTGCCGTGATAATTAGGTTGCGTGTCGGAGCCGTGCACTATCACTCCTTGATTTAATTACCTTTAGACTTCATATTGCACATTGCCAAGGTGAGTTTCATAGCCCCTACTTTTAACTACTTTATACTTGTTTTGGGGGAAGATACATGCTCATTTTATCGAAATCATTTACTTGTGCATTCCATGCATACTATGCGTTTACATGTTTAAAGCTTTCATCATACATAGATGTTTTATAGAGCATACCAAAATGTTTGACCTAGAATATTACGCAGCTTAGCCTAAGTCCTTAAATCCCAAAATTGCCCTCTTCATGAACCGTCCATTCTGCGAAGCGCTAATGTTATAAATAGATCTATTGAGGGTGACTCTTCGTCGTTGACCCCGCTTGGGTCAAGGCTAAACATATACATGTCGGACCGAGTGTATGGGATAAACACTCGCCATGGCTCAGATTTGTATGACTTCCTTGTGCATACATGAACTGTCAGAGTTTTCGTTGCATGAACTTAGTGCTAGCGTAATACATTCAATATATGACATTATATTCGTTGTAATGTACATATACCCTACTTATGGTCCACTAATGAAATCTTTTTAATGAAATCCTTTTATGAATTGAAACCATAAACTTTATGATATTATGCAAGACGAATGATCATCAAAACCAACTTCAAAATGTTGTAATTCCTTTTAAATAAACCTATGAACTCACCAAATGTAGCCACCCTTTAGCATGTATCTTCGTGTTTTGAAGTGATAGCTATCTTTGGAGGCGCAAGGCAAAGGCATGGCATGGTCATAGACACTGATATATGTATTGGGACCACCTTTTTATATGGGCCATCTTCCGCACTATTCAATAATGTAAACATTGTTTTCAAGAAATGAATAAAAGTTTATTTATAAAAATCTGTTGTTCTATGCTTATGTTGTGATACCAATTTAGTAGCACCCCAACACTCGTATGCTTCCGCTGAGTCATTTTTTTGGGGGTGTTACAATATATATGAACCTACAAAGAAAGGATTAGTGTCAAAAAAAAGAATAATCCTACAAAGAAAAAATTAGTGTAAAATTTCATCCATAAATTGACGAGAATGCCATACACATCAAAGTGTATATATATGAACCTACAAAGAAAGGAATAGCGTCAAAAAGAGAATAATACTACTACTTGCATCATCATGGTTGGTTTAGAGGTTGTAAGGTTGCTCAAGGTAAGAAAATAAATGTATTTGGGGATGAGACGCATTTCATTACGAAATTCACTTGTCTTTTGACAACATAGATGTTTGTGGAGGATGGTTGAGTGACCATGAATTGTGGTGGTAGTGAGACACTTGTAGAATGTGGTTGACACAAGTAGCTTGTAGTTTGAGGTTGTGGTTGACACAAGTAGGATGTGGTAGAACATGAAACATACTTCATCACATAGTTCATGAACTAGACCTTGGACACGGTGATAATGATAGAAATCATCATTATGACTTAGAGGTATGGAAGTTGTTGTAGAGGAGATGAGAGTTCAAGTTTTACTATGTAATAAAGAGACTCAAGATTAACAAGGGATAGTGATGAAAGGTATCAAGGTGACTCTTTGACTCGGTTGATGACTCAATAGAGGTGGTAGACATGATGACTTTGTGAGTAGTGTCAAAAGTGGAGGAAGATGGTTAGGATGATGCAAGATTAGGAATATAAAAAATGTGCGAATGAGCACAACTTGACTTGATGATGAAATAGACCATTGTCAACCTACAAGAATCCAAATGAGTTAGTACAAAAGGAAAACATTTATACAAATGGAGAAATTGTTCACATAATATCATGAAAAGAAAAGAAAGAACACGTAAATAATCACATAAACGCAACTCATTTATAAACATATAAGAAACTGATAATCCTAAGTGTTGATCAAGTGTTTTAGTGGAAAAAGGAAATTTGAAATGATTATCTCAAGAGATAATGTACCTTCTCGTCCCCGGTTCCACCTTCCCTCACTAGAGGGATCCGGCTAGCTTTTAGTCTAGGGATCCGCCAACAGATGAGGTGAAAAGGAGGTGATTAGATTCTAGCAAGGTCTAGCACCTACATATCCTAAGTTACTCAGTCTATTAAGTGTCTTACATGGCATGAGACCTAAGTGGTCAAGACTAATGAGTGAGGTTTGTCAATGATGAATTTTGTGGGGAAAATGGAGTTTTAGAAACATAAATAAGTGATCATGGATGACACTAAGTGTTTTGAGGATGGTGAATGGTTATAGGAACAAGATGGTGGTTAAAGGAAAATTTAGAAAATTTCTTAAAAATCGTAAGAAATGAAAAACTAGTTTTTGGAACATTTTAAGGTAAAGATGACTAAAATCGACTTGCTAAAATTGAAAGAAATGTCAAACTATGTGTTTTGAGTTGAGAGGAACAATGTGTAAACATTGTAGCGGAAAGATGATGAGTTTTGAAGTAATGATAAATCAAAAACACCTTGAATGTGATCCTAAGTCATCCATGAGTGAATGTGAGATCAACTGAGCCTAAGGTAAGTTTAAGTGATCCTAATGTAGCATGCTTAACTAGTCCAATAAGGTCTGAAAGATTGGATTGATGCAAGGAAGCAAAAAAAAACAAAAAAAAAACTTTTGTCCACCCGGATCCCATGGATCCTTCACTTGAGGGATCTGTCTAGTTATATCCAAGGGATCTGGCGTCTGAGACATATTTCCTTAACAGAATGGTTGCAAAAATTTTGCTCTATTTTTTGAATTTTGAAACTAATGATTTCTACAGCAAGTATACATGTATAGAAGTTAAGCATAGCAAGGAGAGAATTTAGAGATAACATATAGGCAATCAAATGAGATCGAGCTCACAAATAACACAAAGGTTTAGGAAACTTAACAAGCACTATTCAAGAAGCTCAAAACAGATTTATGATCTAGATTAGTAAATTATTTACACTAACAATGGCGTGTAAGTTATGTGTCTAGAAAGAAAAGAGCAAATTATGGTGTTCAAGACAAAAGAGTTGTGAGGTGTTAGTTTAGGACAATCTAGACTACATTTAGATCAAGAAAGTGGAGTTGTTGTTTATGGAGATGAAAGACTTGTGTTTAGAAGAGTAAGTGTTGGATTTAGAAAAGCTTAAAGCAAGTACGGTTTTGTGAGTTGGTTTTAGCTAAGAGATGTTTGCCTATGGGTTAGTATTGAAGAGTAAGAAACACATGTATATGCGTCCTTAAGAAAGTGAATTTTTTAGAAGGTTGTTTTGGTCAACGGAAGCAATGAACTATGTATAGTCATTACGGATGCTGATTAGCATACAATGAACTTCGTCTATGAAGTCATGTAGCTCTTCTCGATCAAAGCAAGATAATCGATTGATGAGGCAAGTGGTTGTGATTAACTAAAAGAAAAATCAATTTTACAACTTGTTTGATTAGTAATCCTAAAACAATGCAAAGTATTTCCATTGTAAACTTACTTTAGGAAAACATAGGAGTATAGATTTCTCAAGTGAGAGAATGAATATGAGACTATTACTAGCGGTTATCAATTACGGCTAAACATGACCATTTTTACGGGCGATTCCACATACCCAACTTCTATCAAGGAAGCAATTCAACTGTTAGGTCAAATTGATTTTCTAGTGCAATAAGTTCTCCAGTATTCATTCTCAAGTTAGGAAAATTTATATTCCTAAAATGGCCATCAAGAGTAACAATGATGATACTTTGCTTCATTTTTATTAATATTATGCTTGAAACAACTAAGGTGACGAAGGTGTCATGTTTAAAAAAATTAAAGTTGTCCATATGGTAAACAAAAAATGGTTGGATGAGCTAGTTCAACATATGTTGTTGGAAAGCTCGAGTTTGATTTTCGAATATGAACAATTATTTAATGCTACAAAATAATTTACTTGAGTATATCGGATGTAACCAAGTCAATCCTACTATGAAGCTTAGAAAGCAATCATGAAAAGGAAAACGGGAGAGTACATCATCAACATAAGTGTAGGTTATGATCCGATGTACATTCTTGTTGTTTTTAGAAAACGACACAAGAAGATATGAAATCAAGAACTCATATAAGCACATAAAACATTTATGTTGCACACATGACAAACTCAACTAGAAGCCATGTTAGGATTTATAAAATCCAAGTGTTAAAGTGTCAGTCACCTCAAGTATATGTAATCGTAAGAAAGCTCGTAGTCGTAGTTATTTAATGTTAGTTAGTATTTAGTTAAGTAACATCATGGAGGAAGGACGGGTCTTTACCCACTGTATGCCTGATCCACAGCCCGTAGGAGGCGTATTTTGTAAGATACGATAAATACCCTCTACCTCCCAAGGTAGAGGGTTGGAGCTCATAATAAGATTTTTTCTTTCTCTTACTAAGCTTCCTAAACCTCTAAACTTTCTCTCTCTAAAACCTTAAGCCATACGCCCCATTTATGCTATGGTTTGATGTGTTTGTGAAATCCAATATGTTACAAATGGTATCAAGAGCCATGATTTGATCATCACTCTTACATGTTCTTGGATTTCTAGTGGTTTTATATGGTTTTTGGGTTTGAAAAAGTTTAGTGGTATTTGCATCATTTGGACCATTTCTAGTGTTAAAGTTTGGATTTTGATTGTACTTTTGTGTTTAGAATCATCATAAGTGGTTAGGTTGTGATTTGGATGGCTTGAATCACTTTGGTTGGATTGTTTTTGGATTTAAAAGTGGCGTATTTGTTGTTTTAAAGGTTGCGATTTGTGTCTCGTAAAGGTGTTCTGAAGAGCGATTTTTCCTCTGTTGGAAGCGATTTGCGTCAGTTGAGAATCGCGTGTTTAAGCGATTTGTCAGGCTAGTGGTTGTACTTGTGCAATTTATGCGGAGAAGCGATTTTTCACTTTAAGCAACTTCTTTATTTAAGCGAGTTGTAGTTTAAGCCATTTGTCTTGGTTAAGCGATTTGTCATTTAAGAGGTTTGTTGGTTTAAGCAACTTGTATGGTTAGCTCTTGCTTATTGAAGTGAGTTGATTGTTTGGCGATTTGTCCTATCAAGCTACTTGTCGCGATAGTTTATTTGTTAGTTGGAGCGACTTGTCCGCTGGAGTAATTTGTCGATCAGTTTAATTTTGTCACTTTGAGCCGATTTGTCTCTTGAGATTTAGTGTTTTCCTCGTGTTACGCTTACTTTCTCTTGATTTAGTAAAACGTGAAAGAATCTATTTCCGGTTTAATCAAAGAGTTTTAAAACCTGTAGAATTAGTAATCATGTCTACCAACGTATTCTACTATCATCTCTTTCACAAGGAAGATGTCTGGGCCGCTGGATCCGATACTGCTCACCTATGCTAGACGTAACCGACTATGAATCATGGGCTCAACGAATTAGATTGTACTGCTTGGGTAAAGAAAATGGGGTCAACATTCTCAAATCAATTGATGAAGGACCGTACTAAGTTGAGACTACCGTGAGACATACTCGAACCTCAAGTTGATGGCTCAAAGTGACATTAGGACCTGATAGACCAAAACATATGATGAACTTATGACAAGGAGAAAAAGAGATACGATGCCTATATTAGGGCTTCAAACATTGTACTTCATGGTCTACCAAAGGACATCTACAAGTTGATCAATCACAACACTGAAGCCAAAGCAGTTTGGGACAATGTCAAGATGCTTCTCTCCTGCCAAAATTAACTAAAGAAGACAGAGAATTTCAACTGTATGATGATTTGAGAACTTCAAGATGAACCTAGGGGAAAATGTCACTGAATACTATGTGAGGTTCCACTTCGTGAATGACATGAGGAACATCAAAATGACAATGCCAAATATCCAGCTAAATTCAAAGTTTGTGAACAACATGAATCCGTAATGGCACAAATTTGTCACTGCAATCAAACTTAACAAAGGATTGAGTAACACCAATTATGA
The DNA here is from genome assembly GCA_910596185.1 of Chrysanthemum makinoi. Lineage (NCBI taxonomy): Eukaryota > Viridiplantae > Streptophyta > Magnoliopsida > Asterales > Asteraceae > Chrysanthemum > Chrysanthemum makinoi. Next base: position 123,472,753 of record OU343220.1, read on the forward strand.
GCAATCTGATGCTTATTTACTACAAAATGAGAAACATGCTTCGTTTGTTTAATGATCATGGAAAAGTTCAAGACCAATGCCGAGATGCAAGCTCTTTAAATGACTCAACTGCATTCTACACCAATGTAGGGATTACTACCAAAGCATCGCAAGTCATACCTATCGGAAATGGTAACCACAAGATCATTCCGATCCAGTATAAGCCTCCCGATGCCGGGCTAGCCAGAACACTTTGTCAATCAAGTGGCTCTTATGGTCAAGCAAAACTTGAATCTCACCCCACACACCAACAATCATCTCGAATCGTCAAATCTTCACAATCATGCTACTGTTAAAGAAGGAAAGATAGTGGTGCAAAATGTGCAAGGAAGACAAAATGCATACCTTCCACATAATGAGCAAGGGTACGTTGGAGCTGGATATGGGAATGTTGGAGATGGATATGGGAATGCTGGTGCTGGATATGGGAATGTTGGCGGTGGTGGTGGATATATGGGTAATCAGAATCGTGGAAGGAACATGGCTCAAGGTCAAGTAAAGCCCATTAAATGTTACAACTGTGGTGGAGAAGGACACATCGCAAGGAATTGCACTCTTCCAAAACCTCCACAAAATGCATAGTACTTCAGGGATAAGATGCTGTTGGTCCAAGCTCAAGACAGTGGAGCAATGCTGAATGAGGAAGAATTGCTATTTCTTGCTGAGGGAAATGCCAGAACTTATGATGCTGATGTGGATGAATAGCCGCAGGTGGTATGGGTCAGAACAATTCCAATGCATTTCAAGTCGCAGACTGTGATGCATTTGATTCAGATGTTGATGATGAACCAACTGCCCAGACCATCGTAATGGCTAATATCTCACCAATGGTAACTCCAAGGGCTTCTTCACCTAAACATGCCACTCCTTTCAGGGAATCTATCATCTCAAAGGTATTAAAACTATACGATGATGTTGATGTGCAAAAGATGCACGAAAAAGTACAATCAACTGAAATTATTGAATCAGATATTGAAAATATGGGTAATATCAACGTTGTCCCATATGAGCAATATGTGAAACAAAATGAAAGTGAAATTGTACCAAGTAATGCATCTTCTGCAATCAATGATGACTATGTTTTTGATGAATTTATCAGATGCCCTGACATTCTATTATTTCTAAACTAAACGCCTATAAAGAACAAGTTGCTATATATGAACAACGTGCTAAGTTCGAATTAACCAATTGTGGAAGGAGATGGATAACCAAATACGCATAGTTATTAGAAAAATAATTTTAGAGAAGAAATGTTAAAACAAGAGTTAAACTCCTTACAAGAAAAGCTTACAAAAATCGTAATAAAAAGCAAGAACTTCAAGAAAATGTTAAAATGCTTAAACAAGAATTTAATGCTAAGGAATCAAAACTTTTGAATGACATTTCCAATCTAAAAACTTTGAAAAATAAAATTGAAAACAAACTCAGACGCAAAGGAACACCATTCATATGCTCACATGATCACTAACACGTAGTCTTAAGCGATAAGCATAGTATTCCCCTAGTAGAGGCCAAACTCGAGTACTGTAAAAAGGCTAAAGCTTACCATATGATTGTATATGATGGCAATAAGATCCTCAAGCCTAGGCAAACACCATCATGTATTGGAAGCATAGAAGAGGATAGAAAATTAGAAGATGTTAGAAGATGCCTCTAGGGAGAAAATGGATAAGAAGCTAAAAGATCCTCAGTGTAAAAAGCAAAACATAACGATCAAACCCCATGATTACACTAAAGAAAAAATTGATTTCCCGAACAAGTTTAAGCCTCAAACGCAATTAACCCCGAACAAGGATTTTGGAAAAAAGACATAGATAAGCAAAAAGCAAATGTACTTGTTGAAACAAAGACTCCTCTTAGGAAAGTGCTCTCCAGCTACTGGTATCCTCCAATACACCAATTCATTTAGTTCCTAGAAATCTTCCCACTAAGAGCAAGACCTTAATCACCTCAGTATGTTGTTTATCAACTATTCGTTGATTTTGAGAAGACATGAAAGAAGAGAATCACACCACGTGGATAATCAAGGGGAAAAGGGTTTTGAGCAACTAAAGAATGCTATTTAATCAGGTCATACCTTTAAACAATTAAAAATTAATTGAGAGTCTTCAAAAGGGGATAGACTCAAAGATTAAAGAAATGGAAAAGGAATTTGATGAAATGATAGTTGAGGTCAATAATTATGAACGGAACCAAATATAATGAAATTGAAAGGAAAAATCGCATATCTTTAATAAGAACTTGATATCAAGTGTGTGCTCAAGATGTGTTTTATACTGCTAGTAAGCATTCTATTACCGCTTCTCAATCTCATGAATTATCTGTTGTTTTGAAAGTTTCCTCATGATCGTGTATTGAGCTTGAAAACAAAACTTAAAACTACATGAGAATGACTGTGATGTATCTTGATAATTTGGTAAACACTTTTCTAAGCTAGAAGTTGAACATTTAGATTTGCAATTAAAATATCAACATCTCAAAGAAAATGTTAAAACCTCAAACATCAAGATATCCTCGATGTGCTGAGTTTGATGCGCTTTTTGAAATAAACAAACGGACGTAATGATTCAAGCTCAATCAGAACACGAATGTAAAGTTGAAAATCCAAATTTCACAATTAAAGGGTGAAAAGAACAATGTGACTGGCTCCCAAATGCCTCCTCCTTTATGTTGGGATACAGAAAGCTAAAGTACTGAAGAGTTAAAGTGTCAAGAAAGACAAAGTAATCGAAAAAGTCAAAGAAAGTACCGCTAAAGAGGAAGTCAAAGTATCTGAAAAAGTCAAAGTACTACAAGGCTAAAAGAACTCAATATATCGTTTATGGAAAGTTTTGTTAATTCTAGAATATTCTTTATTAGATTACTTGTCGTACAAGGATATAAATTGTAAATCGTTTAGGGTTATCCTTGAGCCTATAAAAGGACCCCTAGATTGATATTATAATGCATATGACATTATTAGAGTTTTAGAGAGAAGTTCGATATTATTAGAGTTGTTAAAGAGTCTGAATAATAAGCAGAGTTAGTATTATTAATAAAATCGTTCAAAGTTAAAGTTATTCTTCTTAGCTTTGTTAAGTAAATTCCGTATACTTAATAGAGTTTGCTCAGTGTTTCTTTGTTAATAACTTAGGATTTATCCAAGGTCATTAAACCTTAAACAAGCTATTTAAGTTAGTTTGGTTAGAGTACATCGATCCAACAAGTGGTAATGAGCTTGTGTGGAAATTCTGACTAGGAAGAAACCCTAAAACTTTACTACAACAAAACCTAAAGATGTCGACTGAAGTTGTTCCACCACCATCAATCACCTCACTCATAATTCCAATCATCAAGAAGGGAGAATATGACCTATGGTGTATGAAGATGAGGCAAGACATTGCCACACGCACCATGCACTATGGAATGTAATTGTCAATGGTAATGAAGTAGTTCCGAACCGTGGAGATTGCTGGACAACCTAAACCACCCAAACAAGCCTTACCAGCAGCTACCATAAGGAATCAAGAGAAGGCTCTTAACATACTCTTATCTCCTATACCCGATGGACATCTACAAGTTTCATGATGCTAAAGATGCAAAGCGCTCTGGTCGCTCTCAAGACAAGATTTGGAGGGAATGAAGCTTCTAAGAAGATGCACAGAAATCTTCTGAAGCAACAGTTTGAAACTTTCACTCTTGGTGAAAGAGAGAGTCTTGATGCTGCATATGATAGATTTCAAAATCTCCTCAACATGTTGGAGTTATACAAGGCGTATATCTCGCTGAAGATGCCAATCAGAAGTTCTTAAGGAGTTTGCCATCCACATGGCATGTGATTGCTACTATGATCGAGGACAACCTCGATTTGACCATGGATTTTGATGATCTCTACAATCATCTGAAGGTGTATGAGCATGAGATGAATGGACAATCAAGCTCAAAATCTCACAGTATTGCTTTTGTGTCATTTGAAAAGAAGGGCAGTACTTCCACCAAAAGTACTACTTCTCCTACTCAAAGTATCTGCTCAAAGTACTGTTACACCCCCACCTATGCCTCAAGAAGCCCCTCCAACTACTACCATGCACTCAGATGAAGTTGTATGCTCTTTCTTTGCACAACAAGCTTCTCTACCTGTCACTTATGAAGAAGATCTCTCACAGATTGAAGAGGATGCTTTAGAAGAAATTGATATCAGGTGGCAAGTTGCAATGATCACTGCAAGGATCAAGAAGTATATGAAGAAAACAGGAAAGAACATTAACTTCAAACCAAACAGGAATCACTTTTGACAAATCCAAAATTGAATGCTTCAATTGTCAAAAGATGACACTTTGCAAGGAGTGCAGTTTGCTAAGTATCAAGCAAACAGATAACGAGAAACAAAAGCCGAGCTCAAAGAAATTCCTATTATCAAAACAAAAGCCTTGGTTGCTCAAGAAAGTTTATCGAGGTTGACTGGAGTGCCGAGTTTGATGATGAACACTTGTATGGTAGCAAAGGGAAAAAGTTGAAGATTCAAGAGAAGAATTGACCGAGCACCGCTTTGATGAGGAATCTGATCATGCTACTTTGGAATCTGGAGATGGTTTTGGAGGATTTGATTGGAGCATGGAGAGTGAAGCTGGTCCTGTTCTACTTGCAATGGTGGCTACTTCATCAAGTTCACCCCCTATCTCTGAGGTATGCTCAAATTGTCATGATTTTTATCAAAAATTACTTGGCGCTATGTGATTGAAAGATATAATTGTGTTAGGGCTAGGTTCGAGGTAGCAGTTATCAAATAACCTTAGAATCTATGGAAGCCAAAATATTAGCACATGAAAATAATGAAGTGGTTTAATGAAAAGTATGAACAACAGACTATCAGCTAAAACTAAGTGAATGGAAATTAAATCAAAATTTCTGAAATATAGAAACTGACTAAGGAAAGAGATGATTTGTTAGCTAAGTTTGCTACTTGGGGTGAATCTGGACTTTCTCATGTTAGTTATGTTGAAAAACAAAGAAGAGCTTACATTAGAACTGGTCTAGGTTTTGGTATGGACTTTAGTAAAATAGAAGAAAACCCACCTAGTGATGATGAACTCATTAATTATGTAGACACATCCAGTAATGAGGATTCAATAAGTGAAACACCTCCTGAGTTTAAGAAAGACAATGGTTATCATGCAGTTCCCCATCCCACTGGAATTCATCAACCCCCTAGGCTGATGTTTCGCTTTGGAGTAGACACTAGAGTTTAGAAAAAGCTAGTTGGTCAATCTAGGTCTGAACCACCAAAAGAAACTGTTGAAAACAATGTTCAAAGTCAAGCAGTACCTTCAACTCAAAGTACTGCTCCACAAGCAGTACCTTCAGGAAAACCTTTTCAAAACGGTACTGCTAAACCTTTTTGGGATAACTTTGGTCAAAACCGGTTTAATCATTCACCTAGAAGGAATAATAGTTTTGGTCATAGACATAGAAGAAGTCACTTTGGGAGTATGGGTCAAAACTGTTTTGTGTGCTTTAGTCCTACTCATTTAATCAAGGATTGTGAACATCACTCGGAATACCTTAGAAAATTTCCAAAGAACAGGTCCGCCAACCGAAACCTAGAGAGACCAAACCAGCTGGAATAATTCAAATAGATTCAATCACAGAATTTCTCACCGCACCATAGGTACCCTCACCGAGAAGAACCTTTTAAACCATCAGACCTTTCAATACTTTCCAAGGTATCGATAAGACAAGACCAAGATTTCTCAAAGTATCGCACCAACACCTCTTGGAATACGAACCCTAGGAGATCTCATTACTATCAACCTAGAAGATATTACAATTCACATAGGGGATCTAGATCACAGGAACCAAGTGTTAAAACCGAATGGGTTAAGAGAGAAAGTACTGCTGAGGAACAAACAGTACTTTCAACAAAAAGTGAATCAGATGTTTTTGTGATACAAGAAAAAGAGAATGAATTTGTAAAAGAGAGTGTTGAAAATCCAGAAAGTTTTGCAAATCCACATGCTAAAAATCAAAAGATAATTCTGGATCATGTTTTGAAAAATAGTGGAAATTACATACTCAAAGAATTTGAGTTTGTAACTCAACAAGGGGAACACAAGTCAAGAATGGCTTGGGTTCCTAAAAGTCACTAACTTTTTTATCTTTGTGCAGGCAACCCGTAAGAGGAGCTTAAAGATCATTTGATTGTAGATAGTGGTTGCTCCGGAAGTATGACAGAGACAAGGAGATTCTGTCAGATTTTAGATCTATTAGTGGAGGAAGAGTTGCATTTGGGAATGATCCCAATGGAGGAAGAATTACTGGAAAAGGAACCATCAAAGCAGTATATATATTTTGAGAATGTTAAATATGTGAAGGAGCTCAAGTTCAACTTATTGTCAGTCTCTCAAATCTGTGATAAACAAAGATCCCGTGTTATTCACTCCATACGAATGTCTCATCCTTTCCCCTGAATTCAAGCCTGTTGATGATAACTTGGTAGTTCTAAGAGTACCAAGAACAAATGATGTGTATAGTTTAGACATGAAAAGTCTACATTCTTATGGGAGAGCCACATGTTTGGTGGCAAAAGCAACATCTGAAGAAGCACATCAGTGGCATAGAAGATTGGGCCATGTCAATTTCAAGAATATCAACAAAATGGTCAAAGGAAATTTAGTTAGAGGTTTACCTTCAAAGACTTACAAGAATGATCACTCCGTTTGGAATGTAAGAAGGGTAAACAACACAAAGCTTCATGCAAGAAGCTTGAGGAGAGGAATATTAGAGAACCTTTGGAGTCTGTAAGCACATGGATTTGTTTGGACCTGCTTCGTGGCAAGTTTAAACAAGAAAAGTACCGCTTAGTTGTAAATAGATGATTGCGAGATTCAGTTGGGTATTTTTCTTGGGATTTAAAGATGATACTTTTGATGCTATTCAGACTCTTATAATAGCACTTGAAAACCAATTGAGACTCAAGGTTAGAGGTATTAGATGTGATAATGGAACTGAATTCAAGAACAAGCTTATGGATGAATTTTGTGCTAAGAAAGGGATCAAGAGGGAGTTCAAGATTGCAAGAACACCACAACAGTAATGGTGTTGCAGAGAGAAAGAATAGGACTTTGATTGAAGCAAAGTAACAATGTTAGCAGATTCACAACTACCTATTCAATTCTAAGCTGTAGTAAGTAACTGCTGATATGTACTTAACAGAGTATCGCTACTAAGCCACAGATGAAGACAATGCGTTGTCGATGGGCAACAAACCCAACATTCGATTTATGAAACCTTTTGGATGCCCTCTTACTATTTTGAATACAATTGATAATCTGGGTAAGTTTGATGGCAAGTCAAAAGAAGGATATTTATTGGGTTATTGTACCAACAAGAAGGGCTTTAGAGTGTACAATGAGTCACTAAAAGGTTCAAGATTGTATTCATGTTGAGTTTTTAGAAGATCAAGACAATGAGAAAGGTAAAGGTCCCGATTGGATGTTTGATCTTGAAGTTTTAACTCCTTCCATGAACTATGTACCTGTAAGAGAAGAAAATCAACCTGTGCACAATGGAGAAGATTTACAAAATGTTGTTCATGGAGTCCATATTAGATCGATGCTATTCCCCGATGAAGAACCTAAACCTCACTGGACAGAGAAAGTAATGATAAGCCAAAATCCTCATTGTCTCACGAGGATCAATCTATTTAACAAGAACTTAATCAGTTGCTTCTTCAAGATGTTTTAGCACATTCTTATACCGATGACCAAAGAAGAGCTTATGAAGAGGCAAAGAAGAAGAACAAGATCTAGAGAGTACTCTCATAATACTTTGACAAGATTTTTGAACAAAGTATCACGCACTGCCACACGTACTTTGGATGATTTGGATGATCCTACCATGCCTGGATTAGAAGATACCGATGATGAGTTTGAAGATGAAGGTATTTTCTCAGATTCCAATGAAGATGCCGATTTTACTAATTTGGAAGATACTTATGGAGTTCCACAGTCTCCAAACTTAAGAATTCATAAGAATCATCCTAATGATCAAATCATTGGTCCTTCTACTCGAGTGATGACTAGACACAGAACTAAGAGTTTCACTAAACCTCATAATGCTTTACTTAGCTTTGTCTATAAACAAAACAGACTTAATCATAAGGACCATCAAACATGCCTGTTTACTTGTTTTATCTCTCAAGAGGAACCCAAGAATATTGCTCAAGCATTGACTAAAGAAAGTTGGGTTGAAGCTATGCAAGAAGAACTGCTACAATTCAGTCTTCAAGAAGTTTGGGTATTATGTGATCTTCCTGATGGTAAGAAGGTCATTGGTACAAGATGGGTGTTCAGAGTCAAGAGAGATGAAAGAGGGAATGTCATCAAAAACAAGGCAAGGTTAGTTGCACAAGGCTACATACAAGAAGAAGGAGTTGATTATGATGAAGTGTTTGCTCCTCAGAGCAAGGATAGAAGCAATTAGAATCTTTCTTGCTTTTGCTTCTTATATGGGATTTCATGTTTATCAAATGGATGTTAAGAGTGCCTTTTTATATGGCAGAATTACAGAGGAAGTATATGTCAAACAACCTCCTGGTTTTGAAGATCCTAATCATCCTAACAAAGTCTACAAAGTTGTCAAAGCTCTTTATGGCTTACATCAAGCACCAAGAGCTTGGTATGAAAGGCTCTCTACATTTTTATTGAAACATGGTTACAGAAGAGGAGCTATAGATAAGACTTTGTTTATCAAGAGAGATAAGAAGGATATCATGCTAGTTCAAGTGTATGTAGATGATATTATCTTTGGAGCTACCAAACAGTCTATGGTCAAGGAGTTTGAGAAGCTGATGCAGAATGAATTTCAAATGAGTTCAATGGGTGAGTTAACTTTCTTTTGGGACTTCAAGTTAAGCAGCCAAAGGAAGGAATTTTCATAAGTCATGACAAGTATGTAACTGACATACTTAAGAAGTTCAATTTTGATGATATGAAGTCTGTTACTACACCTATTAAATTTATCAACTCATTGGGCAAGGATGAAGATGGACAACCGCTTGAAGTCAAATTATACGATCAATGATTGGATGTCTTATGTATCTTACTGCATCAAGGCCTGATATCATGTTTGCAGTTTGTTTATGTGCAAGATATCAAGTCACACCAAAGATTTCTCATATGAATGCAGTGAAGAGAATTTTCTGTTACTTGAAACAACAACCTAAGTTGGGGTTGTGGTATCCAAAAGATTCACCTTTTCACTTAGAAGCCTTTTCATATAGTGACTATGCAGGTGATAACTATGATAGAAGATCAACAACTGAGGATGCCAATATCTTGGAAGAAGATTAGTCTCCTGGCAATGTAAGAAACAGATTATTGCAGAACATCCTCATCAACTCAACATGTGGTCAGCAAGCCGTTGTGGACAAGTTTTGTGGATGTAGAATCAACTCTTGGACTATGGATTCAATTTCAAGAATACTCCTATCAATATTGATAATGAGAGTACTATTTGCATTGTGAAGAATCCAGTATATCACTCCAAGACTAAGCACATTCAGATTAGGCATCACTTTATCAGAGATTGTTATGAGCACAGGCTCATTAATGTGGTCAAGGTTCACATAGATGACAATGTAGCTGACTTACTCACCAAAGGTTTTGATGCTTCAAGATTCAATCACTTGGTGGTGAGCATTGGCATGATTAACTACTGAGCTACATTTAAGGGGAGGACTATTTTATGACACTATAGTCCTATGCATTGTTTGAGGGGAGGATATTAATGTCTATTTCGTATGCAAGGAAGAAAATGGAAAAGTAATCGCTTTTGATTTTTTGAAAGTATCGCTGCAAAGTACGCATACGTGAAGAAGTACTGTTTGTCTTATTAAAAGTACTGCTCCAACGTAATATTGAGGGTAATTATTACTAACGGTAACTTTGTTATTAAGGCGTGTGATTTTTTAAATCTCACCTATAAATAATCCTCCCATTTTCCTCTCATATTGATACTTTAGAATCTTTTCCATATTTCTTTCACTTTCACCTATATTATTCGCTATATCTCTTACTCGTGATAACATAATCATCAATGGCGAATCGAAATACGCTTCAAAGCACAACATGGTGGCTAATTTAGACAAGACTGGCTTAATGCAATTTTTCATGACATCATTGATTATCTTACTAGATCGCCAATTAGTTATGCTCTATTAGTAGAACCAGATGTTATTGAGCCCTGGATTCAACAATTTTGGGAAACAAATTTAGGGTTCATATTGAGAATGATGAAGAGTATATTCATGCTATGGTTGTTGGGAAAAATATCAAGGTTATCTAAGCCTCTATTCTTGAAGACTTATTGTTTAATGATGCCGATGGGGCTATTCGCTTTGATAAGCAACTCGATTTGGGATACTTTTAGGCACATTGGTTATGAAGGGTCCTTAAATGAACAAACATTCAGGAAACAACTATTTTGTCCTCACTGGAAGTTTTTAGTGCATGTGTTGCTTCATTGTATTAGTGCTAAAAGCACTTCATGGGAGCAATTTGGATCTAATATAGCATCTGCTATAGTAGGATTGGCAACTGATCGTGTTTTCAATTTTTCAAGGCTAATTCTAGATGGAATGCTTTCTCACATCACTCATGGCTCAAAATGGTTGATGTATCCACGGTTTGTTCAAGTATTCCTCAATAAACAACTTTCCGATGTACCTAAACCTACAAGTCTTTTACCCTGTGTGGTACAACAAGCCAAGATTTTCACTTTCATGGCTAGGAAGAGTGATTTATTCACCGGAAGGGACACTCCCTTAACTACTTCTATGATGGAAGTTGTTCAAGCCGAGCTGATGTCAGAGAGGATGATGATAGAGAAGGTACCGCTCGGGGTACCGATACTCAAGGTACCGCCCAAGGTACCGCTTCTCAAAGTGCTGCATCTCGAGAAGGTATGCATCTCAAGGTACCGCTTCCAAGTAATCTGAAGTTCAAGAAGATGATGCAGTTTCACCTTCTCCATCTCCACAAAGATCTGTTCCTGCTTCTCAACCAGAGGAACATTCAACAATTCAAGGAGATGATTCACATACTATACCCCCTGAAGGTTTGACTTGGATAATTATGTTTTGACAAGGGAGTTAGTCAAGTTGAAAAAGACTACTGAGGCTCAACCTAAACAGATTAAGAAGTTGAAGCTCAAGTTTAGAAGACTCAAGAATTTTGTCTGGCCATTGGTTCAACATCATCTTATATGGGTCAAATCTAAAACGAAGGAGCAAAGGCAGTTTAAGAAGACAAAACGCCAAAAGGTTCAAAAACAATCATCTTCTGTCCAATTGGGGAGGAATTTAAAAGAAGAGAATTTGAAAGAAGATGTTGTTAAGGAGACTGAATCTCAAGGTATCAAGAATATGTTAATATTGAAAGTACCGAGGAAGAAAGGATCAAGTTCAAGGAAATCAAGATCAAGTTATTCAAGTTCAAAGTACTGATGATCAAGGTACTGCTGATCAAAGTACGCTATGACTCGAACTTACGACAAGAATTAATTACTCCAAGGTTGTTAAACTTTGAAGAGGAAGCTGGTCCTTCAACAATGACATGAAGAAGCCGTTGGTCCTTCAACTATCATACAAGAAGAAGAAGCTACACCCAAACCTATACATACTGCAAGTGATGACGATACCATTGCCGAGATCTTGCATGATTTATCAAAACCAAGGGGTGTTAGCATACCAGAGTTTCAGTAAGAACAACCACAAACTTCTCAACCTGCAATACATCCAAAAGATAAAGGTAAGGGCAAGTTGGTAGAGAAAAGGAAGAAAAAGAAACCTACTTTAGCACGATAAGAGCCGCTCAAGTTGCTATGAATGAGGAAGCAACTAGAAAGTTTCAAGAGGAATTAAATGCTAAAGATAGAGAAGCTAAGCTAATTGAAGAAGCTCAGAATAGAGAAGCAGCTAAAAAATTGCAAGAGGAATTGAATGCTGAAGCTGATGAACCATTAGAGTCACCTATTCATGTTAGATTCCTACCAAGAAGACCAAATCGAATAGCCCAAAATGCAAAAATGCATAGCTAAAGACAGAAATGCAATGATGGCTTATTTAAAAAGTCAAGGGTATAAAGGATTGCAGAGGTTTAAATATTTTGAGATGAAAGAATTGTATGATGTCAGTAGGAAGCTTATAAGAAAAGTATTGAAAGCATCAAAGATTATAAAGATGATGTTGCTTGGAAAGAAAAAGATAGAAAAAGAAAAAGAAAAACTGAAGTTGAAGATATACAATCATCAAAGAAAGAGAAAGTTGAGTTACGATCTGATACTAATGATGAACTAAAGAATTACTTAAGAGTAGTGGATTTTGAGTATTCTACAGATGATGCTGAGATGAATATGAACAAATCTCAAATTATTGCTTTTGAAGTTGTAGACTCAAAAGATGGAAGTTATCTGATGTTTCATAGAGAATATGAAAGCTTCAGAGTGTTCAACAGGTTATGGGATTTATTGCACATTATAGATAGAGTGGATGTATTCTATTTATATCATGTGGTTCGAGATTACTTTGAACAAAATCCATCAGAAGGAGTTGGTTTAGTATTGCTTGGAGATCTCACAACTTTATGGGAAACTGAAGAACAAAGCACTGCTGAAATTTGGAAGAATCAAGAGAATTGGGAGATTGTTAGCTAGAGATTTTTTGAAGAATCTGGAGTACATGTTCTAGAGCTAGATGATGGAATTATGATTCACATGTTAGCTAATAGAAGATATCCTCTTACACCAGAACTTATGAGAAGGATGCCGAGCATGGAATGGAGGTAGAAGAAGATAATGAAATAGCATGTCTAGTCATCAAGTTGTTTATCAGGTGGACTACAATTGCTGATGATGATGAATGACTGGTATGAATTTTACTTGAATAAATTTTTTGAAATATCAAGATTTATTCAAAGTATCTGCTGATCAAACAATACTTTCATCAAAGTACTGCTTGCAGCTTTTAACCAGTTAAGTGATTTTTGAAAGAAACCTTTTGTTAACTAACAAATATTTTGAAACAAAGGTTGAATAAAATAAAGGGTTTTTGAGATGGTAACATCAATAGGTTATCAATCCACCATGGTTACAAAAGGATTGGCTAATCCATGAGCAAACGGCTCTGGTAAAGATATCTCAAATCCATTTTAGACAACTTGCTAATAAGTTGTATGGTAATCAACTCACCATATCAGTAAATGTGAAGAGTTGGCTAGCCCACAAGAAAATGGCTTGTGGTAAAGGTCAGAAAACCATTATATGGTAATTAGTTCACCATGATGAAAGAACTAACTACTCCGTGTACGCTTTTGGTAAAGACAAAATCAAATCAGTTGATAGCTGATGATTTGCTAAAAATCATATGGTTATCAATGTACCATGGTCTTATACACCAAAACATTTGGCTACTCCAGAGTTAATGGCTTTGGTAAAGAGATCAAAATCCATTAAATTTTCAATGATTCACCTCTCACGAGTTAACACATCCGAAGTGATGAGAATAGACTGCAACTTAAATCAATAAATGTACAAATTGTCAATTGTTGTTGTGTTGCTGAAAGATGGAGCTTGTTGGATGATGTCAGAAAAGAATAATTCTAAAGATACTTTGATAATACCGATACAAGCACGTAAACCGCAAAGATACAATCCAAAGACTAAGACATAATTTTTCTTAAAGATGGAGTTGTTAAAGATAATTACAAAAGAACTTGAAGTCAAACTAGTAGAATTCAAGTTAGGGAGGATTGTTGGGATACGTAAAGCTAAAGTATCAAGAGTTAAAGTGTTGAAGAAAGACAAAGTACTCGAAAAAGTCAAGGAGTCAAAGTATCTGCTAAAGAGGAAGTCAAAGTACACAAAAAGTCAAAGTATCGCAAGGCTAAAAGAACTGTTATATTCGCTATGGAAAGTCTTGTAATTCTAGAATATTCTTTATTAGATTACTTTTCGTACAAGGATACAAATTGTAAATCGTTTAGGGTTATCCTTGAGCCTATAAAAGGACCCCTAGATTGATATTATACGTACGTGACATTATTAGAGTTTTAGAGAGAAGTTCGATATTATTAGAGTTATTAAAGAGTCTGCATAATAAGCAGAGTTAGTGTTATTAATAAAATCGTTCAAAGTTAAAGTTATTCTTCTTAGCTTTGTTAAGTAAATTCCGCATACTTAATAGAGTTTTCTCAGTGTTTCTTTGTTAATAACTTAGGATTTATCCGAGGTCATTAAACCTTAAACAAGCTATTTAAGTTAGTTTGGCTAGAGTACATCGATCCAACACTTTAGATTCTCAATTTTCTCAAAAATTTTCATCTTCAAAACATCATTAACGTATTACAACAAGAAAATGAGAGTTTTCTAGAAGAAAATGAAAAGGTCAAACGACACTTCAAAGAGTTATACGATTCAATGAAAGTCACTCGTGACAAGAACAATGAAAAAATAACTTTGTTACAAAAGGAAATTGAGAATCTGAAGAGTCAGGTAAAAGGGAAAATGCCACTTGTCTTTAATGAGGATGTTGCTTCAAAGGCATCTGCAGATTCTAAATATACTGTAACTATTAAATACATTCCTCCTCATCTTAGAAATAACGAACTTGTGTTTCATAACTATTTATGTCACCTTAAGGATAGTCTAGAATGTCTCCGTGAGATTGTAGAAGAGGATAGCATAAATAAGCCACTTGATAGTGAAATTAGGTATGCATGCTTATATGTCAAACGATCTCAGGGGCTGTTAGAATATTTTAGAGCAACATGCCCTAAATCCTTATGTGAGAAAGATAAAGTTGTGATGCCTTGTTCCATGCCAATGATCCAATGTTTGATGAACACTATGAGCCGATTGCTAATGATCAGTCAAATCCATCAACAGAGGCTACCCCTAACACAGTCAACGTAGATAACCCTTCAGTTTCTATGTCATTGAGTCAAGAAGCGCCTACTGCAGATCACTCGTCCTCATCATCAAATCCTTAATCATCGAGTGTACATCATGGAAATGTTTCTGGCACCTATAATGGAGATAACCCCTTTGCTACTCCCGAAGATGCTCCATTTGAGAACATATTTGCTCCTGAACCAACTTCGTAACCATCCTCATCAGAGATCCAAACTCGCTACTTCAGCCTCAACAACAACCACACGACACCTTCAAAATGGACACATGACCATCCATTGGACAACATCATTGGAAACCCTTCGCCCAAAGATCCACTGTAAACAACTTTCAACTGATGCCTTGTGGTGCTTCTTCAACTCCGTACTATCTAAGGTCGAACCAAAAGACGTTAAAACAGCCATGATCAAGACGCTTGGTTCAATGCCATGCAAGAAGAAATTCATAAGTTTTATTGACTAGATGTATGGGAATTAGTACCGCCCTCGACAGCTATGATCATTGCTCTAAAATGCATCTTCAAAGTAAAACTTGATGAGCATGGTGATGTGCTAAAGAACAAGGCTCGATTGGTTGCAAAAGGATACCGTCAAGAGGAGGGTATTGACTTTGAAGAATCATTTGCTCCAGCTTGCACGATCGAGGCAATCGAATATTCCCGCTAACGCTGCAAGTAAGAACATGGTAGTCTATCGATGGATGTAAAGACGGCGCTTTAACGGAGATCCGAAAGAAGTTGTATACGCCACCAACCTGGTTTTATGAATCCAGAGCATCCTACTCACGTCTATCGCTTGAAGAAGGCCCTTTACGGTTTGAAGCAAGCTCCAAGGGCATGGTACGACACGCTATCAAAGTTTCTTGTATCTAATGGATTCAGCAAAGGAGCAGTTGATCCGATATTGTTCACCAGAATGTCAGGCAAACACTTAATTCATGTTCAAATCTATGTTGATGATATTATTTTTTCCTCGACTGACCCCAATGAATGTGACCATTTTTCTAAGGAAATGGGCTCCAAATTTCAAACGTCAATGATGGGACAAATGTCATTTTTCTTGGGATTACAAATTTCACAAAGTCCCAGAGGCATTTTTATCAATCAATCTAAATATGCTAATGAAATCTTAAAGAAATTTGGATTTGATTCTTGTGACCCTGTTGACATTCCCATGGTGGAGCGTACTAAAATGGATGAGGACCACTGTGGATCATGGTTGACCAAACTAAATATCGTAGTATGATTGGGTCCTGATGTACCTTACGCCAGAGACCGCATATTCTATTCGATGTATGCATATGTGCTAGATACCGTGCTAAGCCTACCAAAAAGCACCTTGAAGAAGTTAAACGGGTCTTTCGGTATCTCCAAGGAACCATCAACATGGGACTTTGGTACCCGAAGGACACCGGTATCTCACTAAAATCCTATGCAGATGCTGACCATGCAGGGTGTCAAGATACATGTCGAAGCACATCAGGAGGTGCTCAATTTTTGGGAGATAAGCTTGTGAGCTGGTCTTCAAAGAAACAAATGAGTACTTTTATATCCTCTACAGAGGCATAATACATAGCCATGTCATGTTGTTGTGCTCAAATCCTATGATTGAGATCCCAATTATCTGACTATGGCTTTGAATTCAACAAAATCCCTCTATATTGTGATAACAAGAGTGCCATTTCTCTCTCATGCAACAACGTTCAACATTCAAGAGCAAATCATATCGACATTCGACATCATTTCATCAGGGAACAAGTGGAGAATGGTGTGGTGGAACTATATTTTGTGAAGACTGAATATCAGTTAGCAAACATCTTCACCAAAGCTCTTCCTAGAGAATGTTTTGAGTTTATCCTTCCTCGACTTGGTCTAAAGAGTCTACAAACGGAAACACTCAAACGTCTTCAAGAGGAAGACGAGGAGTAAAAGTTTTTCTTCATCCATCTCTTGTAAATATTTATTCAAAAAAAAATTATAAAACCCACAAAAAGAAAATAGAAAAATATAAAATTTTAAAAATCTATAAAAATCAGAAAATCTTTGAAAAAGCTAAATAATATTTTTTTCCCATCTTTTTCTATTCTTCGATAACATCTACGGTCTTTGATTTGTCACTCTAAGAATGACACGGGTCTTTAGATGAAGTTCGAATGTATATAAGCTTTAAAAAAAAACATTTTGAGAGAATGAAAAATGGTGGTTTATTGTCATTTTAGGCAATAACCCGTTTTTAAAAGAAAGAACAGAGCCATGCTTTATCTTACTTTTCAAATCTCATGCTCTGATTCTAAAAAGAAATGTTTGTCACCAAAAAGACAAATGTTTCCTTCACAAATATTTTTCCTTCTATAAATTCTTCTGAAAAATATTTGTCATCTAATGAAAACTACATAGCTTTGAAAAATAACTCGGGCTTAATTTTTGAAAATCATCTGGACGTGTCATTTGTCAAAATATCTATCTCTCAATCAACAACTTATGTCATTGATTGAGGGGGAGAATGATTTCAAAAAGTTATTTCTCAAACAATTGCAATGTCTTATGCAATTGGTTCAAGACCTTGGCTAATGTTATGTTTTCATAAGATAATTAAGCATGCTTGAACATTGGATTTTAAAGTCTCAAAAACTGATCCTTGCCAGTTACAATGTTTTTTCAAAATCAAGTCACTATTCTCCTCAAAAGTTTTCAAAATTCATTTAAATCAATAGAGATAACAAATCTCAAAGGATTTGAAAATTGTGTGTACGGGGGAGAATTTGTGATTTAAATTGGATATAAACTGATAATTCGATAAATGGTTTTGAAACATTATAACAAGCTCTCCTCCCTACATGTGCCAAACGATTTCAAGATTTCCATGCACATGTTAAGGGGGAGCATCTATATCAAACCAAAAAGGACTGAAACGTGATTGATTTGTCTTTAAGTGCAGGTTCTCCCTAATATGTGCAAAACACTTTTCGAATCTCGATGCACATATTGAGGGGGAGCAACTTCTAGAAAACCACATCCTTTCCCAAAAATATCTTTATCAAAGTATTTAAAATACTAATATTGATCGGGAAAGTGATGTCGATATTTTTGGAAAATGTAAATCAAAGAAGTGAATCCTTAATTCTCAATCTGAGATTTTCAAGTCCTCTTGCCTCCATGTGCCAAAGCAATTTCAAACATACAATGCACATGTTGAGGGGGAGCTTTTTCTGAAATATCAAAAACAATTGAGGTGCAAAATGCTTTGATCATAGATCACAAGTACCTGGGTTGATTATTCAAATGGTTTTCAATTGGTTTCAACGGCAGAAGAACAATACCAAAAAGACCGACCAAATTTATTTTATGCATGGAGATATAAGGATGGTTAGGTTAGGTATTCGTTCCCACGAATCCCGCCAGAGCCGGAGGGATCTACCCAAGGACAATCCACTAGATAGTGTAGAGTCCTTAGGTATGATGAAAAAAAGGAGAAAAATGAGAAATGGGAAGAGTGCCGACTGAGTCTGAGCTAGTACTGGAATAAACCCAATAAGGTTCTAGTTATAAAGTCTCGGTAAGCACTGAAGGGGTTGAAGAATGAAAAAGAAATGAAATGAGAAAAAGGTGAAAATAAATAGCCCTCCATTATTCCAACCTTAGGGCAGAAACCGGGTTCAATACATATGCTACTGGTGGTTACTAAGGTAACACCGGTATTGAAGACAAGACGTCATGGACCCAGTGACGCACTGCACTACAACTTCCCAAGCTACTCAAGTTCCTCTTAAAAGGACTTGTTTCATTCTTACGGGGAACCTACATTATCTATCGACTTTCTCTTAGAGATTGTTGATATTGAAGAAGGAGACCCTCTCCCTAGTCTCTGGCATAGGAACCAAATGTGCACTATTGAGTCTAGAGCCACGAGATCATCAATATCTCTCTAGGACACAATCAATCAAGACTCACTGTTTCACACAATGTGGAAAGTGAGATTATATCTTAAGAGTCCTACGCATTATCCTTGTGGTATTGCCAGAACATCTGAGTGATATGTAAAATACTCACAATGAAGATGGAAATCCTTCTAGAGCCAACATCATACAAGCTCTTGGTAGGTAACATGTGAGATCTATCCAATAGATCAAACTTGTGACAACTGGATAGAAACAATGGGGAGATTCAATATTGAATCAACCTTGGTCCAGGAAATGGATTGACGGATACCTTTGAAAAATCGGTTGTTGTGCTTAAAACTCCTTTTTCTAGCACATCGACTGTGTATTAATATTTCAAAATAAAAGGTGTTTATGATTGATAATTGATTTTCTTTAAAACCTTCGTTGTAATGCAAAAAACTTTATATTAAGCAGTACACGATTGTTTTTCAAATAACTTTTCATCAATCGAATCTCAATTTGGTTCACTCAATTGTTGTCTTCTTGAGACTTTCCGGTTTGAGAACACTAGAGCTTTACGAAACCCCTCAAGGAGGTTCTTAGGAATTCTACCCGATCACAGAAGTACTTGTACCGATCAACGGGAACCGCCGGTGTACCTCAATTCAACGAAAGTGATCAAAGACACTTTCGCGGCGCTTTATTTCTAATGTTGTATGCGGTACACCCGACGCTTTGCAGTGATCGTAATGGAGAGGTCAATCCATAGCCGCATGCTCACACAACACATTCATTACTAAATAAATCATGATAAGTGCATCAACATCTCTGATATTTACACTCCATGCTTCGCTACCGCAAATATCATGAATCAACTAAAGCTTCCGCTACTCTGATGAGAAGAAATCATGATCCAGAATGTGAGCATGTTGGTCCAATGTCACAACATCACATAAAGTCAACACTACAAAGGAAGAGTCAGAGATTTATAATAGCTGATGATCCCAAAGCTGGCTCAAAACTCATCATCACGTGGATCAGTTAAAGACCTCCACCTGGATTAACCAAACATGCAAAACATGAAGAATCAAAGACTACGGGCCACTGAGCAAAGAACTTAATTAATAATCCTAGAACAATCAAATGTAATATCTGTTTGTATTCTTTGTAAGTTGAGGTGACCTCCCTTAGGGGAAGATTGTTAGGATTTAGAAAATCCAAGTGTTAAAGTGTCGGTCACCTCAAGTATATGTAATCGTTAGAAAGCTCGTAGTCGTAGTTATTTAATGTTAGTTAGTATTTAGTTAAGTAACACCGTGGAGGAAGGACGGGTCTTTACCCACTGTATGCCTGATCCACAGCCCGTAGGAGGCGTATTTTGTATGATACTATAAATACCCTCTACCTCCCAAGGTAGAGGGTTGGAGCTCATAATAAGATTTTTTCTTTCTCTCACTAAGCTTCCTAAACCTCTAAACTTTCTCTCTCTAAAACCTTAAGCCATACTCCCCATTTATGCTATGGTTTGATGTGTTTGTGAAATCCAATATGTTACAAGCCATTTAGTATATTACATGTTTTAAATATTTTTCAACTTATATGACTTATCTAAGTATTTAAACTAACATTTTCGACACACCTAGATGTTATCCCAAACACTCCTTAAAATAGCACATTGATTAATAAAATATTACTAAATCAACAAACAAGAGAATGAATACCAAGGTGAGAAAACCACATATTTTATTCAAACAAACAAGCATAAAAACTATTTGAGATAAGCAAATAATCAAGTAATGCAAGGTAAGACAATTAATCATTTAGCATAGCATACGAAAGTTCTTTTCATCGCTTTGTGTTAAATATAAAACATGTATACCAAGCTTGATTAGTTTCTTTTATATTTATAAATATGATCAAAACCTTAATTTCAAAAGAAGACACATTGTTGTTCAAAGACGAAAAACATCCGTCCCAATTAGATCAAAAGTTTGTGCAAAAGTTATGACCGAAAAATGAATTTCTATTATAAATCAATGATTCTATAAATTTCTATTTTGAATCAGTTTATCAAATCATTTTTAAATGAAAGTAGACTCAAATACCTTTCAAACGATAGGTGGCACGACTTCTACGGACTTACGGTTAATTAGTTATAATTTTTTGAAATTTAGACAAAAACTATCTTCTGTACCAAGGATCCGCCGGATCCCTTCCAAAAGGGATCCGCCCTTTGATAGCAAAGGGATCCGTGGATCTGACACAGATTTACAAAAATACATGTTTTGACCCGACTAAAAGGTTTAACCTTTGTAGACTTTTTAGTGAAGTTATATTACCCATTTTAATCTTTATTCAAGCTTGATTAACAAGATATCTAACAACAAAACTTCAAAGATAAAAAAACAACAAAACACTTTTCATATTATTCTTGACTTCACCAAAAATTTGATACATGGACCTTACTCGTTTGAAAACTATTTTATTTTTAAAAACTAGAGCCAACCCGCTTGTGAATATGTTTCCGTTTCAAACTTAAAACTTTTGTATCAAATATAGTATAAACCATCGCATTTGTTAATCCCCTCGATGTGAGGATGTATTTAACGCATTATGGCATATAAGGTCATCCCCTTAATATCACATAAGATTCCGCGAGACTAATGGTTTATTATAAATCAAGTTTCACCATTATTAGTCCGGCTTGTTTTTCTTTATCAAGCGTGTCATAATATGTAAAGTGTTAAATATAGTTTATGACTATATGAAAGACCAAGTATACATCACACACATAAACATCAACCACATAGACAAGCAACAATATAAAGCAATAATAAAATTAAAGCGATAAGTAAAAGGATGCACGAACCAACACGAGGATTTATAGTGGTTCGGTCACAAATCTCCTCTTCGCCCTACTCCACTCCCCGAGTATCCAACTCGAGAGTTACTTCACTAGATCAACAAACTCCATTCTTGGTGGAGAAAACCTTACACAACGTCGCTTACACTTTTTCCTGTACTAAGCTAAACACTGAGTTCTTCCACGAGGTAGAACTAAACCTATCACAACGTCGCTTACATATCCGGTACTAAGCTAAACACCGAGTTCTTCTACGAGGTAGAACCAAACCTATCACAACGTCGCTTACACTTTATCCGGTACAAGGCTAGATACCAAGTTCTTCCACGAGGTAGAACCAAACCTATCACAACGTCGCCTACACTTTATCCGGTAAAAGGATAGATACCGGGTTCCATTACAAAGGAGGAACCATTACCCGACCAATACGAAACATCTATGACACCCGTTATGTTTTGTGGCCCAACATTACAAACCTTGTATTTTATGGCACAAACACATAAACCATCTAATCTAGTTATAGATACAAGAATGTGATACTAGACAATATCCAAGACATTATGTCTTGATAAGGATTTAAAAGGTACACTTTTGAGGGTAAGCGACGTTGTGATCACATCGTCGCTTACACTTTATCCAAATAAGTGTCATCACAACGTCGCTTACACTTTATCCGGTACAAGCCCTTAATTGATCACTTTTGTATCCATTACTACCTAATTTTGTTCCTTTTCACTTTTTAGGTCTCTTAAAGGCAAATTGCTGGAATGAAACTTATTTGGACGAAAAGGCGCGAATATACGAAGAAAATGGACAAAGTCAAGAATCGAGACACTCAAGCTGCTGGAATTGAAGGGACACATCGCTAAATGTGACGCCGTCGCAAACACCTTGAGACGACTCGAAAGCAAATTGCTATTTTACAAGTGACGCATCGGTTTAAAAGAGTAGGGCCGCAACTCGACGGCCTAGATTTGGATCCGCACGGAGTCGTGATTGAAGCCGATGGCGTCACGAGCATAAGGTGATGCCGTCACGGAGTTGACGTGGCCAAGACGAAACCCTAATGGCGGCGACCTGACGGCGTCACAATTAAAGAGTGACGCCGTCGCATCTTGTAACACTATATATAGAATCCGAATTTTTAATTTTTAGAGAGGTAGTTTTGTGGAGTAAAAACCTAAACCGAACCAACGCTGTCTTGGGCAGTATCTTAGGGTTCTATACCCTATTTTACAACAATATAAGTGTTTTACTTCATTGATTTAATCATGTCTTCAATTGTTTGTGTGTATGCTTGCATGTTCTCCATGTCCGGCTAATTTACTTGTGTGTTTGCTTAGATATATGAAACGTAGGTATTGAATATTGATTGGTTGTCTCTTATCTTAATTGTGATTGACCTAGTATTGCGATAGGTCATCCGTTGTGTTATTAATGCTTGATTAGTCTTTGTCGAACCTTAGCTTATAGTTACTAGTGGAATTGTATGCTAAATATCCAAAGATAACCTTAGTGTTAAGTTTATGAATCCTAGAGATTTCGTAGTCATTAACCTTAGGTAGCTTCAAAGAGTTAGGGATAAACGCATACCCTATGACCTTAGAAACACAACGCGTTAAGAATAAGGACGTGACAATTTAACGATCAATAGGAGATAACTAGGGAGTAATAACATCTAAGTAAACACATTTTTAATCATCATAAGAGCACACAACAATAGACATAGACTACACTCACCTTAGTTTAGATAATTAGATAAGTAGAGTAATCGGTAGAAATACCACCCCCCAAATCCAATACCCCGAGATTCGTAATTTCAATTTTCTAAAAACATAAAAAAGATAAAAAATAATCTTCCTCAACCCCAACCTTAGCGTAGTAATTTCTCACTAGCATTCCTATTCTCGTAGAGAACGATATCAATACCCGAGGCTTACCCTAATACTACACTACAACGATTAGGTTCACTGCCTAGGGTGTTGAAAAACTTGCTCGACGAAAAGGAAGTTCCTTTGACCCCAACTTTCGTGTAATGCGTATCAAGTTTTTGCCACGGGGAATAGAATAGCTAGTTAGATTTCCACCTCTTTAGGTTTCCTTGCTTGATTCCTATCAAGTAAGCTTTTTTCCCATTTTTAGCTTCCTCGTAGTCTATCCCCTTCTTCGTGACCTTTGTTCAGAAGCCGATCACTCACCATGATTCGCATCTTTTGCCAAAGAGTCTTCACACTACCCGCCCCCAATCCCGAAATAGAGAACGCAATCCCAGAAAACCTTTCACCCGTTCACCACTTTGGAAATCACCTAGGGCATAATGAAATAAATTGGCAACAACATAGTCCCTTCTATGACTCGGATTTCGATGAGGAGTTTGACTAAGGTGAAGCACTTGATAATGGGGAGGTCATCGTTGAAGTTAATTTTGAAATGGAAGAAGACCCCTCCCAATATTTTGACCCTAGGTGTAGAATTGAGAAAGATAGTCCTTTAACATGCAATTCACTTGCAAAATAGGATTAGAAGGATTCGATGCTTACTTGAATTCGTTCTTGCCGTTAAACTTAATCTCTAGGAACCTATACAATAAAATTAAGGTCAATGGGTTAACTTATCAAGGGAACAATATTGTTGAAGCAAATACCATTTGCATGTGTTTGTTGGAAGTTTTACTTATTTGGTAGAATTCATGGTCTTAGAAAACTTAGGAGAATTAATTGATAAGGACCTCACTGAAGTAATTTTGGAAAACCTTTTAAGAAAATGACTAGGTAGAATGAACGAATGATTGATGGTCTAATTACATTCTATGATGAGGTTGAAGACTTTGTCTACCAAATGCCACGTGCTCATCCTAGGTTTAAACACAAGGATATTGAGACATGTAATAGAATGACTTCTATTCCACTACTTAGTGAAAGGGATAAGCAAAATCATATGAATAAACTAAGAGGTATTACAAACAATGCCTCGCGTTAGGAGATGAGTATAAGAAAAGTGAGAGAACATTGGAATGGCTTAGATATGGGCACGTAAGCTGCACGAGACTACGAGGAGCACCGACTTTGAGTCTAGCTACAAGACTCTTAAATAAAGAAAAGCGCCGTGGGAGGCAACCCATGCTTAATTGTTTGCATGTTTGTGTGTCGTATATCTTTTATTGATTGTTTATTCTAATGTTTAAATTTGTAAAAATGCTTTATTTTGTCTTTAACCTCGTCTTAATTACATATAAAGGTATTTTACATAAGGGATAAGTGTAGGAGGATTACACACGTTTTCAAAAAGAACGTGAACATGAGAATTACAATTATTTAAAAGATATACATGTGTGTTTGTTCGAGTCAAATGCTTGTATCGAGTCATAATGGATGTTTTGCGTGAAATTTTTCCGATTCTAAAGATAAAATTTTTTCGAATTTTTCCAAAATCGCACCGGTTTTTCAGATAACCCGACGGCGTCAGTGGTCGAACCTGACGGCGTCAAGAGGAGCGTAAACCGCTACTACTTTTTCTTGTTTTCTGAGCTACTTATAAATTTTTGGAATTTTCAGTGTCTTAATTTTCCGTAAAATCTGTAAACATCCATTCCACAAGCATTATATCCTAGTTTAGTAGAGTCATACATATATTGTTACCTCCGATTTTACGTAAGGTTTCGTTTGTTTTCTTCAAAGTGTGCGTGTTTAATTTATCAAGAAGAAGATACATAAGATTGGAAGGAGATTTTCACGCAAACACTCTTTTTGGAAGAAAATTTAACCACTACTTCACACGGATCCTACCGAGCTAATCAAGGGAGTAGTAGTTTCTTTCGTTTTTTAATTACCTTCCATTATCATAACTTTGATACTTTCGGGGAACATTGGGGACAATGTTCAGTTTAAGTGTAGGGAGGGAAAATAAAACAGAAACTTTGAAACTATGCTTATCCTTGACTATTTGCTTTGTCCAATTTTATTTGTGTAATAAACCATGAGAAATATCGGTTAGGGTAATTTTGGCACCAAATTTAAAAATTTTTCACTTACAAGTAGGAGTGGGCCATTTGTCTTAATAAAGCGTCTCATGGATAGGAAGTTATATGACTAGCACAAAAACCCTTTACCACCTAAATTTCACCCAAAATGTGAGGATCGCCCTTAGATTTTTAGGAATTAAAGCATTCCACTTTAATGCTTCGAGTGTGTACCGGTAGTATAATAGATTCTAGAACTTGTTTTGTGATGCATTCCGAGATCGCTAGTGAGATTACACTTTTGTAGTTAGGAATAACTAAATGATAAGAGGCATTAGGATAACCCTTGTTTGATACCCGTAATATAATTACTTCTTCCACATCGGTTGAGTAATTCCCCCACACCCTTGCATTATACTCATCTTTAGTACACGATACCCCTAGTTAACCCTCTGAGCCTATCCTTTTCGCGGTTCTCGTGATGTTTCGTTTTCCGAAATATCAATGAAGAGCATTGTTTACAATCCACCCCCAAATGTACACCCAAATCGCCTTTAGCCTACCTTGTATGCACTCACTTTTAGTGCATTATTGTTATCATACTTAACCATTAGTTCAATTATCTAGTTGCTTGCATAAGTTGCTAAGTCGAGTCATATCCTTTGTACGCAGTTTTGGGACGATTGGGACTCATGGGAAAAGTTAAATTTTATAAAATGACGGGAAGGAACGTTAAATTCAAATTCCCTTTATTTGCGTAATAATGTACTCCAAGTGTTTTGATCTTTTCAATTCGGGTCAAATTAGTGTTAGAGTAATAAAAATTCAAGTGTAGGGATGTGCCTATAAATCCTTATCGTTTTGATGTTATCGTAGAGGATGGTAGAGTAAAAGTGTATGAAAAAAAAAAAAAATAAAAAAAAATAAAATCGAAAAAAAAGATTGTTAACAAAAAAAAAGAAAAAAAAAAGAAAAAAAAATGGGCTACCATCCTACATCTATCTTTAAATTTATGTTCGTTTGTTTCAATTTATCTAGAGTTTAGAGTGTCGAGTCTTGGCTTAACAACGCCATACTTCTCATGCTTGTAACATAAAGATTTTTGACTTGCCACCACTAAATCGCCTATCCCACCAAACCCTTTGTTTCCCTACCGTAAGTCTAACGTTACAACCCTTTAAAAGACCTCTTGGATAGTTTTTCCTAGGTGCTTACGCCAAAGCGATGGAGGTTTGATCTAGTCTCAAGCCTATGGTAATCTATGTACTAGGACCGGTTAATGTGTTTATCTTCCATTTCCAACTTGATATATTTCATATACACCCGAGAGATGAGAGTATCCAAACACCACTTGTCAGGTGCTAGTATGTAATTTCCGTGCTTGTTATGACTTTTGCAGGACTTATATGTGTTGTGAATCGTTCTAAACTAATGCTTCATGACCCCTAACTTATAAATTAATTGGCCAAAAGCACATTTGCTTGAGGACAAGCAAATACCAAGTGTAGGGATATTTGATAAGGATTTGAAAGGTACACTTTGAGGGTCGTTTAAGCCCTTAATTGATCACTTTTGTATCCATTACTACCCAATTTCGTTCCTTTTCACTTTTTAGGTCTCTTGAAGGCAAATTGCTGGAATGACACTTATTTGGACGAAAAGGCGCTAATATACAAAGAAAATGGCCAAAGTCAAGAATTGAGACACTCAAGCTGCTGGAATTGAAGGGGACGGCGTCACTGCTTAAATGCGACGTCGTCGCGACACACCTTGAGACGACTCAGAGAGCAAATTGCTATTTTACAAGTGACGCCATCAGGTTTAAAAGAGTAGGGCTTCGCAACTCAGACGGCCTAGATTTGGATCCAGACGGCGTCAAGGATTGAAGTCGACGGCGTCACGAGCATAAGGTGACGCCGTCACAGAGTTGACGTGGCCAAGACAAAACCCTAATGGCGCGACCGACGGCGCAAAATTAAAGAGTGACTCGCCGCATCTTGTAACACTATATATAGAATCCGAATTTTTCAGTTTTTAGAGAGGTAGTTTTGTGGAGTAAAACCTAAACCGAACCAAGGTCTTGGGCATATCTTAGGGTTCTATACCCTATTTTACAACAAGATAAGTGTTTTACTTCATTGATTTAATCATGTCTTCAATTGTTTGTGTGTATGCTTGCATGTTCTCCATGTCCGGCTAATTTACTTATGTGTTTGCTTAGATATATGAAACCTAGGTATTGAATATTGATTGGTTGTCTCTTATCTTAATTGTGATTGACCTAGTATTGCGATAGGTCATCCGGTGTGTTATTAATGCTTGATTAGTCTTTGTTGAACCTTAGCTTATAGTTACTAGTGGAATTGTAGGCTAAATATCCAAAGATAACCTTAGTGTTAAGTTTATGAATCTTAGAGATTTCGTAGTCATTAACCTTAGGTAACTTCAAAGAGTTAGGGATAAACACATACCCTACGACCTTAGAAACACAACGCGTTAAGAATAAGGACGTGACAATTCAACCATCAATAGAAGATAACTAGGGAGTAATAACATCTAAGTAAACACATTTTTAATCATCATAAGAGCACACAACTATAGACATAGACTACATTCACCTTAGTTTAGATAATTAGATAAGTAGAGTAATCGGTAGAAATACCAACCCCCCAAATCCAATACCCCGAGATTCGTAATTTCAATTTTCTAAAAACATAAAAAAGATAAAAAATAATCTTCCTCAACCCCAACCTTAGCGTAGTAATTTCTCACTAGCATTCCTATTCCCGTAGAGAACGATATCAATACCCGAGGCTTACCCTAATACTACACTACAACGATTAGGTTCACTGCCTAGGGTGTTGAAAAACTTGCTCGACGAAAAGGAAGTTCCTTTGACCCCGAACTTTCGTTGTACGCGTATCAAGTTTTTGGCACCGCTGCCGGGGAATAGAATAGCTAGTTAGATTTCCACCTCGTTTAGGTTTCCTTGCTTGATTCCTATCAAGTAAGCTTTTTTCCCATTTTTAGCTTCCTCGTAGTCTATCCCCCTTCTTCGTGACCTTTGTTCGTAAAGCCGATCACTCACCATGATTCGCATCTTTTGCCAAAGAGTCTTCACACTACCCGCCCCCAATCCCGAAATAGAGAACGCAATCCCAGAAAACCTTTCACCCGTTCACCACTTTGGAAATCACCTAGGGCATAATGAAATAAATTGGCAACAACATAGTCCCTTCTATGACTCGGATTTCGATGAGGAGTTTGACTAAGGTGAAGCACTTGATAATGGGGAGGTCATCGTTGAAGTTAATTTTGAAATGGAAGAAGACCCCTCCCAATATTTTGACCCTAGGTGTAGAATTGAGAAAGATAGTCCTTTTAACATGCAATTCCCTTGCAAAATAGGATTAGAAGGATTCGATGCTTACTTGAATTCGTTCTTGCCGTTAAACTTAATCTCTAGGAACCTATACAATAAAATTAAGGTCAATGGGTTAACTTATCAAGGGAACAATATTGTTGAAGCAGTCACTCATTTGCATGTGTTTGTTGGAAGTTTTACTTATTTGGTAGAATTCATGGTCTTAGAAAACTTAGGAGAATTAATTGATAAGGACCTCACTGAAGTAATTTTGGAAAACCTTTTAAGAAAATGACTAGGTAGAATGAACGAATGATTGATGGTCTAATTACATTCTATGATGAGGTTGAAGACTTTGTCTACCAAATGCCACGTGCTCATCCTAGGTTTAAACACAAGGATATTGAGACATGTAATAGAATGACTTCTATTCCACTACTTAGTGAAAGGGATAAGCAAAATCATATGAATAAACTAAGAGGTATTACAAACAATGCCTCGCGTTAGGAGATGAGTATAAGAAAAGTGAGAGAACATTGGAATGGCTTAGATATGGGCACGTAAGCGTGCACGAGACTACGTAGGAGCACGACTTTGAGTCTAGCTACAAGACTCATAAATAAAGAAAAGCGCTTCGTGGGAGGCAACCCATGCTTAATTGTTTGCATGTTTGTGTGTCGTATATCTTTTATTGATTGTTTATTCTAATGTTTAAATTTGTAAAAATGCTTTATTTTGTCTTTAACCTCGTCTTAATTACATATAAAGGTATTTTACATAAGGGATAAGTGTAGGGAGGATTACACACGTTTTCAAAAAGAACGTGAACATGAGAATTACAATTATTTAAAAGATATACATGTGTGTTTGTTCGAGTCAAATGCTTGTATCGAGTCATAATGGATGTTTTGCGTGAAATTTTTCCGATTCTAAAGATAAAATTTTTTCGAATTTTTCCAGAAAATCGCACCAGCTTTTTCAGATAACCTGACGGCGTCAGGGTCGCAACCTGACGGCGTCAGTAGGAGCAGAAACTGCTTACTACTTTTTCTTGTTTTCTGAGCTACTTATAAATTTTTGGAATTTTCCAGGTCTTAATTTTCCAGAAAATCTGTAAACATCCATTCCACAAGCATTATATCCTAGTTTAGTAGAGTCATACATATATTGTTACCTCCGATTTTACGCGAAGGTTTCGTTTGTTTTCTTCAAAGTGTGCAGGTTTAATTTATCAAGAAGAAGATACATAAGATTAGAAGGAGCTTTTCACGCAAACACTCTTCTTGGAAGAAAATTTAACCACTACTTCACACGGATCCTACCGAGCTAATCAAGGGAGTACTAGTTTCTTTCGTTTTTAATTACCTTCCATTATCATAACTTTGATACTTTCCGGGAACATTGGGGACAATGTTCAGTTTAAGTGTAGGGAGGGAAAATAAAACAGGAACTTTGAAACTATGCTTATCCTTGACTATTTCGTTTGTCCAATTTTATTTGTGTAATAAACCATGAGAAATACCGGTTAGGGTAATTTTGGCACCAAATTTAAAATTTTTCACGACAAGTAGGAGTGGGCCATTAGTCTTAATAAAGCGTCTCATGGATAGGAAGTTATATGACTAGCACAAAAACCCTTTACCACCTAAATTTCACCCAAAATGTGAGGATCGCCCTTAGATTTTTAGGAATTAAAGCATTCCACTTTAATGCTTCGAGTGTGTACCGGTAGTATAATAGATTCTAGAACTTGTTTTGTGATGCATTCCGAGATCGCTAGTGAGATTACACTTTTGTAGTTAGGAATAACTAAATGATAAGAGGCATTAGGATAACCCTTGTTTGATACCCGTAATATAATTACTTCTTCCACATCGGTTGAGTAATTCCCCCACACCCTTGCATTATACTCATCTTTAGTACACGATACCCCTAGTTAACCCCTCAGAGCCTATCCTTTTCGCGGTTCTCGTGATGTTTCGGTTTTCCGAAATATCAATGAAGAGCATTGTTTACAATCCACCCCCAAATGTACACCCAAATCGCCTTAGCCTACCTTGTATGCACTCACTTTTAGTGCATTATTGTTATCATACTTAACCATTAGTTCAATTATCTAGTTGCTTGCATAAGTTGCTAAGTCGAGTCATATCCTTTGTACACAGTTTTGGGACGATTGGGACTCATGGGAAAAGTTAAATTTTATAAAATGACGGGAAGGGAACGTTAAATTCAAATTCCCTTTATTTGCGTAATAATGTACTCCAAGTGTTTTGATCTTTTCAATTCGGGTCAAATTAGTGTTAGAGTAATAAAAATTCAAGTGTAGGGATGTGCCTATAAATCCTTATCGTTTTGATGTTATCGTAGAGGATGGTAGAGTAAAAGTGTATGAAAAATAAAAAAAATAAAATAAAATAAAATCGAAAAAAAAGATTGTTAACAAAAAAAAAGAAAAAAAAAAAAAAACGGGCTACCATCCTACATCTATCTTTAAATTTATGTTCGTTTGTTTCAATTTATCTAGAGTTTAGAGTGTCGAGTCTTGGCTTAACAACGCCATACTTCTCATGCTTGTAACATAAAGATTTTTGACTTGCCACCACTAAATCGCCTATCCCACCAAACCCTTTGTTTCCCTACCGTAAGTCTAACGTTACAACCCTTTAAAAGACCTCTTGGATAGTTTTTCCTAGGTGCTTACGCCAAAGCGATGGAGGTTTGATCTAGTCTCAAGCCTATGGTAATCTATGTACTAGGACCGTTAATGAGTGTTTATCTTCCATTTCCAACTTGATATATTTCATATACACCCGAGAGATGAGAGTATCCAAACACCACTTGTCAGGTGCTAGTATGTAATTTCCGTGCTTGTTATGACTTTTGCAGGACTTATATGTGTTGTGAATCGTTCTAAACTAATGCTTCATGACCCCTAACTTATAAATTAATTGGCCAAAAGCACATTTGCTTGAGGACAAGCAAATACCAAGTGTAGGGATATTTGATAAGGATTTGAAAGGTACACTTTTGAGGGGTCGTTTAAGCCCTTAATTGATCACTTTTGTATCCATTACTACCCAATTTCGTTCCTTTTCACTTTTTAGGTCTCTTGAAGGCAAATTGCTGGAATGACACTTATTCGGACGAAAAGGCGCGAATATACAAAGAAAATGACCAAAGTCAAGAATTGAGACACTCAAGCTGCTGGAATTGAAGGGGACGGCGTCACTGCTTAAATGCGACGTCGTCGCGACACACCTTGAGACGACTCAGAGAGCAAATTGCTATTTTACAAGTGACGGCATCAGGTTTAAAAGAGTAGGGCTTCGCAACTCAGACGGCCTAGATTTGGATCCAGACGGCGTCAAGGATTGAAGTCGACGGCGTCACGAGCATAAGGTGACGCCGTCACAGAGTTGACGTGGCCAAGACAAAACCCTAATGGCAGCGACCCGACGGCGTCAAAATTAAAGAGTGACTCCGTCGCATCTTGTAACACTATATATAGAATCCGAATTTTTCAGTTTTTAGAGAGGTAGTTTTGTGGAGTAAAAACCTAAACCGAACCAAGGCTGTATTGGGCAGTATCTTAGGGTTCTATACCCTATTTTACAACAAGATAAGTGTTTTACTTCATTGATTTAATCATGTCTTCAATTGTTTGTGTGTATGCTTGCATGTTCTCCATGTCCGGCTAATTTACTTATGTGTTTGCTTAGATATATGAAACCTAGGTATTGAATATTGATTGGTTGTCTCTTATCTTAATTGTGATTGACCTAGTATTGCGATAGGTCATCCGGTGTGTTATTAATGCTTGATTAGTCTTTGTTGAACCTTAGCTTATAGTTACTAGTGGAATTGTAGGCTAAATATCCAAAGATAACCTTAGTGTTAAGTTTATGAATCTTAGAGATTTCATAGTCATTAACCTTAGGTAACTTCAAAGAGTTAGGGATAAACACATACCCTACGACCTTAGAAACACAACGCGTTAAGAATAAGGACGTGACAATTCAACCATCAATAGAAGATAACTAGGGAGTAATAACATCTAAGTAAACACATTTTTAATCATCATAAGAGCACACAACTATAGACATAGACTACATTCACCTTAGTTTAGATAATTAGATAAGTAGAGTAATCGGTAGAAATACCAACCCCCCAAATCCAATACTCCGAAATTCGTAATTTTAATTTTCTAAAAAATATAAAAAAGATAAAAAATAATCTTTCTCAACCCCAACCTCAGCGTAGTAATTGCTCACTAGCATTCATATTCCCCTAGAGAACGATATCAATACCCGAGGCTTACCCTAATACTACACTACAACGATTAGGTTCACTGCCTAGGGTGTTGAAAAACTTGCTCGACGAAAAGGAAGTTCCTTTGACCCCGAACGCGCGTTGTACGATCATGTCTAATGGATATGAAATCCTAAACTAAACATCAAGAACACAAAGCATGATGTAGTTAGGCTTCTATGAATGAAGATGACAAGTTTCCCAAGCTTGTTGTAGAAGATCTTCATGTGCTTGTATGCTTGTGATGGGTGATCACTTCAGTAGGTAAGGATGCAAGATCTCTAGGCTTGCTTTGGAGGATCACTTTGGGAGAATGTTTACAACAAATGAAAGTTAGAAGCATTATGATCATATGAGATGTGGGTGGTTTACATGTTTCCTATTGATCTAAGTATGTTAGAAATGGTGGAGAGAAAGTATGTGTGAAGGTGTAAAGAAATTGTACGAAGTGGTTTGCTATTTATAGGCAAAATGGCCAAGACAAGCTTCTGCCCCAAGGATCCCTTCTGAGAGGGATCCGGCGCTTGTAATCGAAGGGATCCGTGGGAAATTAGAGGGATCCGTGGGACGCTCCCATTTACCCATGGGTCTTGGGTCATGGACTTTGGGTCATGGGTACCCAACTAGATACAATGTATCTAGAAAATGGGCTATGGACTTTGGGTCATGCGTATGGGTTATGGATCATGGTATTTACCCAACACATTTACTTTTGTTTATATATTTTATAAAATGTAAGTAACCAAAATTACTTAAGTGTTTAACTAAACATGTTTAATGGTTTGTTAAGGGTTTGATCATAACGCAACATAATTTATAGATCAAAGAACAAATTCTGACAACTTATTTTATTTCATCAAAATAAAAATGCTAATTTTTTTTTAAAAATAAACTAACTTGTAAATGGTAAATCGTTAAGCAATAAAAAATACACTATCGTGACGATATTTTTTTATCTCTCAATATATAGGCATTTTAATATATTTTCGACGATTTTTTTGAGTTTTTTTAATGTTAAAATTTACGTCTGAAAAAATCACATATGATTTCATAAATCAAATGTGATATTAAAATAATAAATTACATGTGATTTTTTTAGAAGTTAATTTCATCAATCACATCAAAAGTTGAATAAAAGTTCGTCGAAATTATATAGAGTTGCCCCTCTATAAAAAGAGGAGTTAATTCTTGTCAAGATGATATGACTTTTTTTGCGAACGACGGTTTATTTTTAAAGAATACAAGTGGGTTTTTTTAGTTTAATGAAAAATTATATGACTAAAATTTGTTTATTGTATCTTTATAGAATTTGTGTTATATATTAAACTTTTCTCTAAAATTGTATGTAGGTGTTATCGAGTGATAACCACTATATAAGATGACAACGCTATGAAATTGTCACAAATTACAAAAAAATAGGTGAAATTTAAAAGTATAAATATATAAAAACGAAAGAAAAATATAAGATGGCTACACACGATTCAAAAAGTTCCGAATTAGCTCATTTTTAAACAAGCATCGTCTTGATTCGATTTACTATTTTGTGCTCTCAACTATAAGAACAAGGTCTATTCAAGATATCTTTTATGTTGATTATATGATATCTAAAACTAATTTTAGGCGACTCGTAATGCATCGGTCGAATCCTCGGTCAACTTCATTTGCGACGCGTTTGACTACACCCTTTCTCGTTTGACGTGTTCTAGACCAAAAAAAGGGGAGGACTCGGTCTTGCATAGGACCGAGTCATTGAGTATGTTTGTGTGTGTGAGTGATTTATTTTATTAATTTTTATGGGGTATATTCGTGTTTAAATGTGATATGTTTTTGGTGGTTTCGGTCACCCATTACGGACAATTGGTCATGAATTATTGTAGAGAGAGAAAGCTGATTTGATAGTGGTGTTTTTGAAACTGTTGTGGTCATCATTACGGATTTACGGGTAGCCTAATAGTCGACATTGTAGAATGAACACGAGTGATTAGTTGGTGTAGGGTTCTACTGTTAAAATAGTGTTGATAAGTGATTTAAGATCATTTACATATCCAAACTTTATTTAAATACCAATGGATCAATTCCCACCTACAATCTTAATTTGATAAAATAGATGCGATTAAACCCAACATTTAAAAAACTTACTTTCATCAAAAAAAATTTCAAATATTAATTTCTCGTAAATCGTTAATCATTAAGCGAAAAAAAATATACCATCACGATGTGCATTTAATTATCTTTCTATAAATGGCCACTTTCATATACTTTCGACAATTTTTTTCTTCGTATTTTTCACCCTCTTTTTTTGTTTTTTTTACGTTTTTTGTCCGTTGTTTAAGCTTGCATGAAAAAATCACATGTGATTAAACACTAATTATAATATACTGGTAAAATCACATGTGATACTTGTGTTAAATCACATATAATATTATTACATATCATATGCGATTTAATACTAATATCACATGTGATTTTATTAGAATATTCAAATTAGTGTTTAATCACATGTGATTTCTCATGCACGTTTCAACAAAGACGAAAAGCCGTAAAAAAACAATATAAAAACCGAAAAAAAAGGTTTTTCAAAAGTATATTAAAGTGTCAGTCTATAGAAAGATAATTAAATGCTGTTCGTGACGGTATAATTTGTTTTGTCTAACGATTAACAGTTTATGAAATATTTAAATTATAAAAAATATGTGAAATATTAAAATGATTTTAATCTCAGGTGTTGATTTGTTTATATGCTGTTCGTGACGGTATAGTTTATTTTGTCTAACGATTAACAGTTTATGAAATATTTAAATTATAAGAAATATGTGAAATATTAAAATGATTTTAATCTCAGCTGTTGATTTGTTTATAGATGGATGGTGGGGACGAGTAATTTGACATGTGAAAAGAGTTTAATATGTAAATAACTCTTCTCGTTGATGGATAGTTAAACATAAACATCACTATTCGTAGTTAAATGCAAATTTAAATGTGGTAATTATTCGAATACACAATCTAGCTACTATTTGTATGAATTAGGACTGATGATACGGGCTCAATCAACATGTCACTCTTTCATAGTCGTTGTAGGGTTCATTTGCTCAATAGCCATAAAATTACTAATAGAGACTATTTATGAGAATTAGGAAAAGATAAACGTGTTGCAATTGTGACTAGGGCTGCAATCAAGCTAAGCTTTTATCAAGCAACTCGAGCTCGAGCTTGACTCGATCAAGCCAAGCTTTTATCAAGCTCAAGCCCAAGCTCAATCCCAATAAATTGGCTCGAAACATATAACAAGCCAAGCTCAAGCTTTTGATAGCTTGGCTCGAACTTTTATCAAGCTTTTATCAAGCCTTAGTATATATATATTTTTATATTAAATTCATATAAGTAACTAAGGTCCAATTTGAAAATTATTTTAATTATAAGGATTTACTTCATAAAGAATTATTTAATATTCTCTTAAAGGACTTTTATATGGTAAATAGAGTTGAAATTATTTGTAACAGCGATATCTTAGACCAATGATGTTGCTTACTTGTTTTATATCTAGAAGCGAATACAAGTTTATAGTTATGATTCGTGAATATTAATAGACCGAAATATATACTACTATCAGATAATTTTAGCTTTTGTTTATACTTAGTATATCGATTACAACATCAATTAGTACTTTGGCTTATGTTTTATTCTAATGTTGGACTTAGCACGAAAATGTTATTGTTAGTTTTATTATTGTTAAATTAATTTAATTTAGTTTTCAAATGTGGTTTTAGTTTGTATTACTTCATAAATATATATATTTTGATGACTTTGTCTACCAAATACAATATTTTTTTATACATTCAAGCTTTTCAAGCCAAGCTCAAGCCTTGTCGAGCTCGAGCTCGGCTTGACTCGATTACACCCCTAATTGTGACGTCTAAGAGCATGCACAATGGTTAATGCCGAATTCGGTGTTATTCGGTGTTAACCATTGGGTGTTCGGTGTTATTCCGGTGTTAAAGGACCGGTGTTAACACACCAACGCCGATTTTTTATTTTTTTTTTCCTAAATGAGGGGTTGTTTTTGTAAATTGTTGGTGAGTTAAAGTTTAACTTGGGAATGTTATGATTGTGGGTGTTTTTTGGTGAGTTAAGATGAAATGTTAAAGTTGATGTGGCGCAGACGTGGTACGGTGTTAAAGTTTAACTTGTGTTTTTAATGGGAGTGCTTTAAGCACCATTGCTTAATATGGCTGAAACATGGAATACGTACGTACCTTTTTTTTTTTTGTTTTTTTGTTGAAGGTTTATTCACCCGATAAAATATATTATATCAAAAAAACATTAAATTACAAAAATGTGGTGACTCTTACATCATGGCCCGATTAAGGCTGAACAAACACACCATATGTGCATCAAACCTACTCTAACAAAGCTAACCAACTAGCTCATACAAAACCAATAAAATTGTTTATGACATGCCATAAACAAAAATACAACTAACTACTTCTTTTTGCGACCTTGTACCATGAAGTCATATAATTTGCAATGTCATCACAGTTCTCGTACACTTCATCTTCACTATCCGTGCTCACTTCCATAAACGAGTCCCCACCTCTATTGGTACCCGTATTCACTTCCACATGAGTCTTGCTCGAACTTGAAGCCTTTCCTTCCATGTTAGTATCCTCAAAAGAAGTAGCAAATTCTTTGGATAAAACATCATACTTGTTAGACGTGTTGATCTCCTTGCTTTATTATACGCATTCAACTTTACCTTGGTGGTAGCATTTGCATTTGTATTTCCACTTTTAGAAGTAGCCCCTTTAGAAGGATTATAGTACACTTTCGGAATATATTGAACCTTGGTACCAACATTAATACGTGTTCTTCCACATCCTTTCGCACCGCCAAATTTACCAGTTTGACGTTTACCAACCATTTGAAATCCATCATTAGTTTTTTTTCAATATTAGGGGCTGATGTAGTGGCCCTCTTTAAGCAAGAATCACTAATGTGCCGAAAACTTTACATAAGTCACACTTAGGTGGT
Source organism: Chrysanthemum makinoi (assembly GCA_910596185.1). Taxonomy (NCBI): domain Eukaryota; kingdom Viridiplantae; phylum Streptophyta; class Magnoliopsida; order Asterales; family Asteraceae; genus Chrysanthemum; species Chrysanthemum makinoi. The sequence goes on from OU343220.1 coordinate 123,511,138, forward strand.
TTCATTCGTATTCGACCCGCACCGTTTCAATAATAAATCCCCCACCATCAAGCAATGGTATAGCCATGGTAATACTTTCCTTCAACACATCATTTGCCCTAACCTCAATTAAACAACGAGCAAAGCTATATATTCATACTAGCTTCAAGATCCACCCGATGGGCGGGCTAGCTCTATGAAATATTATAAGAGTAACTTATACATTTGATTATCTCAAAAGACCATAACAAATATGTAATGAGTTACACGAAATATTATAAGAGTAACTTATAAACCGTCTTTAAGGAACACCAAAAAACAGCGTATGAATAACAAAAAAAGATTTAATGTTTAAAGTCTATTCAATACTTCATTGTAGACAACATTAGTGGTTTCATTAGTGTAGTTGATGTCTCTGTCTCAACAAAGTACATTACGTACTTGTTTGTTTTTTTACTCTTGACACCGTCACATATAACTCACCGTGTAAAAAGACCATAACAAGTGTGAACAATTTGTTTCCTTAAACCTAATTAAAGTTATCAAAATCAGCCAACATATGAGTTCCATCCAAATACTTGCATCTATTAGAAGTTTGTGAACTCTATAACGAAATTAAAAATGAACGAATTGATTTTTTTTTTTAATTTAGAAGTGATAATTATATGTAGATCAACGACAAAAACTTATTATTGCATATATGGAGGCGTGAATGTATGATTACTTAATCAAATAAACCATCATGTCTTTAGCAAATATTTAACAAACTTTTCTTATACATATATCATCTCATCTATATCCAAGAGAATGTGTAACTATAATCGATTCAAGTTTCAATTTAATTGCATCTTTCATGATCATTATCGTATCTATAGCACTCTGCGAATTTGTCTTATGTCCTTTTCCTAAACCATGAGGTGATGGCACATGACGATTCTTCGCTAATGTGTTTCTCATTTCATTACACGCGTTTATTGAGTCACTCATTGATCTCTACAGAGAAGCTGAAAAAGAAAACAATAAACATTATAATGTTTGAAATGTTGAGATGCATTTGAAGAAATTAAATCAACAAAAACCACTGTTAGGATTCAGAAAATCCAGTAGTTAAAGAGTCGGTCACCTCAAGTATATGTATTCGTTAGAAAGCTCGTAGTCGTAGTCATGTAATGTTAGTAAGTAGTTTGTTAAGTAACACCGTGGAGGACGGACGGGTCTTTACCCATCAGATGCTGATCCACGCCCGTAGGAGGCGTGACTTGTAAGAAACTATAAATACCCTCTACCTCCCAAGGTAGAGGGTTGGAGCTTCATAATATCATTTTTCTTTGTCTCACTAAGTTCCCAAATCTCTTCCACTTTCTCTCTCTAAAACTCATACCATACGCCCCATTGTATTATGTTATGATGTGTTTATGAAAACCAATATGTTAAAAATGGTATCAAGAGCCATGGTTTGATCACTCATCTTTCATGTTCTTGGATTTCTAGTGGTTTTCAAAAGGTTTTTGGGTTTGAATGAGTTTAGAGTAGTTTGCATCATTTAGATCATTTCTAGCGTTAAAGTTTGGATTTTGATAGTACTTTTGTGTTTAGAATCATTATAAGTGGTTAGGTTTTGGTTTGGAAGGCTTGAATCATCGTGGTTGGGTTGTTTTTGGATTGAAAAGTGGTGTTTTTAGAAAGTTTCCTTGAAGCGATTTGTGTCCCAAACTTCATGCGATTTGTCCCTTTCGTAATTCCTTATTGAAGCGATTTGTCACAACTTTTGTGCGATTTGTCTGTTTCTGAGAAGCGATTTGTGCACTAAGCGATTTGTCTATTGAGACAAAACGACAAGAAAGGACAAAGTAGTGGAAGTAGTGGTTGTACTTGTGTACTATTCGATTTGTCTGATTATGCGATTTGAGGATTAAGCGATTTGTCAGTTTAAGAAATTTGTCTGTTTAAGCGATTTGTCTGTTTAGCGATTTGTCTGTTTAAGCGATTTGTCTGTTTAAGCGATTTGTCTGTTTAGCGATTTGTCTGCTTAAGTGAATTGTCATTTAAGCGATTTGGGAGTCAAGTGTGCGATTTGTACTTTGAGACTTATTGTTTCTTCGTGTTACAATATACGGTTTTCTCTTGATTTAGTAAAATCCCGTGAAAGAATCTATTTCCCGGATTAATCAAAGAGTTGTGAAATCCCGTAGAATCTGTAATCATGTCTACAATCACCTCTTCCGTTGTTGATGACGTACAAGCTGCAGGATCTGACACTCGTCCTCCCATGCTGGACAGAACCGACTATGACTCTTGGGCTCAAAGAATCAAACTGTATTGCTTAGGTAAAGAAAATGGGGTTAACATACTTAAGTCAATTGATGAAGGACCTTATCAAGTTGAGACTACCAGAGACATTCTTGAAACTGTTGTTGATGGTTCAGTGATATTAGGATTGGATAGACCAAAGACGTATGATGAACTTACCGATAAGGAGAAGAAGAGATACGATGCGCACATCGGGCTTCAAACATCATACTTCGTGGTTTAGCTAAGGACATTTACAAGCTGATCAATCACAACACCGAAGCTAAGGCAGTATGGGACAATGTTAAGATGCTTCTCTCTGGTTCTGAATTAACTAAAGAAGACAGGGATTCTCAGCTGTATGATGACTTTGAGAACTTTAAGATGAATCCAGGGGAAAATGTTACAAAATACTATGTGAGATTCCACAAGCTTGTGAATGACATGAGGAACATCAAAATGACTATGCCAAATATCCAGCTCAATTCAAAGTTTGTGAACAACATGAATCCCGAATGGCACAAATTTGTCATTGTAGTCAAGTTAAACAAAGGATTGAGAAACACTAATTACGAGCAATTGTATGCTTATTTGCTTCAAAATGAGAAACATGCTGTGTTTGAACGAATGATTTTGGAAAAGTTCAAGACCAATTCTGGAGATGCAAGCTCATCAAATAATTCAACTGCATTCTACACAAATGTAGTAATAACCACCAAAGCATCACAAGTCATACCAACTGGAAATGGTAATCACAAACTCCTTCCAGATCCAGGGTATAAGCCTCCAGATTCAGACACATTCATGGAACAACTTGTTAATCAACTAGCTCTAATGGTTGAGCAAAACCTGAACTTCACTCCACACACCAACAATCATCTCAGAATGGCTTCCAATATTCACAATCATGCTACAGTTAAAGAAGAAAAGGTAGTGGTGCAAAATGTGCAAGGAAGACAGAATGAACAAGGAATGGCAGGAGCAGGATATGGAAATGCTGGTGTAGGTGGAGGATATGTGGGTAATCAGAATAGAGGAAGGAACATGGCTCAAGGTCAAGGGAAGCCAATCAAGTGTTACAACTGTGGTGGAGAAGGACACATTATGAGGAACTGCACTTCTCCTAAACGTCCACAAAATGCAGAGTACTTCAAGGACAAAATGTCACTGTACAAGCTCAAGATAATGGAGCAATATTGGATGAAGAAGAATTGTTGTTTCTTGCCGAGGAAATGCCAAAACTTATGATGTACCGTGGATGAACAACCAGTACAGCTTATGGGACACAACAATCCCAATGCATTTCAAGTAGCAGTGTGATGCATTTGATTCTGATGTCGATGATGAACCCACTGCTCAGACCATTTTCATGGCTAGTATCTCACCAATGGTCTCTCCAAAGGCTCCTTCACCACAACAGGCCAGTCCTTCCAAGGAATCAATCATATTATAGGTATTAAAACTATACGATGACATTGATGTACAAAAGATACACGACAAGGTACAACCAACTGAAATTATTGAATCAGATATTGAAAATATGGGTAATAGCAATGTTGTCCCATATGATCAATATGTAAAGCAAAATGAAAGTGAAAGTGTACAAAGCGATGCATCTTCTATAGTCAATGATGATTATATTTTTGATGAATACACTACATGTGCCCCTGATGACTCTATAACCTCTGAACTTAATGCCTATAAAGAACAAGTTGCTATATATGAACAACGTGCTAAGTTTGAATTGACTAACCGTGAACAGGAGATGGATTTCCAAATGCGTACAATTATTAGAAAAATTAACTTTAGGGAAGAAATGTTAAAACAAGAGTTAAACTCCTTGCAAGAAAAGCTCAATAAAACTGTTAAGCAAAAGCAAGAACTTCAAGAAAGTGTAAAGGTGCTTAAACAGGAGTTCACTGCTAAGGAATCAAAACTTTTAAATGATTTTTCCAACCTAAAAACTTTGAAAAACAAACTTGAGAACAAACTGTACATACAATGGAACACCATTCAGACCGCTCACATGATCACTAAGCATAGAGTCTTAAGCGATAAGCATAGTATTCCCCTTGTAGAGGTACCTAATCCCGAGTATGGAAAAGTTGCTAGAGCTGCACATAAGGTAGTATATGATGGTAATGAGATTCTTAAGCCTAGGCAAACACCGTCATGTATAGGAAGCACTGATGAGGATAGAAATTAGAAGATGCTTCTAGGGAGAAAATGGCAAAGAAGTTAAATGATCCAAAGTGTACAAAATATAATATAACGTTTAAACCCCATGATTACACAAAAGAAAACTAGATAGCCTTGAATAAGTTTAAACCTCAAACTCAATTAACCCCTGAGCAAGTATTCTAGAAGAAAGATTTGGATAAACAAAAAATCGATAACCTGATTGAGAAGAATCCTCCCTGTAGGAGAATGCCCCCAGCCACTGTGTATCCCCCCAACACACCTATGCATTTAGTGCCCAGAACTCTGTCTACTCAGAGCAAGACATTAATCAGTCTATACGTAGTCTAACAAATGTTTGTTGACTTTGAGAAAACGTGTAAGAAAAGAATTACACCCACAGGGATTACTGAAGGGAAAGGGGTTTTGAGAAAACTAAAGAGTGCTATTTAACTGAGGTCATGCCTTTCTTTAAACTACTAAAAGAACAATTTGAGAATCTTCAAAAGGGCATTGATACAGAGATTAAAGAAATGAAAAAGGTGTTCAGTGAAATGGAAATTGAGGTCAATGACTATGAACGTGAACTCAAATGTAATGAAATTGAAAGGAAGAATCTGCATATCTTAAATGAGAACTTGATTTCTAGTTGTGTTGCTCAAGATATGTTCTATATGGTTACAAATTATTCTATTACCGCTTCTCAATTTCATGAATTATCTGTTGCTTTGAAAGTTTCCCATGATCGTGTCGTTGAGCGTGAAAACAAAAAGTCAAAACTAAATGAGAAAATAGAACAGGATGATCATGATAACTTGGTAAAACATTTTTCTAAGTTGGAAGTTGAACATTTTGATTTGCAATTAAAATATCAACATCTCAAAGAAAATGTTAAAACCTCAAATGTCAATACATCCTCGGATGCTCCTGAGTTTGATGTAGTTTTTGAAATAAGCAAACGTGATGAACAGATTCGAGCTCATTGTAACACGATCAGAAGATTGAAAACCCAAATTTCACTATTTAAGGGTGAAAAGAATAATGTTAATGGTTCCCAAATGCCTCCTCCGTTAGATTTTCAGAATTCTCAAAACTTTCATCTTCAAAACATCATCAACATTTTACAACAAGAAAATGAGAGTTTTCTAGAAGAAAATGAAAAGGTTAAACTACATTTCAAAGAGTTATATGATTCAATGAAAGTCACTCGTGAAAAGAACAATGAAAAAATAACTTCTTTACAAAAGGAAATTGAGAATCTGAAGAGTCAGGTAAAAGGGAAAATGCCAATTGTCGGTAATGAGAATCTTGTATCAAAGGCACCTGCGGATTCTAAGTATGTTATGACTGTAAAGTATATTCCCCCTCATCTTAGAAATAACGAACTTGTGTGTCAAGAATATTTTTCGTATCTTAAGGATAGTCTAGAATGTCTCCGTGAGATTGTCAAAGAGGATAGCATAACTAAACCGCTTGATAGAGAAGTTAGGTATGCATGCTTATATGCCAAACGATCTCAGGAGCTTTTAGAATGTTTAAGAGCAACATGGACGAAATCCTTTTGTACTAAAGATAAAGTCATTATGCCCTGCTCAATGCCCAGTATTAAGCATGCGACTCTTGATATGCCTTGTTCTAGGACTAAAGTAAATCATGTGAACTTTGATGTGCCCTAAATCCTTTTAAGACATTTAACTGATAAGGATCAAGATCTGAGACTTTAAACTCCAATGACTAAACATGCTTAAGTATCTTATGAAAACACAACATTAGCCTTGGTCTGGATCCAATTGTACAAAAGCATTGTTCTTTTTGATTATCCAAGATTTAGGCATTGCTCGATTACATGTCAATTGTTTGAAAAATAACTAATTATTCTCCCCCTCAATCAATGACACAAGTTATTGATTGAGTGTTAGATATTTTGACAAATGAGAAGTCTAGATGATTTTCAAACATATTGTCCAAGAGATTTTTCAAAGCAATTTTGTTTTCATTAGATGACAAATATTTTTTAGAAGAATATTTAAAAGGAAAAATATTTGCAAAGGAAACATTTGTCTTTTTGGTGACAAACATTTGTTTTTAGAATCAGAGCGTTAGATTGCAAAAGTTAATTTAAGCATGGCTCTGTTCTTTCTTTCAAAAACTGGTTACTGCCTAAAATGACAATAAACTATCATTTTTCTCAATCACTTTTTGTTTTTTGTTTTTTTTAAAGGTTTATGTACAATCGAACTTCATCTAAAGACCTGTGCCATTCTTTGAGTGACAAATTAAAGTCCGTAGATGTTATCGAAGAATAGAAATACATGGGAAAAATAATATTTTTGGGCTTTTTCAAAGATTTTCTGATTTTTATGGATTTTTGAAATTTTATATTTTTCTATTTTCTTTTTGTAGGTTTATAATTTTGTATTTTGCTTTTTGAATAATTATGTACAAGAGATAGATGAAGAAAATCCTTTACTCCTCTTCTTCCTCTTGAAGACGTTTGAGTGTTTCCGGTTGTAGACTCTTAAGTCCAAGTCGTGGAAGAATGAACTCAAAACGTTCTCTAGGAAGAGCTTTAGTGAAGATGTCTGCTAGCTGATATTCAGTTCTCACAAAATATAGTTCCACAAAATATAGTTCCACCACACCTTTCTCTACTTTCTCGATATGCTTTGCTCTAGAGTGTTGAACGTTGTTGCATGAGAGAGCAATGGCACTTTTTTTTATAACAATACAGAGGGATTTTGTTAAATTCAAAGCCATAGTCAGATAATTGAGATTTCATCCATAGGATTTGAGCACAACAAGATGACATGGCTATGTATTTAGCCTCTGTAGAGGATATAGATGTACTCATTTGTTTCTTTGAGCACCCCCAGACGTGCTTTGACGTGTATCTTGACACCCTGCATGGTCTGCATCTACGTATGCTGTTAGTGACATATTTGTGTCCTTCGGATGCCAAAGTCCTATATTAATGGTTCCTTGGTGATACCGAAAGACCCGTTTAACCGCTTCAAGGTGCTTTTTGGTAGGCTTAGCCTGGTATCTAGCACACATGCATACAAATAACGAATATCGTCCTATCGGGCTGTGAGGTACATCAGGGATCCAATCATACTTCGATATTTCATTTGATCAACCATAATCCCCGAGTGGTCCTCATCCAGTTTTGTGCGCTCCACCATGGGAGTGTCAACAGGGTCACAAGTATCAAATCCAAATTTCTTTAAAATTTCATTTGCATATTTAGATTGATTAATAAAGATGCCTCCGGGACTTTGTGAAATTTGTAATCCCAACAAAAATGACATTTGTCCCAGCATAGACATTTGAAATTTGGATCTCATTTCTTTTGAAAAACGATCACATTCATTTGGGTCGGTCGAGGCAAAGATAATATCATCAACATAGATTTGAACATGAATTAAATGTTTGCCTGACTTTCGGTGAACAATGTGGGATCAACTGCCTTTCATGAATCCGTTGGTTAAGAGAAACTTTGACAAGGTGTCATACCATGCCCTGGAGCTTGTTTCAAGCCATAAAGAGCCTTCTTCGCGATAGACATGAGTAGGACGCTCGATCCACAAAACCTTCAGTCGACCGACAAAAACGATTTCTTTAGATCTTCATTAAGAAAGGCAGTCTTCACATCCATTTGATAAACCACCATGTTCTTGCTAGCAGAATTAGCCAAGAAGATTCTCGATTGCCTCGACACGCGTAACCGAGCAAATGATTCCTCAAAGTCAATATCCTCTTCTTGACGATATCCTTTTGCAACAAGTCTTGCCTTGTTCTTCAGTACATCACCATGCTTATCAAGTTTTACTTTGAAGATCTACTTGAGAGCAATGATCATAGCACGTCAGAGCGTACTAATTCCCAAACATCAAGATGATCAAACTCGTAAATTTCTTCTTGCATTGCATTGAACCAACCTGCCTTCGACATTTCGGTTTTAACATCTTTCGGTTCGACCTTTGATAATATGGAATTGAAGAAGCACCATAAGGCATCGGTTGCAAGTTGTTTACGAGTGGATACCGTGACGAGAAGGATTCCATAATATTGTCAAATGGATGATCATGTGTCCATTTTTTGAAATGCTCGTGTGGTTGTGGTTGAGGAACCGATGTAGCGAGTTGGGTCCCCGATGAAGATGGTTCAGATGATGGATCAGGGGAAAAGATGTTTTCAAACGGTGCATCTTCTGGCGTTGCAAAGGGGTTATCTCCATCATAGTTGCCAGATACATTTCCATGATGTACACTCGAGGATTGAGGATTTGATGATGACGATGAGTGATCTGCAGTAGGCGCTTCTTGACTCAATGACATAGAAACTGAAGGATTATCTACGTTGACAGGGTTAGGAGCCGCCACTATTGATGGAGTAGACTGATCATTAGCAATAGGTTCATAGTATTCATCAAACATCGGATCAAATAATTTCTTCAAATCATCTACAGAAGGAGGTACATATGGAATTGCTGGTGAGGGGTTTTGTACAAGAGAAGAACTAATGGGACTACTTAATGAATGTTGAGATGCGGGTCTTGAACTTGATTGTCCTGGAGCCATTTGCCCGCATGCTCATCGAACGTGACGTGAATAGTTTCCATGATATCTCGGTCCTTTTGTTGTAGATTCGGTAACCCTTCTTGTTTGGTGCATAACCCACGAAAACTCCAATGTTCGCCTTAGCTCTTAATTTACCTAAATTTTGACCATCATTCGTTGGATAGCACAAAGCACCAAACACACGAAGGAAAGAGAGATCAGGTTTTCGATTGTGGGCAAGTTCGTATGGAGTTTTTCCATGAGTGGTGTGGATAAGGGAACGGTTTTGGGTATAGCAAGCAGTGGCAATGGCTTCAGCCTAGAGAAACATTGGAACCTTTGAGTAAATTAGCATAGTTCTTGCAGCTTCCATAAGGGTCCGATTTCGTCTTTCAACTACACCGTTCGCTGAGGAGCGTGGAACACTTCTTTGATGGCTGATTCCAATGCTTTCATAAAACTAACTTAGTTCTTTGTTAACAAACTCAGTTCCATTGTCCGTTCGAATAATTTTAACAGTCTTGTTAAGTCAAACCTGCAGCTGTTTGATAAGTTTGATGATGACATATGGTGTTTCAACCTTTGTCCTAAAAAACTTAACCCAAGTAAATAGAGAGTAGTCATAAACAACAACTAACACATATTTCTTCCCATTTATCGTTTGCACTCTCATGGGTCCGCATAGGTCCATATGAAGTGTATGTAGAACTTCCATAACTGAGTTTGCAGGTTTGGGTTTATGGGCATATTTCTTACTTTTTCCTAATTGGCATGCTGAACAAAGACGATCATTTTCATACTTTAATCTGGGCAAGCCTCTTACGAGGTCCTTTCTTGAAAGATCATTAATGGTGCTGAAGTTCAAGTGATTGAGACGATGATGCCATAACCATGACTTTGTTTTTGAAGCCTTTGACAACAAGCAGATTGGAGAGGACTTCATCACGTCTTCGATAGAAATGGTGTACAAGTTTGTTCCACGTGTCCCTCATAAAAGTTCCACACCATCAAGCTCTCTAACGAAACAAGTATGTTTTCTAAAGGCCACTTCTAGATCAGAATCACAGAATTGACCGACAGAAAACAAATTATGACCAAGACCTTCAACATAATATACCCAGGAAATTACACTATCACCAACCACATAATCTCCGTAACCCATAATTTCCCCAAAATGGTCGTTCCCAAATCTAACAGTCCCGATAAATTTACTCATGAAGTTCATGAGCCGCAAGCGATCTCCAGTCATATGCTTGTAACAGCTTGAGTCCAGGTACTACATAATGATTTGAACGACCTGCAGTTGAACACAGACAATAATGGATGACTGGACAATTGGGATCCCCATGCGAGAATAGGTTCCACTTGGTTAGTAAATGAGATTGGAACACCCACATCAGAAGCAGAAACAATGATATCATTAGAGGTAGATGCCGGGATAGTAGTAATAGTAGATCTATTCAAAGTATGTTCACTTCTTAAAGGTATAGTTCTATTAGTAGGCATCCATTTCCTAATGTACATTGATCTAGATAATTTATGGCACAACTCATTAAGATTGAATTTATGGCCAGTAGGTATCCATTGATAACCTACATTACTAAATCTTCTTCCTGTTGGTTTCCAATGCTTTCTAGCCCTCTTCCACCTTGGTTTTCTGACCTTCTTATCCTGTTTTCTAGTGTTAACATTTTTTACCGGAGATTTGACAACATTACTCAAATCATTCACAACACATTCATGATTAATACCAGAAATCAAGCATTCATTACATGTTTTGCAAGTAGTAGCGAATTCGAATTAATTACGCGACGCTTATAGCTAATACTAGAATCAACACGATTCGTCTTATTCAAAGACGACTTATTGTTCCTAGGGTGATCTTCTACTTTCTTCCATTGATCACTCTTAGCTTGCAAGGTCCTATCTTTCTTTGTATTTCCTGGAGGCTTTGACCCGCTTGCCTTAGTGTCACTGATTACTCCTGTAGAGGGAATGATGTGAACATTAGTTGGTTTTGCTACTTGTTGCGTTCCTGATCTAGAAGTGCTGGGATCTGAAGTACTAGCAGGCACATCAAAGTTCACATGATTTACTCTAGTCCTAGAACAAGGCATATCAAGAGTCGCATGCTTAATACTGGGCATTGAGCAGGGCATAATGTTGTGTTTTCATAAGATACTTAAGCATGTTTAATCATTGGAGTTTAAAGTATCAGATCTTGATCCTTATCAGTTAAATGTCTTAAAAGCAAGTCACAATTCCCCTCAAAAGCTTTCAAAAACAATTTAAATCAATAGAGATCACAAATCTGAAAGGATTTGAAAATTGTGATCGGGGGAGAATTTGTGATTTAAATCGGATAAAAACTGATAATTCAATAAGTGGTTTTATAAAGATAATAATAAGCACTCCTCCCTACATGTGCCAAACGATTTCAAATTTTCCATGCACATGTTAAGGGGGAGCATCTATCTCAAACCAAAAAGAATTGAAACGTGATTGATTTGTCTCTAAGTGCAGGTTCTCTCTAATATGTGCAAAACACTTTCGAATCTTGATGCACATATTGAGGGGGGGCAATCATAAGAAAACCTCATCCTTCCCATAATTGTTTTATCCAAAGTATTTAAAATACTAGATTTGATCGGGAAGCGATGATGATCATTTTAGAAAATGTTAATCAAAGATTGGATCTTTAATTCTTAATCTAAGATTTCAAAGTCCTCTTGCCTCCATGTGCCAAAAACAAGTTCAAATATTTGATGTACATGTTGAGGGGGAGCTTTTTCTAAAATATCAAAATAATTCAGGTACAAAATACTTTGATTTTGTATCACAAGTACCTGGATTGATGTTTCAAGTGGTTTTCAATTGGTTTCTATGGCAGAAGAACAATACCAAAAGACCGACCAAATTTACTTCATGCACGAAGATATAAGGATGGTTAGGATTAGGTATTCGTTCCCACGATCCAGCCTGAGCCGGAGGGATCTACCCAGGTACAATCCACTAGATAGTGTAGAAGTCCTTAGGTATGATGAAAAAAGGAGAAAAGTGAGAAATTGGAAGAGTGCGGACTGAGATAGAGCTAGAACTTGAATAAACCCAACAAGGTTCTAGTAATGAAGTCTCGGGTAAGCACTGAAGGGGTTGAAGAATGAAAAAGAATTAAATGAGAAAAAGGGTGAAAAGAAATAGCCCTCCATTTATTCAACCTTAGGGCAGAAACCGGGTTCAATTCATATACTACTGGTGGCTACTAAGGTAACACTGATATTGAAGACAAGACGTCATGGACCCAGTGACGCACTGCACTAACCTTCCCAAGCTACTCAAGTTCCTTCTAAAAGGGCTTGTTTCATTCTCACGGGGAACCTACATAATCTATCGACTTTCTCTTAGAGATTGTTGATATTGAAGAAGGAGACCCTCTCCCTAGTCTCCGGCATAGGAAACCAAAAGTGCACTATTGAGTCTAGAGCCATGAGATCATCAATAAATCTCATTAGGACACAATCAATGAAGACTCAATGTTTCACACAATGTGAAAAGTGAGAATATATCTTAAGAGTCCTACGCATTATCCATGTGGTAATTGCCAGAACATCTGAGTGATATGCTATCATATTCACAATGAAGATGGAAAACCTTCTAGAGCCAAAATCAAACAAGCTCTTGGTGGGTGGCATGTGAGATCTACCCAATAGATCAAACATGTGAAAACTGGACAGAAAAGATGGGGCGATTCATAATATGAATCAATCCTGGTTCAAACATTCTCTTTAAGAAAGATTATTATGGCTTGCCGTCTCCCGCATTCCGCTAGTGATATGCAAACGTACGTTCAAAATCAATGCAATAACGATGATGAGGCTAGAAAAGACGCTATTATACGCGTCATCCAATTCTTTGAGCAGGGGAGGACGGAGAAGCTGCAGATGAGAGAAAGCTACAAGACTTGCAACGACATCAGATGAACGAAAAGGTGTTATCGAAAAATTTCTGAAGGAAGAAGCCCGCAGAGATGACGAAATTATTGACAAGTTGTGGAAGTGTGTTCAACGGGTAACAAACAACATCAACACCAAAGTCAATTGGAGCTATCGGGTGAACAAAGATGATGATCCAGGAGTCTCCGGTAGACGAGGAAGCTTTGTCTCGCCTCGAGGATTATATACCTCCCGCGTATGATCCTGCGGACGAGGAGTTTTCAGATTAGGATTTAGGATTTATGTATTTTTCGTATGGTTTATTTTATTATCGTAAGTTTTTTTTATCTTTTCGTATGTTTTTTTTTTAATTTTGCGTATTGTAGTTTTATTTTTATTTAAGTGAATGAAATGAATTTAATTGTGTTTGGAAAATATGGAAAAGAAATAAAATGAGGGTGGGTGGGGCCCAAATGAAGAGAAGTGAGTAAGTTGTGATTGAGGGGTATTTTTTAGTTAGTGTGTTGGAGTGATGTGGAGGTGAGGTGGCACACGTGGGGCCCAAATGAAGAGCTTTGAGCTCCCCATGACACCCCTTGCTCTAAGGCATTTTTAGTTGTGGTAGCGTTGAAATGAAAAGTACATTTGTTCACCCAAAAATTCATCCTTGGTTCTGGCCTTAGAGCACACGGTGTCGGTTCGCCATTGAGGATCGCCGTCCACCGTGGAGGCTCGTCGTCCTTCGTTTTGACACCGCCGTGGCTCGCCGTCCGTCGCCGTGATTTGGGTCGTCGTCTGCACGACGAAGATGAACGTGTAGCTTTTTTTTTTTTTTTTTTTTCTCTTTTTTTTTAATAGATAGTGATATTGAAAGGTTTTTAATAAGGTGATATTGTGGAGGTTTTTAATAAGGTGAAGTGCTTTTATAAATAGTGATATTGAAAGGTTCGTAGAGGAAAAAAAATATAAACATAAATGCATAATGATGAAACATTTAAACTGAAACTTGAACAATTAACTAAAAACATGAAATACATAATACGCTTAAACATAAAAAACTACAGAATCTCCCTAATAAAAACAACATAAAAACATGAAATACATAAAACTACTAAAAACTTAAAAAAAAACGAATCATCTGAGTCCCAACCCTCAGAACTGGTTGTCGGAGAATTAAACTCCCCATTAAAGTATCGACTCTCCATTATGTCGAAATAGTTGTCTTGGAGGTACTAAGCTTCCCGTGCTTCTTGATCACGGCGAAAGCCTCTTCACGGTTCGCTCTTCCATAATCTCCCTAACGCTTTTCTTCATCTTGTTCCAGTTGCCGAGGGAAGCCTCACTTAACCGCTGGGGTGGTTTTGAAAATCCACCTGTGGACTGTTCACAGGTGGAGTTGGAACAATTGGGAGGTATGGGATGTTTTCAAAACCCACCGGAAAGACATTTTCCGGTGGTGTTGAGTAAACTTCAAACTCTGGTAGAGTTGGAAAGTTGGTTTCCGGCAAGTGATTTGGGGTTGGAAAGCTGGTTTCCGGCAACATCTCCGGGCTGGGGAATAGCTGAGAAAAATCTTTGCGAGACATTTTTTGTGTGTGAATTGTGTTATTTGTGTGTGAATTGTGACTGGTATGATACTATATATAGGCTCATATAATCCCGCTGAAAACTAAACCGTTTGAATTTAAAATTTGAATTTGAATTTTAAAGTACCCCGCTCCTATTTGAATTTGAATTAGCCCGCTCAACAGTATACGGTTTTTGAATTTGAATTTAAAATTTGAATTTGAATTAGCCCGTTCAACAGTATACGGTTTTTGAATTTCAATTTAAAATTTGAATTTGAAATTTGAATCTGAATTTTTGAATTTGAATTTTAAAACCACCCTTATAAATAACAATTTATAACCACCATTTTTTCACATCTACATCAATTCAAAAAAAAAAAAAAACACACAAATGTCTCAAACTCAAGTGGAACAAGTTGAAGAAATCTTGCTTACGCAAGTTTGGATAGAAATTTCGCAAGCTATAGATATGGAAAATAACCGTTCCGAAAATATTTTTGGAACGACGTTATGCATATGTTCAATAATCAGACAACCGATGACCATCGTACAAAAAATTCAATCACGGGTAAATGGACGAGGATTAACGTCGATTGGAAAAAGTTCAATGCAATTTACAAACAGCTTGTCAGGCACGAAGTGCTCAAAATGATCACACTCATCTCGAAAATGCGAAACTAAACTTCCAGCAACAATTTGGTGGAAAGGAGTTCAAGTATGTTTACGTTTGGGAGATTTTGAAAAATTGCCCGAAGTGGGATGTCGAAGATTAAATCCAGTAGTATGTGTTGTATTTTTTTTTACTCGTGTTGTTTTTTTTTCCGTATTGTGTTGTTTTTTTATTATTGTGTTATGTATTGTATTTTTAATTTAAATGAAATGAATTTATTTTGTTTATTTGGAAATGAAAATTGAATAAAAAAAATAAAGTGGTAGTGGTGGGCCCCAAATGAAGAGGTTGAGGTTTGTTATGAGTGAGGAAGGGGTTTGTTGTGGTTAGTTATAGAAAAATGGGATGCTGATGTGGCGCTGAGGTGGCACGACGACGAGCCTAAGGCTTGTTTTGACACCTAGTGCTCTTATAATCATAACTTAATGCATCACTAATTCCAATAACAAAAGTATATAGACAGACATTTTATGTAGTTATTTATGCAAGAAGGAAAGAAAATGGTATATAGAAGATTTGAGCAATTTGGAAAACAAAACAAAACTGGTTTAGGACCGATTTTGAGTTCGGTTTAGGACTAATTTTGGTATCTTTTAGGGAGAAAAGTTCAAATGCTTGCTCTTATTTTGATATTTATCAATGGATAAACCTTCATTATTTATCTAGTTTGATTTAATGGTGGGGATTAACATAAGATTTAATAGATAAACCTAAGTCCATCTTTTTATTCTTCTCTTTTTGTCTTTCTTTTTTATTTACATTTTTTTAAATACACGTTTTTTATGATTCATATTTTTTTTAATTCACGTTATTCACGTTTTTTTTAATCCGCTTTTTTTTTCTTCGCTTTTATACGTTTTTGTTTGTTTTCATACGTTTTCGCCCGTTTCATACGTTTTCGTCCGTTTTCATACTTTTCGTCTATTTTCTTACGTTTTGTCCATTATTCATACGTTTTCATACGTTTTCGTCCGTTTTCATACATGTTTTTACGCTTCCATACATTTTCATATATATTCGTCCGTTTTCTTACATTTTTGTCTTTTTTTAAATGTTTTCGGCCGGAGTGATATTTTGTGATATTCAGAATCTCACAAGTGATATTCAGAATCTCACAAGTGATATTCAGAATCTCACAAGTGATATTCTGAATATCACAAATGATATTCTGAATATCAAAATTGATATTCTGTATATCAGTTGTGATATTCTGAATATCACAAGTGATTTTCTAAATATCACAAGTGATTTTCAACTAATGTGTTGTAACATGAAATCACAAGTGATATTCAGAGTATCATAAAGTGATATCTAGAAAATCACAAGTGATACTCATAATATCACAAAGTGATATCCAGAATATCACAAAGTGTTATTCAGAAAATCACAAGTGATATTCTGAATATTATAAAGTGATATTCAGAAAATCATAAATGATATTCGGAATATCACAAAGTGATATTCAGAAAATCACAAAGTGATATTCAGAAAATCACAAGTGATATTCTAAATATCACAGAATATCACTTGTAATAGTCAGAAACATATGAAAACGGACGAAAACGTAAGAAAACTGACGAAAACAGATGAATACGTATGAAAACGGATGAATACGTATGAAATCGTAAAAACACGTCTGAAATCGGACGAAAACGTATGAAAATGGACGAAAATGAAAGAAAACGTATGAAAACGGACGAAAACATATGAAAACAGCCAAAAACGTATGAAAACGGACGAAAACGAACGAAAACAGATGAAAACGTATGAAAACGTATGAAAACTGACGAAAACGTATAAAAGCGAAGAAAAAAAAATGTGAACTAAAAAAAATAAAAAACGAGAATTAAAAAAAAAAGCATTTTATAAATTAAAAAAAAAAAAGTGAATAAAAAAACACCGTAATTTTTTTTAAAAATATACAAAAAAAAATATGTAATAGAAAAGAAAGACAAAAAGACAAGAAAAAAACATGGACTTAGGTTTACCGTTTAAATCTTACGCTAATCCTCACCATTAGATCAAATTAAATGATGCTTTAGTCCATTGGTAAGAGCTTTGGGCTTGGGTCAATAGACCCGGGTTCAAACCTCTTCCATGGCACTAAAGATCATTTGGTACCATCCCCCACGCGAAATGCTCGATTGACCTGGTCAGATGGCCTATTGGAGAAAATGGCCGGTTCAAAGCCCACCTGATAAGACAACCTGGGACAGTCCATCGCTGGGCCCGTCCTTTGGGGAGGGTCCGGTTGGCATCCTTTGGATGCATGGGACCAGGGTGATCCCACCGATCTTCACCTTTTGGAGATCAAATTAAATGAATGATGGAGATTTATCTCTTTATAAGCATGGATGTGTGGGTAAGCAAAATTAAGTGTCTTAGGACTAGGTTTTGGACCAAAAGTTTTGTTAATCTTATATTGGACCGTTTTAAACTGATTTGTGGTCTGAATGAAAGACTGATAAGGGCTTGTTTGTTAAATTTTTTTGTTAAGTCATTTCTAATTAAGAGATGACTTAATGCAGACAACCTCAGTTTTATTGCTTAATATTTTCAGTCATATTTCGCTATTAAGTCACAAACAAACAATTTTAATATAGCTTAATAAATTCAGTTTTTTTCCATCGATCTAAAACCAGCCCTCAGTTTGCTATAGATCGATGTTAAAAAGTAAACCACTTTCGAACAAATTCAGAACCGGCTTCATTCAGTTTTAAAGTGTTTTGCGCATATCAACTTTATGACACTTCTATTCCCACCATGCCAAACTTCGCTAAATCTCAAAAAGACAACTTATTTTCCCTTTAATTTCATCTCAAATTAGCATCTTTTCTGTGTGTGGGGATAATTGCATTATTTATTGTTATTGGTTCCATGTTTATATTTCAATGGAATGATTTATAAGCAAGATTGGAATGTGAAGTAATTGAGGAAAACAAAAACTTCAAAAGTGAGATAACCCCCTCCTTTGTTATCTTCTTTACTTCAAAACCCAATTTCCACATAACCCAATTCATTTAACAACTCAATTTTGTCACCAAATTGCAATTATTTATATCAAAAATTGCCATTATATCCTAATATTTTTTATAAAAGCATCCCATTTTTCTCAATAATTCCACATTCTTTTCCCTAAAACAAAAGATGATTCAAGTTGAAGGCAACTTTTTTCTTTCATGACATTTAGGGATTAATCCCTATTTCCCTCCATTTTCTTCCATGTATTCTTGCACAAAATGCATCCTCCAAATACATACATTCTCTTGTTCTGCCTTTTAACTTCTTTCCTTTCTGTCATCAGGGCTACTTTTAATCTTACACTTCCTTATCAGCATCCTAATCCTGAAGCTGTTGTTCAAGAAGTGCAAAGGTAATAGAAAGTTTTCTTTAATGCACACAGCAAACCCGAATTAATCATTCCTATAATGGGAAGGAATATTTACAATGAGTGTTTACATGATATTTGTGCTCTCTTGCATGACATAGCTCGTTATAAAGTAATATAAACTGATGAACACATTATAAGCTCGCGCGTGGGTTTCGGGTCAATAATCTTATCGTCTACAGTAATATTTATGTCTTTATGTGTTCAATTCGAGTTTGAGTTTCATTCCTGACATGAAATTTAGTGAAAATCCCATCTGGGATTTGCTCATTACAACTTTTAATCGTTGTCATTCTCTTTCAAGAAACAATGATTGGCAATCACAAAAGAGTAAAAAAAACTAATTTATTTCCATCATTTGTGTCGCACCATTTTTCACAAACACAAATGTAATCTTTTTTACATCTATATACAAATGCCCATCTGGGTTTTATCCATTACACTATTTCATCATCCGGGCATCTTTCCTTTTCCAGAAAAAGTCAACAAAAGTCAAAGAAAAGTTAATTTATTTTATTTCAAATTTAAGCCATTTTGACCAAATTGTCACAAATTTTGGTCACTAACCATAGTTTCATCTTTTTCATAATCACAGGCGATTAAACATATCAATATACAGAAGACAAACACAAGACATCACAGGAAATTGTCTCACCGGTAACCCAATAGACGATTGCTGGAAATGCGACCCGAATTGGGCCAATGACAGACAACGCTTAGCCGACTGCGGCATTGGGTTTGGCAGGTTTGCATCAGGCGGAAAAGGTGGCCTATATTACATGGTAACCGACTCTTCAGACCATGACGTTGTGAACCCAACTCCAGGGACTCTACGACACGCCGTCTTACAAACCGAACCCTTATGGATCATGTTTGCATCAAGCATGTTGATCAATTTAAAGCATGAACTCATTGTTAATAGTTATAAGACGATAGATGGTCGTGGAGTTAATGTTGATATCACAGGTGGTGGCTGTATTACTATACAATACGTTACTAATGTTATTATCCATAATATTCGTGTTTACGGATGTAAACCATCTGGAAATGCGGATATAAGGTCGAGTCCTACACATGTTGGAAGGAGAGGGTTATCTGATGGTGATGGGATTTCGATCTCTGGGTCAAGAAATGTATGGATTGATCATTGTTCTTTTGCTCATTGCACGGATGGTTTGATAGATGCAATATTGGGGTCAACAGCTATAACGATTTCGAATAGTTATTTTACTAACCATAATGAAGTTATGCTTATGGGTCATGATGATGCGTACTTGCCGGATAAAGGGATGCAGGTGAAAATTTTACCAACTCTTTCTCATTTCTATTATTGTCCGCAAACTTAAATAACATAAATTATGATATGTGTAGTTAATGCGATTTTTAGTTATATGGTATGTTATTTTGATTGTGGTGAGTGTTTTATGTTGTTTGTGTGAGTAGGTTACGTTCGCATTTAATCATTTTGGTAGAGGGTTGATACAAAGGATGCCAAGGTGTAGACATGGGTACTTTCATGTTGTGAATAATGATTTTACGGAGTGGAAGATGTACGCTATTGGTGGTAGCGCGAATCCAACGATAAATAGTCAGGGTAACCGATACATTGCTCCGCCAGATCCTAATGCGAAGGAGGTAAATATTAACCGTATGAATAATAGTTATCAGTATCCTAATCGAGCAGCCTAAAATTAATGCAATTTTAATAGGCTTAATATTTATGAAGCATATTATGGATTTGTCAACATTTTTTTTTTTTTTTGTCAGTTGGCATATAGGCCAAACAACAAAAAGTTTGGCTTTTTATGGAATAGATTCCATGTTTGGAAAGTGTTGGATAATTTATGTGTGGATTTAGTATTGCAAACAGAAGAAAAGAATCAAGGGTTGAAATTTATGTTAACAAGCAAGGAAAATGAAGTTATGTTTGGGAGTACTAAAAGTTATTTAATGGCTTTTCTTTATCAAGGAAGATAAGCAATCTGGTTTTGAGTCGTTAACATCTAGTGCTATCAAACTTTTAACTTCACGTTTAGATACTACTTAAATGGTCTTTAGTTTTGGATTTTTGGATTTGTAGATGAAACTTATATACGGTTTTTTGAAACATAGGTTACTAAGCGAGTGGATGCAAATGAGAAGAATTGGGTAGGGTGGAATTGGAGGACAGATGGTGACTTGATGGAAAATGGCGCATTCTTTGTCCCCTCGGGTGCAGGCTTGAATGAAATGTATGCAAAGGCGACTAGTATCGATGCTCAATCAGCTTTCATTATAGCTCAACTCACAATGAATGCAGGTGTTTTTGGTGAGCAAAGGTATATGTCTCCTATACTTTATGAGACTGAATTTGAAACAAACTTAAGCATTTTCAATTATCCCCTGTTCATTATGGTAACTCATATTAAAAATATTTTGTGGGCTTTTACCAACGAGTACCACTTGCCTTTGCTTAGTGGTTACGAGAATAATTATATATTGATTTTCCACCCCCACTTTTTAATTGTTCTGATATTCCATTATAGGATACTCGAGTTGTGTTTATGAGTCGTACTACATTTTCATAATAGACAAATTTATTTGTTAATAATTCAATGGAACAATTATGAATTTTCCTTCTTTACATTTTTCATACTGCCCATTTTAATATAGATTACATGTCAAATTAGATAGTATCTATGATTTTTTAAGGCTCTAAATGTGTCGAACTTAAGCTCAAGCACTTGTTATTATCACGAGCTGAGCTTGAGCAACGGTGGGATAAGGTCATCTCATATATATACATATATATAAATGTCCAAACATGTTACCATCTTCCTATGTGTGTTTAGAATATTAAGAGGGTATCTAGTGTCTTTTTTACTTTGGAAAAGGGACATATACCCTTCACTTTTAAGGGCTTTAAAAGTCCCATTGGCCATCGGCATCAAAGATTTACAATAAAATAGTTTATGATATTGTCTTTCACAATTCACACCGGATACATTTGACAGTGGGTCAATTGCATATATACCCACTAAAACTTGCATATTTGCATATATACCCAAAACATGCTTAACTTGCATTGTACATCATGCATTGAAAACTTGTATTTTGAGGAAATATGCAAGTTTTTAAGTTTTAATGGGTATATATGCAATTCTCCCTTTGACAGTTTATCTGTTCTATAGCCTAATGCCGAAAATGGGTTAGATTCAGTAGACATGTCTAACAGTTTTTTTTTCCTACATATCCTGCAGAAGTTTATGTTAACGTAAAACTGTAGTATATTAGTATTCTAGTATATGTATATTTCTAAGCAGCTTGGATGATTAGCATGTTGATTCTACTTGACACTGGAGATAAACACACTCCTAATTTGACCCATATCATAGTAAATACCATGAAATTGGTCTATTTTAGCTCCATTAAAAGCTCGTGAATATAACTTGCTTCCCTTAATTATTAGGTTATTATTTTTTGTACTATCTTATACGTACAAGCTTGTTGTGCATTCTAAAAGCCATCATACACTAACATGAATCTTATGCAGGAATGACGTTGGCAGCGTATCATTTGGCAATGGACCCATCAATGGAGGTGGTGAAAGTAGGAATAGTGACGGAAACTACAACGACGACGATGACTACTTTGGAATGACTTTTGGGAGTGGCGCGACGGCAAAATCACCACCGCCCACCATCTTTTTGATTTCATTAGTTCTTATAGTTTTATACACTGCCACGACAATGGATGGTGGCGATTTATTCATATTACCATCATTGTTATTATTATAGCAATACATTTTAAAAATTAGATATATAGAATGGGAAGAAGAACAAAGAAAAAAGAAATTCATAATTTGATCAATTTCTTACAGTGGTATAGTATAAGCAATTGAAAATACTAGCAGAGTACCCGCGCATTGCATCGGCGGATACTCTAAAATGATAATTCCGGTGAACTATATTTTTTAAATTCTATATAACTTTTTGACAATAAGTTTACGGATTGAAATAATTTCATGTTGCATATTTCAACTCTTAGCTAAGTCAACCCGTTCAATCTGTAATCGTAAAAGACGATACCCAAGAAACAAAAACTGAAAAAACTTGAAACCGGAAAGCCCTTTTATCCGGGTTTGATTTCGAATTTATTTTCAAATATCTGTGGTAACCCGTACCAAACCGTGTTTAATATACATGTAGGTTTTAACAAAGTATTCATAAAATGTACAAGCCTTGGAGAATTAAATTTTCTGGCATCATGCATCACGATCGCGACTCTCTTATATTGGTCTTATGCAATGGAGGCAATACCTTTTATATTCAGACAAATCATGAAGGTGACATTTGAGAAATTTTCAGAGAATTTTCTAAGCAATTTAAAGTTCAATGCAAAGTCATTTACGCACAATCTACAATTTTAAGTCACTTAATTTTTTAGATGTAACTTCATTTTACAAATTTATGACACTTAATTCTTCATATGTAACTTCATTTTAAAATTTAAGACACTTAATTCTTCATATGTAACTTCATTTTCTACTATTAACAAGTGTGTTGTCTGATGAGTGTGTAAATACTCATCATTTTTGGTTAAATCTGAACTGCAAAACGTCTAAAAAAGCTCAGAAATGCATCAAAATACTGAAAATATTTCAAAATTGCATTTTATATGTTTCAGATGCAAAATGTTCAAAATCAGATGAAAAATGAGCTAAGTTTGCATAATTGGCAGTTTCAGTCCCCCAAGTTTCAAAAGTTGTCAGAAACAGTCCCTGAGCACATAATTTCAAAAGTAAAATCACCAAAGGTCCTTTTAAAATCAAAATTTGTCAAAATTAGTCCTTTGGTGAAAAATTATCAAAAGTTTTGAGAAATTGCAAAATTAGTCCTTCAAGTTTGAAATTTGGCAGAAATGGCCCTTGAAAATTGGAAAATGTCAAGTTTGATCCTTTTAGTATGGAAGCTTGTCACTTTTGGTCCCTTGAAACATCTTTGATGAATTGGCAGCTTAGGCCCCTTGAATTTCAGAATTTACACTAATGGTCCTTGTCATTTAAACCCTTGTCAAACCAATTTTGGACCCTGCCATAGCTTTGGACCCCCTGTCATTATGAATTTTGACCCCTTTGATATTAACCCCTTGGTCAAATAACCAGTCAAACACCCCAACGCGCCAAAAAAGTCACCCCTCCCAACTGCTAACCTGCAACAAGCTACAACCCATCCCTCCCAACCCACTCAACCATGTTCCCCCCACCTCAACTAACTTCCAAGGATCATTTAATGCACTTTCCCCCCCCCCCCTCACTCAACCTCTCCAGCTGTTAATCCAATTTTGGCGCCAAAACTTGATTTAATGGCTAGGATCATTTAAACCATCCAATGGCTAGGATATTGGCTGGGAAACAATCGAATAGAGAGAAAGACTTTGGATATAAAAAGGAAGCAAGAGAAGAAGCAAAGAGTGGTCTTGTAGTTTTTATTTTATCTTTAAATGTCGTTTTTATCTTAAAGCTTTTAGTTTAGTATAAAATCTGTAATCTTTTGTTAATTTGTATCAAACTTAAGTGTTTAAGTGTATTGAAACTCATTTCAAGCATCAATATCAGTTTATGTTTACAATTCAAGTTTCATGTTCATTGTTTCAAATTGCAACTTCAAAATATTAAGTACAAGTATTTAGTAGTTTATTTCAAAGCTCAAATAAGCTTGTATAAGCTTATTACAGCTTTTCACAAGTTTACATTTAAGTTTCAATTCATTTTGGTTCTTGGTTAACAAAAAGTCAAACTGGGTCAAATGGCAATGGAAATGGTTAATGGTTGATGCAGCATGGAAATGGGTTGATTTAGATTCATATGGGTTGATATTTAGGATAGTGGTTCTCTGTTTCACATGTTTCAAGCCATAGTGGCTAAGGACCTATGTGTAAGTGATTTTCTAAGTTTCATAGCTTAATCTGTTTTAGTAGTTTTAAGTAGTTAAAATCTGTTTGAATAGTTGTATTTAGAGTAATTAAATTCATTTGGATCAGTATCATGGGCTAGTTAAGTGTTTGGATCAGTTTTGAGTCTTAAACAGTCAATAAAGAGGTGTTTGGATCAGCTTGTTACTCTGTATTAAAGGTTGGCTCAGTAATGGATACCTGTTGAGTTAAGTTTGTTTAGTTAATATTCACTCCTTGCTGTCTTAAAATTGTGGCCTGCAACACTGAAAGTCAAAATCCCATGAAATCTGTCCTAATCAGTTAACTGTTGGATTTTTGCAAAATCAAAAACTCATTTTGTGTTTAAATATCATAGATATAGCTTGCTCTAGCCTCATTTCATCCATTAACATCAATATCAGTCTACAAATCAAGTTCAAAGTTCATAAAAGTCAAGATTTCATTTTTTCATCAAAAGTCAAAAGTTGCAAAGTCTGTTTTTAGCCCAACTGAAAAGATTTTTCTTTGCTTCAATTCTGGACCAAATCAATTGAAATTGTGGGTGTATAAACTTCTCTTGGTCTATTTCTTTATTACCATTTTTACATATTTTTGTGATTTTTCTTTAAGCTCCAAATGAGCTTGGCAACGGGGGCTTATATGCCATGCACACACTCAGTATTAACGAGTGTGTGCAGGCATTTTGAGAGCTTGCAACAAGCTCATTTGAGCTTGTCCAAGTCTCAAATTGTGGATTTCAGGATAGCCAACCAGGTCTATATTTAGTTCCAACTTTTGTTTTCCACTCTCTGCTTATCAAGTAGCTTGTGTATAAGCTCTAAAGTAGCATCTGAAAACTGATTTAGCACATTTACTCAAAACATTAAATCTGTTAATCTGGCAATTCAGAGGCTATAGCTTGTTGTTTTTAGTTGCATTTGAGGTATTATAGCATATTAGAACTTTTGTTATCAGTTGGTGGCTTGTTTTGTTCATTTGGCTTGTTAAAGTGCTTATTTATAAGCTCTTGCAATAGCAGTTGCTATTTCTTGCACATAAGCACCTGTTTTTCCATTTTTCCTAGATTCCAAATATAATTTTAGAGTTTTCCTGAAATTTTCAGATTTTTCCAAGTCAGTTTGCTATTTTTCTTGATTTTAATTAGTTTTTAAGCATTTTTAATTAGCATTAAATACAAATAATTAAGAAAAGGTTCAAAAAAATAATTTTTCATTTTTATTAAGTTAAGATAAATATAAAAAGACAAAAAAATATTTTTCTAGATTTTTCTTAGTTAAATTTGTATTTTTAAGTAATTTAATTAGTTTTTAATAGTTTTTAATTCCTAAAAAATAGAAAAATATTCAGAAAAATACAAAAATAGTTTTGAAAATTCTCTTTTGATATTTTAGATTTTTCTAAGTCTTAATTTTATTTTTCTAGCTTTGTTTCATATTTTCTTGTATTTTAGGCTAATATTTAATAGTTAAAAATAGTTTTTAATTAATAATAATTAGATAATTAGTTATAAAAATAATTTTCTTTTTCTATAAATTTTCTTTTATCATTAGGTTTGTAAAAATGTCATTTTCATATTTTTAGGGTTAATATTGTGTAAGTTTCACTTTTTCATTTGTACGTCGCGTAGTTTTTAATTCAGTTTTTATAAAAACATAAAAACAAAAACATCATCTTAAATATAGTGATAGCGTTTATTTAATATTTTTTTTTTATCTTTTTAATTTCCTTTAATTTGCATTTAAGCCATTGTAATTTGTTGGCTTTTTCTTTAGTTATAATCATCCTCATATCCCTTTTCCGTTCAAATCTCTCGATCACTATTCGTTGGGTGATCCATTGCACAGCTCGCTGGGACATAACGACCCGGGGAAACACTATACTCCTCAGATCTTCATTGCATCTGTTCCTGAACCGTTTTAAGTTTCTTACGGTCGGCTATTCACAAGTGGCCGGCTTGAGTGAGAAAACTTGACCGTTTGGGAGCGGATCAAATTTTTGGCGCCGCTGCCGGGGAGCTGTGCTGATTATCTTCCGTTTAGCAGATTAGTAGTTTTAATACTCACTCTTTGTTCATATCTAACTGGGGGTACGACCATAATAAGTTCCCGAACCAAAGATTTAAAACTTACCTTTGTGTCCTTGTGAGTGGTGTACCTTTTTCAAAGAAGCCATTCATCTTGTGATTATTGGTTTAAGTTCACGGTTGTTTTGCCTCGATTTTGTTTTAATTGGATTTGTTGTTATATCTACTTGTCAAAACATAAAACCCAAAAAGATTCTTCTTTCCCCATTTTCATAATTCTCTTGTTTCCTTGAGTTACGTCTAGTGTATGCGCACTCGCTCGCAAGCTCGTAGACGTATTCTTAACAAAGAAAACGTGCACGAGATACGTACCGTTGAACATCCCACCATGTGCGGAATCCAAGGGAAGGACCTCAAGTCCAACCCGATCCACAAAATCCAGCTCCCGATCTCCGAACGATGGAGGAGCTTTGCCAACCCACGATGAATGGACGGGGCGGTCCAATTTCCCCGGTCAACATCGAAGCCACGGACTTTGGACTTAAACATCACATGATTCAACAAGTCCAAAGCTTTTTCCAATTTCACGGATCACCGGGTGAAGATGCCAACAAGCATCTTGACAAATTTCTCACTGTCACCCAAAGTATGAAGCAAAATGGGGTCTCCGATGACGCCCTTCGCTTATACATATTTCCTTATTCCTTGACGCTTCATGCCACCGCATGGTTTGATCGTCTTCCCAAGAACTCAATCCATAGTTTCGATGAAATGATCTCCAAGTTCTTGGCGAAATATTTTCCACCGTCGATGGTGACGAAACTAAGGAATGAAATCAGCAATTTTAGGCAGCTTCCCGATGAGTCCTTATTCGAGGCATGGGAACGCTATAAGCTTTCAATTGACCGATGTCCGAACCACAACATGTTGCTTGTCACCCAAATAGATACATTCTATAACGGGTTAACACTGAGACATCGTGACACAATCAATGCTGCTGCCGGTGGTACCTTTATGAAAAGGCGACCCGAAGAGTGCTATGATCTCATCGAAAACATGACTGCCCACCACAATTATTGGGATTCCTCTGCCGAGAGGAGTGAGTCAACGAGATCCACCACCCTTCCATCTTCGGAATTCACCACTCTCAACAAAAAGTTGGAAGAAATATCTGCCGCCATGCTTAAAATGAATCACACAAATGCTAATCAACAAGTTAAAGCCGTGAACAAGAGTTGTGAAACTTGTGGTGGTCCACACCCTTATTTCGAGTGTCCAGCCTCCGGTGGTTTCACTCAAGAGAGCGTATATGCTGCTCAAGGTTCCTACAATTCGGGGAGTAACTCCTACCAACCGCAAGGGGACCGTAACCTTCTAAGCTATCGTTCTAACAATTACCTTGGACCACCTGGGTTTAATCAAAATCGAACAATCAAACAGAAATAATCGGTTTAATCGAATCAGAATCGAATTTTCACAATCAAGGTTCTCAAAATCAAGGGAACTATAATTAAAACCGATTCCAAGCTCCACAACAAACTGTTCAAGCTCCACCTCCTCAAGCTTCCATTGACATTGTTAGTTACATCAAAAACAATGAAGCTAAGATGGTGTCCATGCAAAATCAGATTACCTCTATGAGAAATGATTTTACATCTGAGATTAGAACAACTAGTAGCAAGATTGATCAGCAAAATAGCAAGATCGATAGCGTGCTTGCTCTTCTCATGAGTCAAAACAATCAAGCTTCGACTTCAGGATCTCTTCCAAGTAACACCATTCCCAACCCTAAGGGTGAGTTGAATTCTATTACCACTCGTAGTGGTAAGTCATATGATGGACCCTCGATTCCTAGTCCTTCTCCGGTGAAGGATGTGGAACGAGAAACCGAGGTAACAAAGGACGAGGTGCATATCTCAAGCCCACGAAGTACCGCACAAGTCCAACCTTCGGTCGTCTTACCTCCAATTCCGGAACCCGTTGTTCCATTGACCAATCCTAAGCCTTCACTTCCTTATCCTTCAAGGCTTAATGATCAAAAGGCCCGCGACAAAACTAATCAACAAATGGAAATGCTTATCCAAATCTTTCAAGATTTGCACTTCGAGATTAGTTTAGCGGACGCTCTTCTTCTTATGCCCAAATTCGGTCCAACAATCAAAAGTCTGTTGACTAACAAGGAAAAGATTTTCGAATTGGCTAAAACTTCTTTGAATGAGAATTGTTCGGCGGTTATCCTTAAAAAGCTTCCCGAAAAGCTAGGAGACCCCGGAAAATTTCTCATCCCATGTGATTTCAAGGAATAGTTCAATGCTCCGCCTTGGCCGATCTTGGTGCGAGCATTAACTTGATGCCACACTCCATGTGGAAAAAGCTTTCATTACCCCCCAGTCACACCTACATGTATGATCCTCGAGCTTGCGGACCGTACAAGTTCTCGTCCGCTAGGTATAGCCGAGGATGTATTTGTGAAAGTAGGCAAGTTTCATTTCCCCACCGACTTTGTTGTTGTCGAATTTGATGCCGATCCTCGAGTACCCCTCATTCTTGGGAGGTGCTTCTTAAAAACAGGTCGTGCATTGATCGACGTTGATAAGGGGGAAATCACTTTGAGGTCAAACAAGGAAGCCGTTACCTTCAACCTCGATCAACTTACGAGATATTCCCCTAGTTATGAAGATACTTCCGTCAACATGATTGATGTCATTGATGTTGTGTCGGAGGAATATTCTCAAGAACTTCTTGGATTTTCTAGTGGCAATCCCACTTCGGTTGATCCCATCGTTGCTCTCTCTCCCACATCTCTCACTCCGTTTGAGGGAAGTAACTCTATTTCGGAAGAGATTGAAGCATATTTGTCTAGTGATTAGGTTTCATGGGAAATTGATCACGCCCCTATTGACATCGAGGGAGATATTCTTCTCATCGAGAAGTTGCTCAATGATGATCACTCATCACTCCCTCCTCAAGAACTTCATAAAGAGGAAATCAAAACCATTGAAAAATCTGATAATCCTCCCGAGGTCGAACTTAAGGACTTACCGCCTCATCTCGAGTATGCATTTTTGGAAGATGACAATAAATCACCCGTCATCATTGCTAAGGACTTGAGTAAGGAAGAAAAGACCGCTCTCATAAAGGTTTTGAAGTCACACAAGCGAGCCATCGCTTGGAAACTTTCCGACATCAAGGGGGTTGACCCGAGATTTTGTACCCACAAAATTCTCCTGGAAGATGACTCCAAACCAGCGGTTCAACAACAAAGAAGGGTGAATCCCAAAATTCATGAGGTTATCAAAGCGGAAGTCATTAAACTTCTCGATGCCGGATTGATTTACCCTATTTCGGATAGTCCTTGGGTGAGCCCCGTTCATTGTGTGCCCAAGAAAGGTGGCATTACCGTTGTAGAAAATGATGAAAACGAGTTGATTCCTACTCGATTGGTTACGGGATGGCGTGTTTGCATTGACTATCGAAAGTTAAATGAAGCTACCCGTAAAGACCACTTTCCTTTACCTTTCATGGATCAAATGCTTGAGAGATTAGCGGAAACGAATACTATTGTTTTCTCGATGGTTTCTCAGGTTACTTCCAGATACCCATTGACCCCCAAGATCAAGAAAAGACCACATTCACGTGTCCTTATGGAACATTTGCCTACCGACGCATGCCTTTCGGTTTATGCAATGCTCCCGGTACGTTCCAAAGGTGTATGATGGCCATTTTCCATGATATGATCGAAAAGACTATGGAAGTCTTTATGGATGATTTTTCGGTCTTTGGGAATTCTTTCCAAACATGTCTCTCCCATTTGGACAAGATGCTTGAACGTTGTGAAAACACGAACCTTTGTCTAAATTGGGAGAAATGTCACTTTATGGTCAAAGAAGGCATTGTCCTTGGCCATAAGATCTCTAAGAAAGGGATTGAGGTGGACAAAGCCAAAGTTGATGTTATTTCAAAGCTACCTCCTCCCACTCCTGTCAAAGGAGTTAGAAGTTTCCTTGGTCATGCCGGTTTCTATCGTCGTTTCATTCAAGATTTCTCGAAAATATCCCGGCCTATGACCCGACTTCTTGAAAAAGACACTCCTTTCGTCTTCTCTAGTGAGTGCATTGAAGCGTTCCAAACTCTTAAAAGGAAGCTCACGGAAGCACCAATTCTAGTTGCCCCCGATTGGGATTTACCATTTGAGCTTATGTGCGACGCAAGTGATTTCGCCATAGGTGCCGTCTTGGGGCAACGAGCATCAAAACATTTCCAGCCTATACATTATGCTAGCAAAACTTTGAACGAAGCTCAAGCACATTACACCACGACGGAAAAAGAATTACTAGCCGTGGTGTATGCTTTCGAGAAGTTTCGGCCATACTTGATCTTGTCCAAAAGCATAGTGTATACGGATCACTCGGCCCTCAAATATCTCTTTGCTAAGCAAGATGCAAAGCCGAGATTGCTCCGATGGGTTCTCCTCCTACAAGAATTTGATATCACCATTCGTGATAAAAAAGGAGCGGAGAACCTAGCGGCTGATCATCTTTCCCGTCTTGAAAATCCTCATCAAGGTGTGCTCGATAAAAAGGAGATAAACGAAACGTTTCCTCTCGAGACACTTAATGTGGTATCTCATCGTGGAGATTCTAGTACCCCATGGTTTGCCGACTTTGCAAACTATCATGCGGGTAACTTTGTTGTGAAAGGGATGTCGTCCCAACAGAAAAACAAATTCTTTAAAGATGTAAAACATTACTTTTGGGATGACCCCTACTTGTTTAAAATCTGTGCGGATCAAGTCATCCGACGGTGTGTGCACGGCCAGGAATCCAATGACATTCTCAAGGCTTGCCATCATGGACCCACGGGGGGACATAATGCCCCGAACTACACCGCCAAGAAGGTGTTTGATTCCGGTTTCTATTGGCCCACAATTTACAAAGATGCCCATGACCTCGTCAAATCTTGCGACTCTTGCCAACGTCATGGTAACATCTCTAAAAGAGATGAAATGCCTCAAAATGCCATTCAAGTGTGCGAGATATTTGACGTATGGGGCATTGACTTTATGGGGCCGTTCCTGTCTTCTCGAGGGAACAAGTATATACTCGTGGCGGTCGATTACTTGTCTAAATGGGTGGAGGCGGCGCTACCTACCAACGACGCCCGAGTAGTGGTGAAGTTTTTAATGTCTCTCTTTGCCCGTTTTGGAACTCCTCGTGCCATCATTAGTGATCGCGGTACACACTTTTGCAATGACCAATTCGCAAAAGTGATGCTTAAGTACGGTGTCACCCACCGTCTCTCCACCGCGTATCACCCACAAACTAGTGGCCAAGTGGAAGTTTCGAACCGTGGTTTGAAAAGAATCTTGGAGAGGACCGTAGGTGAAAATCGTGCCTCTTGGTCGGACAAATTAGAAGATGCACTTTGGGCCTTCCGTACCGCCTACAAAACACCCATCGGGTGTACTCCTTACAAGCTCGTGTATGGAAAGGCGTGTCATCTCCCGATCGAGCTTGAGCACAAAGCCTATTGGGCCTTGAAGCATGCAAATTTCAACCTCAAGTCTTCGGGTGATCATCGGAAAGTTCAACTCAACGAATTAAATGAACTCCGTGATCAAGCCTACGAGAACTCTTTGATCTACAAAGAAAAGACAAAGAAGATCCATGACTCAAAGATTAAGAACCGCGTTTTCAACGTTGGTGACCGAGTCCTTCTTTTTAATTCAAGATTGAAGATCTTCTCGGGGAAACTTAAGACCCGTTGGACTGGTCCATTCACCATTACCAAAGTGTTTCCATATGGCACCGTCGAATTATCTCAAATAGACGGGCCAAACTTCAAAGTGAATGGACATAGGTTGAAGCACTATTTTGGAGAGGACATTCCTCCTGTGGTTGTCCCGGATCTACAAACTTTCCCCATGAACCAATGAATGCGGGGATCGAGTCAAGCTAGCGACTCGGGAATCAAAAACAATAGCACGCCATATGGGTTTTCACCCGTATTTCTGAATTCTTTCTATCTTTCTACCACCCTAGTGTGGGGGGGGGGGTTGCCCCACATGTTGTGTATATAAGTTTCCTCAAAAATCAAAATAATGGCCATAGTATTTCCCTTTTACGTTCTTTGTTTCGGCATAACCGCCGGTACTTTGAATATTGAGGGCAATATTCATTTCTAAGTGGGGGGGGGAATTCTCACGAATTTTATCATGTATTATCCACCCAATTCCCCCGTTTTTGGCCAAATTTTTTTTGGAATAAGTGTTTTTCACTTATTCATCAATTGGTTATCAGTCCGCCATGTCTAATAGACAAAAGGATTGGCTAATCCAGGAGCAAACGGCTCTTGGTAAAGATTTCTCAAATCCGTTTATATGGCTTGCAATTTGCCCAAAATTGTATGGTTTTCAACTCACCATATCCTAAAAAGTGAAGAGTTGGCTAGCCCGCAAGTTTATGACTTGTGGTAAAGGCAGTGGAAAATCCATAATTGGTATTCAGCTCACCAAAGATAATTCGGATAATTTATCTAAGAGTTGGCTAGTCGAGCAAACGGCTTTGGTAAAGACACATCATATCCGTTATATGGTTTATGATTTGCCAATAAATCAGATGGTTATCGGTGTACCATGGTTCTTACTTGAACTGAAACATTTGGCTACTCCATAAGTAATGGCTTTTGGTAAAGAGATGAAATCCATTAAATTTTCTCAAATCATTGCTAGGGACTAGCAATAGTTTAGTGTGGGGGATTGATGAGTGTGTAAATACTCATCATTTTGGTTAAATCTAAACTGCAAAACGTCTAAAAAAGCTCAGAAATGCATCAAAATACTGAAAATATTTCAAAATTGCATTTTATATTTTTCAGATGCAAAATGTTCAAAATCAGATGAAAAATGAGCTAAGTTTTCATAATTGGCAGTTTCAGTCCCCCAAGTTTCAAAAGTTGTTAGAAACAGTCCCTGAGCACATAATTTCAAAAGTAAAATCACCAAAGGTCCTTTTAAAATCAAAAGTTGTCAAAATTAGTCCTTTGGTGAAAAATTATCAAAAGTTTTGAGAAATTGCAAAATTAGTCCTTCAAGTTTGAAATTTGGCAGAAATGGCCCTTGAAAATTGGAAAATGTCAAGTTTGGTCCTTGTAGTATGGAAGCTTGTCACTTTTGGTCCCTTGAAACATCTTTGATGAATTGGCAGCTTAGGCCCCTTGAATTTCAGAATTTACACTAATGGTCCTTGTCATTTAAACCCTTGTCAAACCAATTTTGGACCCTGCCATAGCTTTGGACCCCCTGTCATTATGAATTTTGACCCCTTTGATATTAACCCCTTGGTCAGATAACCAGTCAAACACCCCAACGCGCCAAAAAAGTCACCCCTCCCCTGCTAACTGCACAAGCTACAACCCATCCCCCTCCTCAACCACTCAACCATGTTCCCCCCACCTCAACTAACTTCCAAGGATCATTTAATGCACTTTCCCCCCCCCCCCTCACTCAACCTCTCCAGCTGTTAATCCAATTTTGGCGCCAAAACTTGATTTAATGGCTAGGATCATTTAAGCCATCCAATGGTGAGGATATTGCGGGAAACAATCAGAATAGAGAGAAAAGACTTTGGATATAAAAGGAAGCAAGAGAAGAAGCAAAGAGTGGTCTTGTAGTTTTATTTTTATCTTTAAATGTCGTTTTTATCTTAAAGCTTTTAGTTTAGTATAAAATCTGTAATCTTTTGTTAATTTGTATCAAACTTAAGTGTTTAAGTGTATTGAAACTCATTTCAAGCATCAATATCAGTTTATGTTTACAATTCAAGTTTCATGTTCATTGTTTCAAATTGCAACTTCAAAATATTAAGTACAAGTATTTAGTAGTTTATTTCAAAGCTCAAATAAGCTTGTATAAGCTTATTACAGCTTTTCACAAGTTTACATTTAAGTTTCAATTCATTTTGGTTCTTGGTTAACAAAAGTCAAAGCTGGGTCAAATGGCAATGGAAATGGTTAATGGTTGATGCAGCATGGAAATGGGTTGATTTAGATTCATATGGGTTGATATTTAGGATAGTGGTTCTCTGTTTCACATGTTTCAAGCCATAGTGGCTAAGGACCTATGTGTAAGTGATTTTCTAAGTTTCATAGCTTAATCTGTTTTAGTAGTTTTAAGTAGTTAAAATCTGTTTGAATAGTTGTATTTAGAGTAATTAAATTCATTTGGATCAGTATCATGGGCTAGTTAAGTGTTTGGATCAGTTTTGAGTCTTAAACAGTCAATAAAGAGGTGTTTGGATCGACTTGTTACTCTGTATTAAAGGTTGGCTCAGTAATGGATACCTGTTGAGTTAAGTTTGTTTAGTTAATATTCACTCCTTGCTGTCTTAAAATTGTGGCCTGCAACACTGAAAGTCAAAATCCCATGAAATCTGTCCTAATCAGTTAACTGTTGGATTTTTGCAAAATCAAAAACTCATTTTGTGTTTAAATATCATAGATATAGCTTGCTCTAGCCTCATTTCATCCATTAACATCAATATCAGTCTACAAATCAAGTTCAAAGTTCATAAAAGTCAAGATTTCATTTTTTCATCAAAAGTCAAAAGTTGTAAAGTCTGTTTTTAGCCCAACTGAAAAGATTTTTCTTTGCTTCAATTCTGGACCAAATCAATTGAAATTGTGGGTGTATAAACTTCTCTTGGTCTATTTCTTTATTACCATTTTTACATATTTTTGTGATTTTTCTTTAAGCTCCAAATGAGCTTGGCAACAGGGGCTTATATGCCCTGTGCACACCACTCATTAACTGAGTGTGTGCAGGCATTTTGCAGAGCTTGCAACAAGCTCATTTGAGCTTGTCCAAGTCTCAGCTATGGATTTCAGATAGCCAACCAGGTCTATATTAAGTTCCAACTTTTGTTTTCCACTCTCTGCTTATCAAGTAGCCTGTGTATAAGCTCTAAAGTAGCATCTGAAAACTGATTTAGCACATTTACTCAAAACATTAAATCTGTTAATCTGGCAATTCAGAGGCTATAGCTTGTTGTTTTTAGTTGCATTTGGGGTATTATAGCATATTAGAACTTTTGTTATCAGTTGGTGGCTTGTTTTGTTCATTTGGCTTGTTAAAGTGCTTATTTATAAGCACTTGCAATAGCAGTTGCTATTTCTTGCACATAAGCACCTGTTTTTCCATTTTTCCTAGATTCCAAATATAATTTTAGAGTTTTCCTGAAATTTTCAGATTTTTCCAAGTTAGTTTGCTATTTTTCTTGATTTTAATTAGTTTTTAAGCATTTTTAATTAGCATTAAATACAAATAATTAAGAAAAGGTTCAAAAAAATAATTTTTCATTTTTCTTAAGTTAAGATAAATATAAAAAGACAAAAAAATATTTTTCTAGATTTTTCTTAGTTAAATTTGTATTTTTAAGTAATTTAATTAGTTTTTAATAGTTTTTAATTCCTAAAAAATAGAAAAATATTCAGAAAAATACAAAAATAGTTTTGAAAATTCTCTTTTGATATTTTAGATTTTTCTAAGTCTTAATTTTATTTTTCTAGCTTTGTTTCATATTTTCTTGTATTTTAGGCTAATATTTAATAGTTAAAAATAGTTTTTAATTAATAATAATTAGATAATTAGTTATAAAAATAATTTTCTTTTTCTATAAATTTCTTTTATCATTAGGTTTGTAAAAATGTCATTTTCATATTTTTAGGGTTAATATTGTGTAAGTTTCACTTTTTTATTTGTACGTCGCGTAGTTTTTAATTCAGTTTTTATAAAAACATAAAAACAAAAACATCATCTTAAATATAGTGATAGCGTTTATTTAATATTTTTTTTTTATCTTTTTAATTTCCTTTAATTTGCATTTAAGCCATTGTAATTTGTTGGCTTTTTCTTTAGTTATAATCATCCTCATATCCCTTTTCCGTTCAAATCTCTCGATCACTATTCGTTGGGTGATCCATTGCACAGCTCGCTGGGACATAACGACCCGGGGAAACACTATACTCCTCAGATCTTCATTGCATCTGTTCCTGAACCGTTTTAAGTTTCTTACGGTCGGCCATTCACAAGTGGCCGGCTTGAGTGAGAAAACTTGACCGTTTGGGAGCGGATCATTGTCTTAAACATTTTAAGACTTCCTTTTATAAGAAGTCCTAAATGCATTATAAAGTAGTATAGATATCGAAATATACTTTACAGTAAAACTAGTTTTCCTTTTGTCATATGTGTATGCATGATTTATGAACAAATATGTATATTCATCAACTAATGTCGTATTTTTTTCATCTTATAATAAGGGTCCGTTTGGTTCGGCGGAATCCTAAGGATTCTGGTGGAATTGGAATTCAATTCCATGTCATAACGTGTTTGGTTGAAAATTTTAAATAATTTGGAATCTGAATTCCATTCCTTACTGTGTTTGGTTGGCAAACGGAATGGAATGAAATTCCTTCAAAATCTCATATATATGGAATTCAACATTCCATGGCAATATGAGAAGGATTGTTTACAATTCCATGGAATTCATATTATCTTTATCATTGTTATTATTATTATTATTATTATTATTATTATTATTATTATTATTATTATTATTATTATTATTTATTTTATTTATTTATTTATTTATTTTATTTTTATTTTTTATTTTAATTATTATTATTATTTTATTTTTATTATTTTTATTTATTTTATTTATTTATTTTATTATTATTATTATTATTATTATTATTATTATTATTATTATTATTATTATTATTATTATTATAAGCGATCATTTAATTATTATTGTTATTATTATTATTTTTTTATAAACAACTATGTTTTAAGATTTAAAAATTATTATTTATTTAAAATTGAATATAAATTATTATTTGTTTAAAAAAAATTATTATTATTATATTAATTTTTTTTTTAAATTAAATATAATTTATTTATAGCTTACTTTTTTAATTTATACTTTAAAAAATACAATTGTATTTTATAAAAAAAATTATTTATTTAATATATTAGTTTATATAATATTATTTAAAAAATTATTATTATAATTTGATAAGTAATTTATTTATTAAATAATATTTAGTTTATTAATCTTAAACTAAAATTAAATTTTAAATATTTTAATATAATTGTTTTTTCTCATTTCATTCTTCCAACCAAACATGCGTTAGTATTTGTAGATTTCAATTCCGTCAGATTTTAAATCATAAGGATTTCAATTTCTAACATTCAATTCCTTTACATTCCAATTCCTTAAACAGATTACAATTCCGTCAAAAACATTTTGCGAACCAAACGAGCCCTAAGTGTCCATTCATACCATATTAATTTGTCACAAGATTACTACTTAATTATGAGCTAGTAACTTAAAAATTTCTAGTGTCTTTTTTATTTGTTGCAAGATTACTACTCACATACTCTAGTTTCCATCTAGTGTCTTTTTTATTTGTTGCAAGATACTTTTTAAAAATTTATAAATCATACTCTGTGTACACTTTTTTTTATGGGATGGATTGACTAGTAACTAAAAATTTTCTTTTAGGTTTTGGTAACAACGGCATAAGAGCTATGATTAATAAATATCTTTCAGTGATCATTTATTTGTAATGAATGTATAGGAGAAACTCTAT
This sequence comes from Chrysanthemum makinoi, assembly GCA_910596185.1. Taxonomy (NCBI): domain Eukaryota; kingdom Viridiplantae; phylum Streptophyta; class Magnoliopsida; order Asterales; family Asteraceae; genus Chrysanthemum; species Chrysanthemum makinoi. The sequence goes on from OU343220.1 coordinate 123,549,304, forward strand.
TGGACATAACCTCACAATTGAGCTTCTGTTATCTGATGTAACCAATCATGATGTCCTTTTTACTAAAAAAAAGAAGATAAATATAAAATGGTAAAGAACACACAACAATCAGATATTACACTCAGCTAACCATCCTTTGGTGTATTTTATTAATCAACAGCTATAGTAGATAAGTCCCCAAATGGGTGCTTACCAAACAAATACAAAAGACAAGAGTGATCTCCTTTAGAAGGACACAAGAAGAACCTTACTACAAATACACTCAATCACACAAACTAACAAGATCAAAGGTGTTTGATCTTGAAACAATAACCAAAATACACGAGTATGTGTAAATATTTGAGAGAAATTATGCCAGAGATAAAACAGATTGAATGAAAGATGATGAACCCTAGATCTGGATGAGACATTATATACTATGAACATTTCCACTTTTGCCCTTCAAAATGTGTAACTTGACTTATTAGCACATCTCTTGTTTTAAGCTTAAACCAAGATTAGGAAATGACAAAACTAGCCCCTCAACTTTAAAATAAGAAGCTTGCACTTATATCTTCAACACCCCTCCTCAAGCTGATTATCAGAACTATCTTCAACTTCTTTATTATCCAAACCAGAATTATTAACACAGACTTTTGCAAAGTACCTTATGTTGAGACTGACCAAGACATTTTTTAAAAATGTCTGCAGTCTGCTCATCAGTATGAACTTTCTTAGTCACAATAACACCAGCAGCCACTTTCTCTCTAACAAAGTACACATCTAACTCAAAATGCTTTGTTTTTTTCATGAAACACATGGTTAGCTGCAATTTGAATGGTTGCACTGCTATCACAATACACACTCACAGGAAACAACTTATTTAGACCCAAACTATGCAACAGGTTACCCAACCAAATAACTTCACAAGCCATAGAAGCAAGGCTTCTATATTCAGCCTCTGTTGAACTCTTAGACAAAGTAGCTTGCTTTTTACTTTTCCATGAAATCAATGAATCACCTAGAAAAACACAAAAACCAGTAACATATTTCCTAGTTTTTGGACATTTAGCCCAGTCTTCATCAGAGTATGCACTCAACTTAAGACTGGACTCTTTATTGAATTGCAACCCAGACCCAGGTGACCCTTTTAAGTATTTCAACAATTTTAAAGCAGCCTTAAGATGAGACTGTAAATGATAATGCATGTGTTGGCTTAAGCAATGAACAACATAGCTTATATCAGGCCTAATATTAGTGAGATATATAAGTTTTCCAACCAACTTCTGATAAGCAGTAATATTATTTAGACACTTGTCTTTACTAGACTCAATATGATTCAATATAGTATTCTCAGAAAGAGGAGTGTCCGCTGGCTTTGCAGCCAATAGACCATACTCATATAGAAACTCTAAACAATACTTCATTTGAGACATACAAACACCTTTTTTATTTCTTAAGACTTCAATACCAAGAAAATATTTAAGCTAACCAAGGTCTTTAATTAAAAACTTAAAGTTTAAAAACCTTTTAAAGCTACTAATCTCAGATTCATTATTGCCAGTGATCACAATATCATCCACATAGACAAGAAGAGCAACAAAAACAGACCCCTTTTGTTTTACGTACAATGAATAGTCAAATTTGATTTGAACAAATCCATGTTCAACCAAGGCAGCAGTGAGTTTAGCATTCCCTCTGCCTTGGTGCCTGCTTAAGACAATACAAAGACTTATTAAGCTTGCACATTTTAGTTTTATCATTACTGTTATACCCTTCAGGAAATGTCATATAAACATCTTCAACCAAATCACCATACAAGAAGGAATTATTAGCATCTAACTGATATAAAGGCCATGACATATTAATAGCAATACTAATCAAACTCCTCAAAGTAACCATTTTGAAAACATGACTAAATGTTTCATCATAATCAAAACCCATCTCTTTGATTAAAGCCCTTAGCAACAAGCCTAGCTTTATACCTTTCCACTTCTCCTGTAGACTTATATTTAATTTTCCATATCCATTTAGAACTAATAGGTTTTCTACCAGGAGGAAAATCCCATTCAGTCGAAGTATTGTTTCTATTTAAAGCCTCAACTTCATTATTCATAGCATCAACCCAATTAGGATATTTAACAGCATCATTATAACACATAGGCTCAACAGACTTATTCATAGCATTATAACACTTAGACAACCAAAAGACCTCAAATGGGAAAGATTAGGTTTTATTTTATGAATCATCTCAAAGGGACATTTTCCTTTTAACACAAAAGATGGCATCCTGTTAATCAGATAGACAACAGTTAAAATACAATCAGACCATAACTTTAAAGGAATTCCCCCCTGAAACATAAGACTCCTTGCCACATTAACCAAGTGTCTATGTTTCTTTTCAGCAATCCCATTTTGCTGAGGAGTATGAGCACGCGAAGTTTGATGTATTATTCCAAGATCAGAAAAAACTTGGTGCATTTTTTTATTCACAAAATCTGTTCCATTATCAGACCTTACTATTTTAATCTTTGAATTAAACTGATTACAAAAAATGTTTATAAAAGACACAAAAACATCAAATACTTCATCCTTAGTTTTTACTAAGTACACCCATACTGCCCTAGAAAATTCATCAACCACAGTCAAGAAGTACTTATAACCTTCTCTGCTAGTGACTATGTATGGACCCCATAAGTCCAGATTAACAAGTTCACCCAATGTCTCTGACTTATGGTCAGACAAAGGAAAGGGTTCCCTTGTTTGCTTATCCCTATGACAGATTTCACATACAAGCACAGAAGCATTCTTGGAGAAACCAAGATCAGACTTAAGGACATTCAAGACTGGATCAGAAGGGTGACCCAGTCTGTTATGCCAAAACAAATTTAGACACATTATAAGACATGATCATATTACAATTACTCACAGAATTAGTAGGTTGCATATCAAATAGATATAGACCATCAGACTGACTACTAGTCCCCAAGAAATTCTCCCTTTTCAAGTCCTGAATATAACACTTATCCTCATCAAAACCAACAAACATCTTACTATCTTTGATAAGTTTATTAACAGATAACAGACTAACACAATAACCAGGAACAACTAAAGCATTATACAAAATCACATTATTAGTAAGCTTCCGATCACCAACATGACTTATAATAGCAAGAGTACCATTAGGGTGACCAACAATAATTTTTAAACTAGATATATCAGCAACATTAAAAATTCCCTTAGTAGAAACAGTAAGATGCTGATTAGCACTAGAATCAATAATCTACCCCAATGTAAGAGTCTTAACAGTAAGACTAGAATTGGCAAATAATATTTAGAAAGATTTATATTAAACCAGACATTGTGATTGAAGAAAGAAGCCATACCTGCCATATTGGCATGTATGCTTGCAGATGGAGAATCATTAATCAAAGACAGAAGTTTCTTCATCTGTTCAGAAGTAAAACCAGAAGAAGTACTAGCAGAAGAAGATTTTTCATTTTGTTTAACCTCAACATTAGCATTATAAGTTTGTTTAAAACCATTATGATTAAAAGAGCCATTGGTTTTAGAAAAGCTAGGAGGAAAACCAACAATTTCATAACATCTCCCTATAGTATGTCCTATCTTTCCATAGTTTTTACAATTCAGATTAGGATTATGACCTCTATTAACAATGTTGTTATTAGTACTTCTAGTGTTCTTATTATTATTGTTATTAAACCCCCTTCTATTGTTATTAAAAGTTTTAACAGCAAATGAAGAAGCATTCAGTTTAGATTCAGTGTTGGATCGATGTACTCTAACAAAACTAACTTATATAACTTGTTAAGGGTTTAATAACCTCGGATAAATCCTAAGTTATTAACAATGAAACACTGAACAAAATCTATTAAGTATGCGGAATTTACTTAACAAAACTAAGAAAAATTAATGATTTTATTAATACTTAGAACCTGCTTATTATAAAGATTCTTTAACAACTCTAAAACTCTAACTCTCTAAAAACGTATTCTCTAATTAGTACTCTTGGATTCTGTGACAACTGGCAATTTAGGGAGTCTATTTTAGGTAACCGCATTACGTTAAATTAAACTGAGATTCGCCTTTAACACTGTTTTATAAACCGTGACTTGATTTTATATCGTCAATTGGTTTTTCCGGTTTATTTCATTATTAAATGAGTTATCGTATGCGTTTTAACTCTATTTGGTAGGCACTATTCGATTCGGCAGTAGAAAAGCCTAAAACAAGAGTTATTGTAACTTTTAGACCGTAACTCGAAAATTGACAAATAAATAGTCAAAACTTGTGGAAAAACGTGAGTAACGATGTTGGGAAGTTAAATAAATGTAGTGGGACACTCGGGGGACAATTTATGAGCTCGGGAATGGGTAAACCTGGAAGTTACGAAAAATGGCGACCACGGCCCCTCAAAAACCTCTAGGCCGGCCACCCCCTCCCCATCTTTTATTTATTTTGAGGTCCTCCCCTCCCATGTATATATACCCCATTACTACCTCACTTGACACATTCATTTCTCTCTCTAGAAAAACACATACAACACCTTTCTCTCTCTAACATCTCACTAAAAACCCTAAACCACCACCACCACTAAAATCCGGCCACCACCACCGGATTCTGGCGAGTGTCGTCACACCTCCACCACCAAAAGATAGATCTCTTTCTCCTCTTTCCAACCATATATCATACACTCAATTTGGACTTCATTAACACCTCCAAATTCAAGAATTAAGACTCGTACTTTTAGGGTTTCTAAATATTTCAAAGGGCTTTTGCAATTAGTGATTAGAGAAGGTAAATAGAACATGTTTTGAGCTTGTTTGAACAATAGAAAGCCACGAATTGGGTAATTAGGGTTTCAACCTAATTTCTAATTTTGGGGCTTTTGGGTGGAACTTGAAATTAAAGCTAATTGGTGTTTAATGGAACAAGTAATTAGTGTTTGGTACATGTGTGGTGCATTAATTTGATGGGTTTTGCATTTTAGGGTTTAGTTGCATGTTTTTGGTTAAGAATAGATGATGGGTTTTGTGTTTAGATAGTGTTTGGAGCTTGAATGATTGGATTTGAGTGTTGTAGATTGGATTTGGTGATGTTTGGTTGTGACATATGGGGCGTACGCACCAAGAAGCCCACGTTGGGGTCTTGGTTGGTGTCGTACGTGGCCTATGTTGGTCATGGGTTGAGTCGGGTCGATTTGGTAGCTCATTGATTGGTTTAGTTGAGGTTTGGATGAGACGCGTGGAGCCGAAATGCTTTTAGAAGCTTGTTTGGTTCCGTGGTCTTGACCATGACAGTGTCATGACCATTAGGGTCATAACATTGGTTTACAGTATAATTGGTTGATTGATTGGTTGGCGAGATTGTTTTGAGTTAGTTTGGGATTGAATTGCGACGTTATGACTTTTAATTATGGACTTGATATATATATTGTGAATTTGAGCTACGTTGGCGTCACTTTGACTTTTTAGTCAATAGTTGACTCCGACAAAGCCGTAACATGGACTTTAGTATAATTTGGACAATTGATTGGTTAAAAGCCGAGAAGTTATGACTCGTGCTTGTGGACTCGAAACGATTAACGATATGAGATTTATAATGGGATTTGACGAAATATATATTATATATGAAAATGATAATAAAACTATGGAATGTAAATAATAATGGGCTTTTGTACCAAAAATATCAATAACAAGAATTATCTTGTTATTTACTAGTTTTAAATGAAACTAACGACTAAAATTGGAGAGGTTTTGTAATAAATAAATAAATAACGTTTCGATTACACGTTTATCAATAAATGTCAATTGTGGATATTTAACGTTGGATAAGTAATTATTTATTGCGTTATGTGTGCATGGGTTGCGGATAACCTAACGTTAATATTGTTGATCTACATGGGTAGCGGACTTATTAGGTTGACGAATCTAATAAGAGCCCGCTAGGTATGATGGGTAACCTTATTAATGGGCGACTTATCCTTATGACTCTTTAGGATACGATTGATTTATGAAATAATAAGCGATACGAATGAATAATTGAGTTTATCGAGTTGACGAATTCGATAAGGTCTACTGTTTATTCCGAAACTTATTGGACTATGGAGCTTATCGCTTAGACGTCTCATTGTGTCGCATTAAGTCGCATATTGTGTTGCATGGAGTTGCATATTGGGTTGCGAAGCGAAATATATTGGTTGTTGAGAGCATTCATGGCATCATATTGAGTCGATACACCCACACATGAGGATACCAAACACTAGGATTAATGGTGAAACGAGACGTTTTTGGAAATAAAGAAATGGAATATATTGGGATAGATAACGTTGATTTTGAGGAATATGTATATTAAGTTGGTCTACATTAATAGGTTTTGCCGAGTCGATAGTTGTTGTGCTGTGATTTCTGTTATCTTCTGCTAGTGATATTTGTCGTTGATTGCTTGAGGTGAGTTTCATAGCCCCACTTTTATATATACGTTCTAACGACGTTTTGAACTATTTTGGGGTGAGAATCATGCTACTGTTTTTGGACCGTTAAAACTATTTGGATTTGCTAATATCTTGTGAGTAGATCGATGTGCGATAGTTGTTGCCTTAGTCTAGGTTCTACCGTGCCTAACTAAGAATAGACTTCTATCTCGACCTAGCCCGGGGTTGGCAAGCTGTTCTAGAGGTTGTCACGACAGTCTTGGACTAGAGTCGAAGGGGCCCGAGTGAGTGATTATATGATTGGAGATCTGGGTAGGATCAGTGTGTGAAACGGTATTTGCCTATCTAGGTCATGCATAGCAAATCAACTCTTACAGGTCCACTATGATTTTGTTGAACTTAAACCTATGAACTCACCAGCGTAAGTAGACCTTTTAGCATGATTTCTCAGGTATTTGAGAGATGTTTGGATTACTTGATGTGTGGAAGCTTGGCATGGAGGCGTGGTTGAAGGATCATTTTCTGACTCTGATAAACAATGGGGACCTATTTTGTTAAACTATGTTTTGGGCCTAAAATTTATATCTTCGGATTATATGTTTGAATATGTGATTTGGGATTGGTTTTAAATGGTTAAATGGTTATCTTTTATTTTACTTGTGTGCGATACCAATCCAAAAAGTAACGCCCCGAAAACTTGATTAAGTCTTCCGCTGTACCGAGATTTGGGGGTGTTACAGATTCGTACCTCTAATGCCAATCTAGGGATCCTTTTATAGGCTTAAGGATAACCCTAGTCGGTTTACAATTACAAACCTTGTACGACAAGTAATACTATACTAAACTTATTCTAGACAAACATTACTTTCCATAAAACATTCTATTATAACCGTCTTTGAGCTTTGCAGTACTTTGATTAAACGAGCAGTACTTTGACTTTTACTTATCAGTACTTTGACTTCTTCCAGCACTTTTGCTTTTGTCCAGTACTTTGTCATTCTTCAGATACTTTCATATCCAAACAATCCTCCCCTAACTTGAATTCTACTTGCTTGATTTCAAGTTCCTTTGTAAACTTTAACA